>JALIGW010000039.1:1740000-2228838 GCA_023053685.1 Diadophis punctatus similis
TGACCACAGAGCAGGCATTCAATCTAAGGAAACAGAACTCAAAAAGGGCAACGTAGAGAGAAGTAAGGGAAGGAATATGTGACTTGTCTAAAGTGACCAGATTATTTTTTTTTAAAGCGGGACAGGGGGGGCGGGCCCGCCTGGACGCCATTTCTGCGCATGCGCAGAACGCTGCGCATGCGCAGAGGGCAAAACAATGCAAATGTCGGCGTCCAGGTGGGGGGGGGGAGGCGGGAGGCCTTTCCTCGTCTCCCGCCTCCCCTTCGGAAGCCGGCAGTGGCTTGGGCTGGCAAGCGACGAGCGGGAGGCGGGGAAAGGAGGCAGCCGGCAGCTTACCTGCGAGGCGGCGGTCCCGCAGCAGCCCATGGCTAAAGTGGCCAAGTTTGCAGATCTCTGATCTGCAAACTTGGCCACTTTAGCCATGGGCTGCTGCGGGACCGCCGCCTCGCAGGTAAGCTGCCGGCTGCCTCCTTTCCCCGCCTCCCGCTCGTCGCTTGCCAGCCCAAGCCACTGCCGGCTTCCGAAGGGGAGGCGGGAGACGAGGAAAGGCCTTCCGCCTCCCCCCCCCCATCTGGACACCGACATAAGATGACTTACAAGGTCCCTTCCAACTCCTTAATCAGTAAGAAGAGAAAAGAGGAGGGAGGGGGTCCTCCTCCAAGCAGCCTCGCCCCCCCCTTTCCTCCTCTTCTTTTAAAGGACCGCGCTCCATCAAGAGCAACTTTCCAAGCTGGGGGTGGGGGAAGACACCCCTGCCTGGGGGGTGGGGGTCGCGATGGGGCTGCCCCTCCTCACCTATGTCCTATGATGATGGTACAGGCGCTGACCAAGCCGATCTCCTTGAGCGCCACTCGCTCCGTATTGCTGCTGTCTGGGGTGGGTGCTTGCGGGGCGCTGGGGCTGTTGCCGGGCGGCAGGGGCGATTGCGGAGCCGGCTGCTGAGCCGCGATGCTCTTCCTGAGGGTCCGCTGCTGGTTCTCTCCAGCCATCGCCTCCTGCCCGGCCCCTGGTGAGGATCTGCCTTGGCTTCGCCAGTTCCATTGGAGAGCTGGTGAGCCGAGGCGCATGCGCGGATCTGGCCCCATTAGATGACCCGCAAGGTCCCTTCCAACTCTGTAATTTGGAGCAGGCTGCTGCGCCTGGCAGGACGGCTTCCTGGGAGGGCAAGGGGAAAGGAGGGGTCCTGGCCCTCGCCCCTCTCGTCCCCGAAGCTCCTCAGAGACGGATACCCCCTCCCTCCACCACCACCCCCGCACACCCAAAATCCAGAAAAGTTCCTGGCCGGGGTGCCTTTGCCTCTTCGCTCGCCTGCCCGCCGCCCCTGCGTTCCGCATCGGCTCCTCTTCTTGGCTGGCTCGCACGCCCCCCTTTCAGGCCGATTTTTGAAAAGAATACCCTAGTCGTGCATTCCTTTCAAAAATCGGGACTTTTTAGAGGACGGGCTGGACGCGGGACAAATCATTAAAAAGCTGGTGTGTCCCACCAAAATCGGGACGTCTGGTCACCTTAGACTTGTCACCACCCACCTACAATTCAGCTTTTTCGGAGGAAAAAGGAATGTAGAAGCATGATGATGATATCTCATAGCCTACACTATGTCATTTTAAAAAATTATTTCTCATTCTGTGTGCGGAGATTGGATGGATGGATGGATGGATGGCTAGAGAGAGAGAGAGATAGATAGATAGATAGATAGATAGATAGATAGATAGATAGATAGATAGATAGATAGATAGATAGATAGATAGATAGATAGACAGACAGACAGACAGACAGACAGACAGACAGACAGATAGATAGATAGATAGATAGATAGATAATAGATAGATGATAGACAGAAAGAGAAAGATGAATAGGATGGATGATAGATAGATAGATAGATAGATAGATAGATAGATAGATAGATAGATAGATAGATAGATAGATAGATAGATAGATAGATGGTAGATAGATGATAGACAGACAGAGACAGACAGACAGACAGACAGACAGACAGATAATGGATAGATGGATGGAGAGAAAGATGGATAGAAGGATGGATGATAGATAGATAGATGGATGGATGGATGGATGGATGGATGGATGGATGGATATAAAGATAGATATTGGATAGATGGGTAGATAAATATAGTTAGATGATAGATAAATAGATATATAGATGGAGAGATGGAGAGAGAGAGGGGGAGGGAGGGAGGGAGGGAGGGAGGGAGACAGAGAGAGACAGAGAGAAAGAGAATGCTGTATATGGGTTGATTTTTATCAAATTGATGTCAGCTCTTACCAACCACCTAGATTTTCCAGGACACTCCGCCCCAACCTGGTGCTTCCACAGACCAATATGGAATGACAGATTTGAGTCCTAAGACAAGATGAACTACAACCATAACTAAGCCTGGAAGTATGGTCATAAGTCATTACGGTTGTAAGTCAAGGCATCACATGACCAGATTTGAAGTTACGACCATTTTTTAACGACAGCTGTTAAGCAACCACTGCTGTGGTTAGGTGAATGCGTTTTCCCATATGGGTGTTTTTCGCCAAAAACCAGAAGTGAATTCCAAGAACAGGCAAAAACATCACAAACCACAGTCATGTGATCACAGGACACTGAAAACGGCCATCAAGAGATGCTAGCTGCCAAGCATCAGAAATGCAATCTTGTGACCCTAGGGGTGTGTGTGTCTGTCTGTGTGTGTCTGTGTGTGTCTATGTGTGTCTGTGTGTGTGTATACGCATGCACGTCCATTGTAATTCTGCAAACAGGTCATAAGTCGCTCTGGCGAGGTCTGTCATGACTTCAAATGGTTGTTAAGTGACAAGTCATAAGTTGAGGATTACATGTAACTATATACAGGTAGCCCTTGACTTACAACCACAATTAAGCCCAAAATTTCTGTTGCTAAGCGAAACATTTGTTAAGTGAGTTTTGCTCCATTGTTAAGTGAATCTCTGCAGTTATTAAGGTAGTCACACGGGTCATTAAGCGGATATCGCTTCCCCGTTGACTTTGCTTGTCAGAGGATTGCAAAAAACGATCATGTGACCCCAAGACACTGCGACCATCATACATATGAGTCAGTTGCCAACAGCCTGAATTTTGATCACGGGGATGCTGCAATGGTCATAAGTGTGAAAACCAGTCATAAGTAATTTTTTTCAGTCTCGTTGTAAATTTGAATGGTCACTAATGCAGATTAATTATCGATATCTGCCAAGAATGTGGAATGCCCTCTGGTTGATATGATTAAGCAACCTACTTATTTAATCAGTTTAAGGAAATGATTATTTACTCAGCTTCTGTTTACCTAAGTTAATTAAAACTCTTCTGTTTGTCTATGGTAAAGAAGTTAATTAGACATTCTTCTGTTTAGTTAGCAATCACACCTTCACAGGATTTGTCTGTATACTATGTGTCATATATTAACCATTTATTCATTGTAACTAAATTACTAAAGTTAATCTTTTGTATTTGTATAAATTTGTTATAAATTTGTTTTATATACAAGTTATAAAACTTGTTATAAATAATAAACTGCAAGTCCAGAGAGCCAGAGCTTCTGAATACGAGGCTGCTCAGCTCAGAGAAATTTCCAACTTGGACAAGCTTTGCTCAAGAAATCATGTCTCTGTGTCTATGATTACTACACTCTAAACAAACTGTTCTAAGTTGAGGACTACCTGTATACTACAAATCAGTCAGAATATAAAGAAAGAGAAAGTCAGAGATTAAATACCTATTTTTTTCCCAAGCAGCTCCTTTTTTCTCCCCCCCCCCTTCTTTATAGCATTCATAAATATTTATTTACTTTTATTCATGTATTAAATTTGTTTGCCGCCCATCTCGTTGCAAGGTGTCCCTGGTCAGCTAAGTAACAGTAAATGTGGAGACCTTAGTATGAAGCTCAGAGACAGGAACCTTTTTATATTATAAAATAATGTAATGCATTTTGCAGTTTATTTATTTATTTATTTATTTGGTATTCTTATATGCAGCCCAACTCCCGGAGGACTCCGGGCGGCATACAACAGAAAAGATACAAGAAACCAATTTATAAATATGCATTTTAAAAACAAATATAAAAATTAAAACCGTAATATTAAAAACATCCAATATCCATTCAACAATCATACATACTTGGGGTGAGCTCAATGGATTAAGCTCTACCCTCAGCCTGCAGGAAAAGCCATGTCTTAACAGCCTTCCGGAAGGCCAGCAGTTGTCTACCAATGCTGCACCTAGCTTTTAATTGTACAATTCAAGCAGCCTCATGTTTATTAACATTTTTATAAACTATATTTAACATTAATATCAACTTTTTAAAACTTTATTTCAAGGTTTTAAGATCTCAACCAGCGTAGTGTTAACAGTTACTAGTTTAAATTGCATAAATACCACTGCACCCAGCTAGAATTTACATTTTATAAGAGATGATTTGTGTATATTAACACCCAAAACAATGACTTGGGTGAAAATAAGGGACTAGTTAACCCAATGAGGTGGCTCCACTATTAACATCCCTCCATGTACAGATGAAACTCAAAAAATTAGAATATCGTGCAAAAGTTCATTTGTTTCAGTAATGCAACTTCCTTGTTTTATTGATTGCATGTAATATTCTAATTTTCTGAGATTGTGGATTTGGGGTTTTCATGCAGCTGTAAGCCATAATCATCACAATTATGACAAATCACGGCTTGAACTATCTTGCTTTGCATGTAATGCGTCTATCTCATATATTAGTTTCACCTTTTAAGTTGCATTACGGAAATAAATGAACTTTTGCACGATATTCTAATTTTTCGAGTTTCACCTGTATTATTTTCTTTTCCTGTTTCAGTTCTGCTTTTTAATGCTTTTTTAAAAAATAATATTTATATAACAGTTGTCCCAAGGATGCTTTTTCATGAGGCAACTGGACTTTCTTTGTTATTCCTTGAAGACGTTTCATTTCTCATCCAAGACGCTTCTTCAGTTCTGACAGAATTGAAGAAGCTTCTAGGATGAGAAGAGGAACGTCTTCAAAGAAAAACCAGAAAGTCCAGTTGCCTCTTGAAAAAAAGCATGTTTGGGACAACCATGACCTGGATGACTGAGAATCTCCATAGACATATTATATAATGGTTTTAGGTAATGATTATTTATATATTTACTCTTTTGATTGGATTGCTGTATGCCACTCAAAGCCAGTTTCTAGGTGATGGGCAGCAGCATGGATGTGATTAATAAAATATATATATTAATCATTGCATATTTAAAGTTCTGACAGACCTACTTGGCAGGGGAGGGTTCCTAATTTTTTTACTACCACTCTGTGGGTGGTGGCTTATTTTGTGGGTGTGGCTTGCCAGCCATGTGACCGGGTGGGCGTGGCTTCTCGGACTGCTGAAGGGAGGGGAACTGAGATAGGTCCTGCCGCCCATTCCCCCTCCCCTCAGCAGCTCGAGAAGCCTCAAACGTGTGAAAATGCCTAGGATCATCACCCCACGTTCGTGGCTTCTCGGACTGCTGAAGGGAGGGGAATGGAGATAGCTCCTGCCACCCGTTCTTTCAGCGTCTCACGCGCTCCCTCAGCCATCCTCCCCTGCTTGGACTCACTGTGGGGTAGGAAGGCAGCACATGAGCAGTGCCGGAAGCTCGGCTTCTGGGCATGTGCAGAAGAAATTTTTTTAAAAAATTGATTTTTTAAAAAGAAAATGGCACCGGGTACTGTGACATCACCAGCGGACCGCTACCGGTGCTATAGAGTGGACCGCACTGGTAGGAATCCACCACTGCTACTTGGGGAATACTTTACAACCCAGATTCAGAGTCCTGACAGTCAGCCCCTCCCCCACAGTCATGTGACCGTGCTTTAGGCACTTGGCAACCAGGTCTCATTTATTGGCCATTTTCAGCGTTCTGTGGTCATGTGACCGTGATTTACGTTTTTGCCAAAAACTGGCATTTAGTTCCATGCTTCGTTTAATGACCAGTGTTTGCTTAATGACCCTTGCAAAAAAAAGTCTGTAAAATTGTAAAAATTTACATAAATTGTAAAAGGCCATAAAATGATGACTGTGAGGGGCAGGCTCCATTATGGTCATAACTCAAGGAACATCTACAAATAGCATCCTGAGTCAGTCCATAGGACTACTCATTCTGGGGCTGATTACCCTCCCGAATTTTGCTTAGGCTTAGCATAATTTTAGTGCCACTGCATCTTAATGTAACATTACTCAGGGGAAACCCAGAGTTTCCTTTAAGTACTGTATGCAATCAACAGGAAACTGCATAGAATCCTGTCCCCTTACCCACATGCCTAGAAAATCTCCAGTCCTTTCATTTCCTCTTTACCTTTGTAACAGTGTAAGTAAAATCTCTCACATTATTCTGAAAAGAATTATCATTATTAGTCTAAAATGTCTGAGTGATGAGGGATTTGCAGCCCAGCTAACGCCGCCCCCTAAGTCTGAGGCACTTGGCAGAGATCAACCCTTATCCCAAATGTAATCCATTCAGATGTTTTTCAACTACAACTCCCAGCAACCATCACACCTGGCCAGGCTCTTTGTGGCTTCCAGGTTCTGTAGTTTTAGTAATATCTGGACTGATCACTCATCACAGGGGTGGGCTTCAAAATTTTTAGCAAGGGGTTCTCTGCCCAGTTGCTGGGTGGGTGTGGCCATGGTGAGCGTGGCCTAGTGGGCCTCCTGCACTACAATGGGAGGTGCATTTTTGCCCTACCCGGGCTCCGGAGGCTTTCCTCGAGCCTCCGGGAGAGCGGAAATAGCCTCCCCGGACTCCGGAGGGCCCGAATTTCCCGAACTTCCGGTAGGCCCGTTTTTCGCCCTCACCGAGCCTCCGCGCGCACCCTGCACTTATCTGCATCTAAAATGGGCCGCGTGGAGATTCCTGGGAGGGCGGGGTGGGGTGGGCGGGGCCAGCCAGGAGTGGGATTTGGGGGTTCTCTGAACTGCACAGAATCTTAGCTAGAGGTTCTCCCGAACCCCTGAGAACCACCAGCAACCCACCCTTGCTCATCAATATAAAGAACTGATCACAAGTTCTTTATTTCCGAGAATGAGAGAAAATCAGGAAAAGGAACCAAACAGAAAGAAAGGAGCCGGATATTAATAGAAGTTTATTTCTTTATGACACCGGAAGGACCAATTGCTATATTCTTCATATGAGGGGAACCCAGGTAGTCCAAGAATCAGTAGATAAAACTCTTCTACACACTTTTATAGATCCATTGGTTCTTAATGGCTGTTCTCTCAGTGAAGGAGTCAAGCTTCAGATAGATATACAGGAATGAACAATTCTGTCAAGATATTATTTCTCAGCCATTTGCAGTTCTGTAATTCCAACAATCTTCCAACACCAACATGGACCCAAGTATTGGGGTGTCCCAAATCCTGGTTTTGGTACGCTAGAATTTTGAGGTCATCCAACTTTTAGGTGGTGCCAAGCTGGTGAATTTGAATTACGTAGCATATGATGTGGCACTAACACGCTTGCATCTTGCCTGCAGTTTTCTGTGAAACAAGGAAATATGACTAATAGTTGAGTCTTCTTGAGAGTAATATCCTCCAGATGTATTGCAATGACTTCTTTTCAAATCTCTAGGCAGAAGGAGGCTCTGATACTCTGCTTCCACAGTTCCTACTTGTGGTTGTTAGCACGTGAATGGGAGATCACAAGGAAATCCCAGGATTACAGAATAGGCTAGGGAAGCAAACCAATCTTTTGAAGAAGACCATGACAAATCCCGCTGCACTTCTGTCAAGAAATCCAAATACTGTAGTCGGAATAATTTGAGTTTCTGAGATTCTGAGAAGGTTGACTATTTGCCTCTCATGATACATTTGTAATCCAGAAGCTAAAACCTAAGAAGAACAGTTTCAGGAATTGGGTATGACTAGTTTAATGAAAAGAAGGACTAGGGATGACATGATAGCAGTGTTTCATTATCTAAGGGGTTGCCACAAAGAAGAAGGAATCAAGCTATTCTCCAATGCATCTGAAGGCAGGACAAGAAGCAATGGATGGAAACTAATCAAGGAGAGAAGCAACCTGGAACGGAGGAGAAACTTCCCAACAGTGAGGACAATTAACCAGTGGAACAACTTGCCATCAGAAGTTGTGGGTGCTTCATCACTGGAGGTTTTTAAGAAGAGAATGGACAGTCACTTGTCTGAAATGTTATAGGGTCTTCTGCTTGAGCAAGGGGTTAGAATAACAGAATAACGGAGTTGGAAGGGGCCTTGGAGGACTTCTAGTCCATCCCCCTGCTCAGGCAGGAAACCCTATACCAGTGATTGTGAACCTTTTGGGGACCGAGTGTCCAAACCGGAATGCGCGTGCACGTGCGTGCGTGTGCACGCGCCGGAGCAATGGAAACCTGAAGACCAGCTGGCCAGTGCGCGCATGCCTGCTTTTTGGCCTTTTGTTTGGCCATTTTCGATCCGTTTTCAGGCTGGTTTTCGGTCCGAAAAATGGCCTGAAAACAACCTGAAAACAACCTGAAAACAGCCTGAAAAATGGCCTAAAACAACCTGAAAACAGCCTGAAAACAGCCTGAAAAATGGCCTAAAACAACCTGAAAACAGCCTGAAAACAGCCTGAAAACAGCCTGAAAAATGGCCTGAAAACAACCTGAAAACAGCCTGAAAACAGCCTGAAAAATGGCCTAAAACAACCTGAAAACAGCCTGAAACAACCTGAAAACAGCCTGAAAACAACCTGAAAAATGGCCTAAAACAACCTGAAAACAGCCTGAAAACAGCCTGAAAAATGGCCTGGAAACAACCTGAAAACAGCCTGGAAACAACCTGAAAACAGCCTGGAAACAGCCTGAAAACAGCCTGAAAAATGGCCTAAAACAACCTGAAAACAGCCTGAAAAATGGCCTGAAAACAACCTGAAAACAGCCTGAAAAATGGCCTAAAACAACCTGAAAACAGCCTGAAAACAGCCTGAAAAATGGCCTAAAACAACCTGAAAACAGCCTGAAAACAGCCTGAAAACAGCCTGAAAAATGGCCTAAAACAACCTGAAAACAGCCTGAAAACAGCCTGAAAAATGGCCTGAAAACAACCTGAAAACAGCCTGAAAAATGGCCTAAAACAACCTGAAAACAGCCTGAAAAATGGCCTGAAAACAACCTGAAAACAGCCTGAAAACAGCCTGAAAAATGGCCTAAAACAACCTGAAAACAGCCTGAAACAACCTGAAAACAGCCTGAAAACAACCTGAAAAATGGCCTAAAACAACCTGAAAACAGCCTGAAAACAGCCTGAAAAATGGCCTGGAAACAACCTGAAAACAGCCTGAAAAATGGCCTAAAACAACCTGAAAACAGCCTGAAAACAGCCTGAAAAATGGCCTAAAACAGCCTGAAAACAGCCTGAAAACAGCCTGAAAACAGCCTGAAAAATGGCCTAAAACAACCTGAAAACAGCCTGAAAACAGCCTGAAAACAGCCTGAAAAATGGCCTGAAAACAACCTGAAAACAGCCTGAAAACAGCCTGAAAAATGGCCTAAAACAACCTGAAAACAGCCTGAAACAACCTGAAAACAGCCTGAAAACAACCTGAAAAATGGCCTAAAACAACCTGAAAACAGCCTGAAAACAGCCTGAAAAATGGCCTGGAAACAACCTGAAAACAGCCTGGAAACAACCTGGAAACAGCCTGGAAACAGCCTGAAAACAGCCTGAAAAATGGCCTAAAACAACCTAAAAACAGCCTGAAAAATGGCCTGAAAACAACCTGAAAACAGCCTGAAAAATGGCCTGAAAACAACCTGAAAACAGCCTGAAAACAGCCTGAAAAATGGCCTAAAACAACCTGAAAACAGCCTGAAAACAGCCTGAAAACAGCCTGAAAAATGGCCTAAAACAACCTGAAAACAGCCTGAAAACAGCCTGAAAACAGCCTGAAAAATGGCCTGAAAACAACCTGAAAACAGCCTGAAAAATGGCCTAAAACAACCTGAAAACAGCCTGAAAAATGGCCTGAAAACAACCTGAAAACAGCCTGAAAACAGCCTGAAAAATGGCCTAAAACAACCTGAAAACAGCCTGAAACAACCTGAAAACAGCCTGAAAACAACCTGAAAAATGGCCTAAAACAACCTGAAAACAGCCTGAAAACAGCCTGAAAAATGGCCTGGAAACAACCTGAAAACAGCCTGAAAAATGGCCTAAAACAACCTGAAAACAGCCTGAAAACAGCCTGAAAAATGGCCTAAAACAACCTGAAAACAGCCTGAAAACAGCCTGAAAAATGGCCTAAAACAACCTGAAAACAGCCTGAAAACAGCCTGAAAAATGGCCTGAAAACAACCTGAAAACAGCCTGAAAAATGGCCTAAAACAACCTGAAAACAGCCTGAAAACAGCCTGAAAAATGGCCTGAAAACAACCTGAAAACAGCCTGAAAACAGCCTGAAAAATGGCCTGAAAACAGCCTGAAAACAGCCTGGAAAATGGCCTAAAACAACCTGAAAACAGCCTGAAAAATGGCCTGAAAACAACCTGAAAACAGCCTGAAAAATGGCCTGAAAACAACCTGAAAACAGCCTGAAAAATGGCCTAAAACAACCTGAAAACAGCCTGAAAACAGCCTGAAAAATGGCCTAAAACAACCTGAAAACAGCCTGAAAACAGCCTGAAAACAGCCTGAAAAATGGCCTAAAACAACCTGAAAACAGCCTGAAAACAGCCTGAAAACAGCCTGAAAAATGGCCTGAAAACAACCTGAAAACAGCCTGAAAAATGGCCTAAAACAACCTGAAAACAGCCTGAAAAATGGCCTGAAAACAACCTGAAAACAGCCTGAAAACAGCCTGAAAAATGGCCTAAAACAACCTGAAAACAGCCTGAAACAACCTGAAAACAGCCTGAAAACAACCTGAAAAATGGCCTAAAACAACCTGAAAACAGCCTGAAAACAGCCTGAAAAATGGCCTGGAAACAACCTGAAAACAGCCTGGAAACAACCTGAAAACAGCCTGGAAACAACCTGAAAACAGCCTGAAAAATGGCCTGAAAACAACCTGAAAACAGCCTGAAAAATGGCCTGAAAACAACCTGAAAACAGCCTGAAAAATGGCCTAAAACAACCTGAAAACAGCCTGAAAACCGCCTGAAAAATGGCCTAAAACAACCTGAAAACAGCCTGAAAACAGCCTGAAAAATGGCCTAAAACAACCTGAAAACAACCTGAAAACAGCCTGAAAAATGGCCTGAAAACAACCTGAAAACAGCCTGAAAAATGGCCTAAAACAACCTGAAAACAGCCTGAAAACAGCCTGAAAACTGGCCTGAAAACAACCTGAAAACAGCCTGAAAACAGCCTGAAAAATGGCCTGAAAACAGCCTGAAAACAGCCTGAAAAATGGCCTAAAACAACCTGAAAACAGCCTGAAAAATGGCCTGAAAACAACCTGAAAAATGGCCTGAAAACAACCTGAAAACAGCCTGAAAAATGGCCTAAAACAACACGGAAAACCGCCCAAAAAAGGCACAGAAACAGCCCGGTTTTCGGCCATTTTCAAGCGCTCTGGCGTCCGCGAAGACCAGCTGGCCAGCACGCCGGAAAACAGAAGAGCAGCTGGCGACAGCGCACTTGCCCACAGAGAGCGCTCTGTGTGCCACCTCTGGCATGCGTGCCATAGGTTCACCATCACGGTCCTATACTATTTCAGACAAATGGTTGTCCAACCTGTTTTTAAAAACTTCCAGTGTTGGAGTAACCACAACTTCTGGAGGCAAATCATTCCACTGATTAATTGTTCTCACTGTCAGGAAATTTCTCCTCAGTTCTAGGTTGTTTCTCTTTTTGGTTAGTTTCCACCCATTGCTTCTTGTCCTGCCCTCAGGTGCTTTGGAAAATAGCTTGACTCCCTCTTCTTTGTGGCAGCCCGAGATATCGGAACACTGCTATCATTTCACCCCTAGTCCTTCTTTTCATTAAATCAGATATACCCAATTCCAGCAACGGTTCTTTATATGTTTTAGCCAGTGGTGGGTTCCTACCAGTGCGGTGTGGAGCGCAGCTCCGGTAGGAGCCCTGCGATGATGACATTTTCTGGCACTTCTCTGCGTCCTGAGCTGTCGGGAAAAAGCCCTCCCGCCTGCCCATGTTTCAATACCGACCTTTATTCTTCCTCCGAAGCACAGCTGAGAAGCTCCTCAGCTGTGTTTCGGCTTGTAATGTCATCCTAAGCATGCGCGGAAGTGAAATCACCCGATGGAACGTGAGTTCACTTCTGCGCATGCTCACAATGCACACCAGTAGCGAAAATAACCGGAACCCTCCGCTGGCTTTAGCCTCCAGTCCCCTAACCATCTTTGTTGCTCTTCTCTGCATTCTTTCTAGAGTCTCGACATCCTTTTTACATCATGGCAACCAAAACTGGATGCAGTATTCCAAGGTGGTCTTACCAAGGCATTATGAAGTGGTATTAACTCTTCAGGGGATCTTGATTCTATCCCACTTTTGGACTAGAAGACCTCCAAGGTTCCTTTCAGCTCTATTCTGATTGATTGATAGGTCACCATATACTTTACAATCACCAGGTGGCATAGAGTTACATGCGCTCAGAACGGCCTTAGCTGATCTGTGCGCGCCCTCTACTGGCTGCAAAGTGCATTGTCATCTGCCTCTGGGTTTTAAAAAGAAACGCTCTTGTTTGCAAAGCATTTTGAACGCGTTCAAAGTAGCATTTCCCAGATTGCACTGAAATTCAGTCTCAGTAATTCCTCACGCCTGTTGGAAATTATGGCAATTGGTCTAACATAGGGTTCCCTGGTGGTCTAGTGGCTAAGGATTCAGCGCTCGAACCGCTGCAGCTGGATTAGATTCCTGGTCAGGGAAAGACTTTTCCTTTTACAGGAGTTTCTGTAGTGTAGTGGTTATCACGTTCGCCTAACACGCGAAAGGTCCCTGGTTCAAAACCAGGCAGAAACAGCTCTCTTTGGTCTTTTTTAACAATTAATTGGTGGAACAGCTTCCCTTCAGAAGTTGTGTGTGCTCCAACACTGGAGGTTTTTTAACAAGAGAGTGGACAAGCCATTGTCTGAAATGGTATAGGCTGAGTCTCCTGCTTGAGCAGGGGGTTGGACTAGAAGACCTCCCTGTCATATCCCTGTCACGCAGTGATTTATATATTGCCTGTTATATGTATATGCAGGGAGCTGCATCCCTATTCATTATAATGGTTTATTCCTGAGCACGTGATTGATATGTTCTTGTACGCATGTGTACATTCCAATCTCCGTTTTCTTTCTTTCTGTTCCTGGCTTCCATTGAAGGAAGACCTACTTTTGCTGTCAGGATGTAATTAATGAGATTTATTGTTTTTTTACCGAAATAAATACTTTTACTTAGACTTTTGAACTGCGGTTTCATTTCTAATGTCAGAATTCCGGGAAAAGATCTATTTCGCCTTTAGTGAGAATTTATTCTCACGTCGTCAGTCCCTTCCAGTCTGTTATAGTGTTTTTCAAGAATTCCCCACTGGTGCCCTAAGCACTGACAAATCTTGGTGCCCCCCCTCCTAGTTTTATCAATATTTTTTTACAAATCTTCATTGGGTGTTTTTTTTTTTTCAACTTTGTGGTGCCCCCTTTGGGCCTGGTGCCCTAAGCGCGTGCTTAGTCTGCTTAATGGTTAACACACCACTGGGGGAGGGGGGGGGGAGAGAGAATTTTTACATGTTTACCTTGCAGCTATCAATGACCAAAAGATACCACTCATGGGTTGGAGAAGGTATGCGCTGGGGATGATGGAGAAAATAAGGACATTTCCGCATTGTATCTCAAAGGTGCTTTCTCAAGAGGCAACTGGACTTTCTGTTTTTTTCCTTTGAAGACGTTTCGCTTCTCATCCAAGAAGCTTCTTCAGCCCTGACTGGATGGTGGGGAATGGAAGGATTTATACTCCTTGCAGACAGCTGGTCAGTCATTTGCATTCTTTAAGGTGACCAGCTGTCTGCAAGGAATATAAATCCTTCCATTCCCCACCATCCAGTCAGGGCTGAAGAAGCTTCTTGGATGAGAAGAGAAATGTCTTCAAAGGAAAAAACCAGAAAGTCCAGTTGCCTCCTGAAAAAAGCACCTTTGGGACAACCATGACCTGGATGACTGAGAATCTCCACAGACATTCCTCATTGTGTGTCTCCAAGGGACAAACTTCCTTGCTGGCATCTTTTATCTTCTTTCAGTATTGCTCATGAATGAGCAGCCTTGAGTCTGTAAAAAAAATAAAAAATCGAAGCACCAAGCATTAATTCTCTAACCTTTCTCTTCTTGAAGTCCTTCTTCTTTCCTTCTGTCTTTCACTTTTTTTTAGCCTTTCCTTCCTTGTCCATTTGCCCCAGTAATCCACATTTAGCACTGCTAAGACCAGGAAAACTGCAGCGACTTAGTGACCACAATGGGGAGGAACAGGGATTGTGGTTGTTAAGCAAGGCAATCATGTGGATGCCTCACTTTAACAACCGCCACAATCTGCAACCATAATTCTGGGCTGAATTGTGGTCATGAAGGACTACCCGAAATCAAATTGAATCAAGTTTTTGATTCTTTCCTTTTTATGTGTAAATCGCCCTGTCATCCCAATATCAAGCTCAATCAAGCTCTATAAAGAATGCAGTGGAATAGGAATAAGAATAGAATATAGAATAGAATAGAATAGAATAGAATAGAATAGAATAGAATAGAATAGAATAGAATAGAATAGAATAGAATAGAATAGAATAGAATAATAGAGTTGGAAGGGACTTTGGTGGTCTTCTAGTCCAACCCCCTGCTCAAGCAGGAAATCCCATACCATCTCAGATAAGTGACTGTCTAGACCAGTGGTGTCAAACTCAAGGCCCGGGGGCCTGATCCTGCCCGTGGGGTGCTTAGATCTGGCCCATGGGTCCGCCCTGGAAACAGTGAAGGACTGGCCCGCGGTGCCTCTGCCAGCAAAAACGGAGCTGGGGAGGGCCACGTGTGGCCCGCCCAGGTTCTGTTTTTGGCTGCAACGGCCTTCTGCAGCCCTCTGCCAGTGAAAACGGAGCCCAGGCGGGCCGCACGCAGCCTCCCTGAGCTCCATTTTCACTGGCAAGGGCTGCAGAAACATGGCCAAAAATGGAGACTTGATGAGTGACATCAAGCTGATCACACCCACCCTGACCAATGCCCTCAGCCACACACACACACATCACAGACACACTGGCCTCCTGAGGTCAAACACAACCCTGATGTGGTCCTCAATGAAATTGAGTTTGACACCCCTGGTCTAGACTCTTCTTAAAAATCTCCAGTGATGAAGCACCCACAACTTCTGACAGCAAGCTGTTCCACTGGTTAATTGTCCTCACAGTTAGGAAGTTTCTCCTTAATTCCAGGTTGCTTCTCTCTTTGATTAGTTTCCAACCATTGTTTCTTGTCTGGCCCTCTGATGCTTTGGATAATAACTTGACCCCCTCTTCTTTCTCTTACCTTCTTTTACCCCCCTATCCCTTCAGGTCACTGAGCAGAATCGTCTTCATCACTCTCTCACCCCTGCATTCAATCAGACTATTTGTGCCATGTCTCCACAGATTCATCCCCGGTTATTCCATTATTAAGCATGTCTCTTCTCAGTTGCAGATCTGATAGCCCCCATTTTTTTAGTCTTCCTTAAAGAGCTTTTAAAAAGCAGGGATAGGGCGAGGTTGTAGCCCCCAGGGATTGTGACTGTTTTTGTATTAGGGGGGGGGGGTTGTTTTAAGGCACCCAGTTTTCTTTTGCTTGGATGTTAATGTTTCTTCTATGTTTTTATTGCTGTGGGTATGAGCCACCCAGAGTTACAGCATTAAAGATGGACAACCATGCAAGTCTTTTAAATCAATCAATCATTACCTAGCATGCAACTTTTAGTAACCTACAGATTTCTACTTTTATGCCCATCCAAAATAAATGACAGGATACCAATTCACACTTTCTGACAAGCATTTTAATTCTTTTGTTCCTAATTCAACCTGCACCTCACTTCCCCATGTTCATTCAATTGTACAACATGAACTCCCCTTCTTTCAAATTGATCACATCCTTCCTTTTCTCATTCCTTCTTCCTCCATCCCTTTCTCTTCCCTTCTCTTTCCCTCCCTCCCACCTTTCCTTCCCTCTCCATTTCCTTCCCTTCCCTTCTCATTTTTTCCTTCTTCCTTCCTCCCTCCCTTCCTCCTCCATCTCTTTCTCCTCCTTCCTTTTTCCCTCCTTTCTTCGTCTCTTTTCCCTTCTCCTCTCTCTCTCCCTCCTTCCATCTCCATTTCCCTCATTCCCTTTCCTCTTCAGCTGTTTTCTCTTTTCCATCCTTCCTTCTCCGTGTCTGCTCCTTTCTCCTTCCTGCCTTCTTCCTCTAGCTCCTTTCATTTCATTTCTTTCCTCTTCCAGCTTTTACTTCCTTCCTTCTTTCCTTCCTCCCTCCCTTCCTCCTCCATCTCTTTCTCCTCCTTCCTTTTTCCCTCCTTTCTTCGTCTCTTTTCCCTTCTCCTCTCTCTCTCCCTCCTTCCATCTCCATTTCCCTCATTCCCTTTCCTCTTCAGCTGTTTTCTCTTTTCCATCCTTCCTTCTCCGTGTCTGCTCCTTTCTCCTTCCTGCCTTCTTCCTCTAGCTCCTTTCATTTCATTTCTTTCCTCTTCCAGCTTTTACTTCCTTCCTTCTTTCCTTCCTTCATCCCTTCCTTCCTTCCTCCCTCCCTCCCTCCCTTTTTGCCTTCCTTCCTTCCTTCCTTCCTTCCCCTTCTTCTTTCCTCCCTCCCTCCCTTTCCTTCTCCTTCTGCTTTCCTCCCTTCCTCCCTCTCTTCCTTCCCTCCTCTCCTTCCATCACATCCAATCCCACCTTCAGCCTCAAACTCCCATATTCTTGGCGGCCACCAGATGGACCTCCAGGTGAGGGCTACGGCCTCTTCGCCCGGCGGAGAACTGCAGCCACTCTGCCGGCCAGCCCAAGGCGAGCGCGGGCGAGGCGCCGGCGGCGGCGGCCTTGCTCCCCTGCCGCCATTAGCCGCCCCTGCGCCGCCCGGCAGCCTCCAGCAGGGGCTGCGCTTGTGGGAAAGCGAAAGTGAGCAGCCAGCGAGGGCTGCCGGGAAAGGCGCGGCGTCGGCAGGAAGGGTGTGTGCCTGTTTGGAGCAGAGCAAGGCAGCGGCTCCTGGGAAGGCAGGTAGGGCCCGGGCGTCGGGGACCCGGGAGGGGAGGGTGGGGGTCTTGCGCCAACGAGCAGCGGGCAGTTTTAAGATTGCACACAACTCCGTTGGAAATCGTACTCTTTCCCCTTGCGCTTTTTGCAAAATTACACATGAATAATAGGCCTGCTGTTGCCTTTTTCAGGGAGCGGTGGCTTTTCTCTGGCGCTGTCCGCAGCGAAATTATAGCACAATTAACCCATCGTGGGGGCCAGTAAATCCTCTAGGAATGAAAAGCTTCATATTACCATAGAAAATTTCCACACTACAGGATGTGGCTGTCACCCTCTAGTGTGGGAATTTCCTGGATCATTTGCCTCTTTGGGGGGCGTGGGTGCTTATTTTGAATTAACACACTAGTCCTCATGATCTGCCAGCCTTAGAAAAGCTCACAGCTCTGATTTTGATCTAAACACCCCCGTGGCTTAATGTGCTGCCTACATAATTATATCTTTCTGTGGAAAATGGCTCCCAAGTTCTTGGGTTGGGTTTTGCCAGAGGGAGGGGAAAAATATAGCCTCTGCCATGGTTAGAAGAAATATTTAGCCAGAAGCAAGACTTGATGGGAAGCAGTGGGTGGCAATGAAAAGGGATGAATATCAGGGTAATTAGGAAGAATTAGCACTATTGAGCATTGAGATGCTCTGCTTAGAATAATGGTGCTGGATGGGTTCCTTTCACAGAATGTTGTCCTGAGAAGGGGTTGGACTAGATGACCTCTTTGATCCCTTCCATTTTTATGGTATAAATGCATGTCACCCACTGCAAAAGCATCGGGGCAATGTACATTGCAGGTAGTCCTCGACTTATGGCCGTAATGGAGTCCAAGATTTTGGTTGCTAAGTAAGGTATAATAAGTGAGTTGTGCTGCATTTCGTGACCTTTTTTGCCCCGTTGTTAAGCGAATGACTGCAGTTGTTAAGTGAATCACGCCATCATGAAGCGAACTTGGCTTTCCCCCACTGCCTTCGTCGGAAGCCAGATGTGAAGGTGACATGACATGCTGATCACATGACCTGGGGACATGCAACTGTCAGAAATACATGCCAGCTGCCAAGCACCCACATTTTGATCGCATGACCATGGAGATATTCCAGTGGCTGCAAGTGTGGAAACCGGTTATAAGTGACTTTTTTCAGTGCGACTGTAACTTTGAACGGTCACTAAATGAATGGTTGTAAGTCAAGGACTACCTGTATTTTATGTAACATTCAACATTCTAAAACCATCCAACATTCTAAAGCAACCTTCTGACCTTCAAAACAAGCTCTAGATTTAGGGTTTTTCAACCTTGGTGACTTTTAAGATATGTGGACTTCAACTCCCAGAATTCTTAGCAATCAATGGCCATGCTGGCTGGGGAAATTCTGGGAGTTGAAGTCCACATCTTAAAAGTTAGCAAAGTTGGGAAACACTGCTCTTTGGTTATGCTAGACCCAAGTATCTGTTGTGTTAACAATTAACAAGTGCTCTTGTAGAATGATGTTCTTCATCCAAGCACAGGGGTTGCGACTTTTGTCACAGTTTCCTGTAAGGATGTGTAATTGGCTGGAAGGTGTCGAAGGTGGGGCTGCCTTCAAAAGTGTTCTGGAAAGTTTAGATAATTCAGAGATAAACTTAGTTAACCAGACCTGAGGTGGAGATCACTCACCAGTTCTGAAACAGCTGTATAACTTCCTTGCCCTGTCTTGGAGATGAACCCAAAAGTCAATCATGAACTTCAAACTATATAAAACTATATAAAAGCGAAATACCACTCACGCGTCATCACAAAATCTCCAGAACCGTAGTAAAGCCTATAAACCAGTGGTGGGATTCAATTTTTTTTACTACCGGTTCTGTGGGCGTGGGTTGGTGGATGTGGCGTGGCTTTGTGGGCGTAGCAGGGGAAGGATACTGTAAAATCTCCATTCCTACCCCACTCCAGGGGAAGGTTACTGCAAAATCCCCATTTCCTCCTGATCAGCTGGTACTCGGGAGGCAGAGAATAGATGGGGGTAGGGCAGTGGTGAAATCCAAATTTTTAACTACCAGTTCTGTGGGCGTGGCTTGGTGGGCGTGGTGTGGTGTGGCTTGGTGGGTGTGGCAGGGGAAGAATACTGCAAAATCCCCATTCCTTCCCCACTCCTGGGGGAAGGATATTGCAAAATCCCCATTCCCACCCCGCTCCAGGGGAAGGATATTGCAAAATCTCCATCCCCACCCCACTCTGGGGCCAGCCAGAGGTGGTATTTACTGGTTCTCCGAACTACTCAAAAGTTCCGCTACCGATTCTGCAAACTGTTCAAAAGTTCCGCTACCGGTTCTCCAGAACTAGTCAGAACCTGCTGAATACCACCTCTGCTACAAACTTTAAACTTGGCACGTATGTTCCGCTTGGCTTCTAGGTGCTCGCTAAGAAAGGATTTTTTGAAATGACCATCAGATCATTAGTATTTCTTATACAGTATTATATTAATTAACATGCTCTGATGCTAAGGAGTTAGACGTTCTACTCCCCCTCCACACCTGAAAAGAACTCTGTTCCAACTGCCAGTTGCCTTATATTAACACACTCTGATGCTAAGGAGTTACACATTCTACATAAATTTTCAAGCTTGAAGTGTCAATGTATCAAGTCCAATCATAACTACTACTTAATTTTCAAGCTTTAACTGTCAATTTATCAAGCCCGATCACATAGTTTTGTAGCAAAGCACAGGTATCCAGATACTAGTTTGTATATATGTCCCTTTTCATATTGACCAATCCAAAGTCAAGTTCCAAGCATCTCCACCATTTGAGAAGACTTTGGCAACTAAGGAAACCCAAGCATGGCTGAGAAATTCTGGGAGTTGAGATCCAAAAATCTTAAAGCTGCCAAATTTGGAGATCCCTGCAATAGAAGTTTAGGAGCAATGGACAAACTCTGATCCACTCAAGGTTTTGTTTGCTTGTTATTTCAGCTCTGAGGATTCCAGAGACATGCCTAAGTAGCAGAACCCAAAAGTTGCCAGATTTGTGATCTATAAGGAGATTCTCTGGATTAGGTGCCTTTCGGCTGTGTTGGAGTTTGTGATCTCCATCTTTTGACCTCCCGTCTTCAGTTCATGTAGAAACTGTGGGAGTGGACCTAGCACAACTGGAGAGCCCCAAGTTAAGGAAGGTCCTATGTGACTGTTCATAGAAACAAGCAGCTTCGGCTACACCAGGATTTCCCAATCTTGACAACTTCCAGATGTGTGGACTATGTGACATTCCAAGAGATGGAATCCATATATTTGGAACTTGCCAAAATCCCTGGGTTGGAGCAAGCTCAGTGACCAGTTTAGTTGGCATCGGTGGCTTTATTACCTTCAGTGGATTCATCAAGAATTCTTCGTCCATAAGAACTTTTTGGTGTTTCCAGCATGGATCTTTTCATAATCTAATCATTGGTGATATTGGGAATGAATGTGAGATTTTCTGCATGCAGAATTGGTATTCTATCATCAAGTCACACTTGTTCCCTGTTCTTTTGGTGCTCGGTCCAAAGAATAGGAATAGGAATAGGAATAGGAATAGGAATAGAATAGAATAGAATAGAATAGAATAGAATAGAATAGAATAGAATAGAATAGAATAGAATAGAATAGAATAGAATAATAGAATAGAATAGAATAGAATAGAATTCTTTATTGGCCAAGTGTGATTGGACACACAAGGAATTTGTCTTTGGTGCATATGCTCTCAGTGTACATAAAAGAAAAGATACATTTGTCAAGAATCATGAGGTACAACACTTAATGATTGTCATAGGGTACAAATAAGCAATCAGGAAACAATCCATATTAATATACGGTAAATCGTAAGGATACAAGCAACAAGTTACAGTCATACAGTCATAAGTGGGAGGAGATGGGTGATAGGAACGATGAGAAGACTAATAGTAATAGTAATGCAGCCTTAATGAATAGTTTGACAGTGGTGAAGGAATTATTTGCAGAGTGATGGCGTTCGGGGGAAAAACTGTTCTTGTGTCTAGTTGTCTTGGTGTGCAGTGCTCTATAGCCTCGTTTTGAGGGTAGGAGTTGAAACAATTTATGTCCAGGATGTGAGGGGTCAGTAAATATTTTCACGGCTCTCTTTGACTCATGCAGTATACAGGTCCTCAATGGAAGGCAGGTTGGCAGCAATTGTTTTTTCTGTAGTTCTGATTGTTGGGTTGGGTTGATTTTAAGGAATCTGTTCGCATTGCAAGCTTGACTGCAGATTTAGGCACTGGGCCAAACAGGAAATTCGCTGAATAGATTCCTAGGTCTGAAGCTGTTTAATTTGAATTGAGGGCAGGGGGGATTAGCTGCGTAGGAATGTAGTGTATTTTAATTCTGGGTGACGATGAAAAAACTTCTAGTTCTGGAGTGAACTATATCTCCCACTATTGGCCATCTCCCACTATCCAGCAACAACTGGAGGGCTTCACATTGTCCCTGAGGCAAGCAGGATGTGTCACAATAGAGGGAACGGAAATGTATGAAATAAGAGCAACAAAGATGATTAGGGGACTGGAGGCTAAAACATATGAAGAACGGTTGCAGGAACTGGGTATGTCTAGTTTAATGAAAAGAAGGACTAGGGGAGACATGATAGCAGTTTTCCAGTATCTAAGGGTCTTCCACAGAGAAGAGGGAGTCAAACTATTCTCCAAAGCACCTAAAGGCAGGATAAGAAGCAACAGATGGAAACTTATCAAAGAGAGAACCAACCTAGAAATAAAGAGAAATTTCCTGACAGAACAATTAAACAGTGGAATAGCTTGCCTTCAGAAGTTACGGGTGCTGCAACACTGGAGATTTTTGAAAGATTAGACAACCATTTGTCGGAAATGATACAAGGTCTCCTGCTTGAGCAGAGGGTTGGACTAGAAGACCTCCAAGGTCCCTTCCAGCTCTGCTATTCTGAAACCCCAGTTTCCTGTTCTTTTCCAGACTCTCTAGATGTCAAAATGTTCTTTACCTGTGGCCCCAATGAAGCCATGGTTGTCTCAGGTAAGTGCTCCATTTCCTGTTCCTTTTTTTCTTAGCTTTCTTAAACAATCGGATCAGCCTTCAGGGCTGGCCACAAAATGTGGCAGTATGCCTTTGTTCAAGCTAGCCGTGATTTCTTTCAGGTTGCTCTGTTGCAGAATGCATGAGTCACTTTGTACATTCAGCCATCTTTGGGGCTGTTCAGATGAAGTTGGCTCTTTAGGATTTCATTTGGAGACACCATTTTCTCCTCTTTTTCTTTTTAACTATTCAGTGCTTTTATTTTCACAAAGTGGATTTCTTCCATCAAGGGATGTTCCCCCTGGTTGTGCTTGCTTCCCGTTTCCCAACAATCACATTTTGGCTGCACAGCTATTAAAGCAGAGGCTCAAACTTTTTTTATTAATAGGGTTGTGCAGCATAGGGCAGCTGTATAGTCCTAGTACAGTGATGGCAAACCTATGGCACGGGTGCCACAGGTGGCACTTGGAGCCATATCTGCCGGCAGGCGAGCCGTTGCCCTAGCTCAGCTCCAGTGTGCATGTGCGTGCCCGCCAGCTGATTTTTGGCTCGCGCAGAGGCTCTGGGAGGGTGATTTTGGCCTCTGGGGTGGCGGGGGAGAGCGTTTTCGCCCTCCCAAGCTCCAAGAAAGCCTCTGGAGCCTGGGGAGGGCGAAAAATGGGCCTACCAGGCCCACTGGAAGTCGGGAAACGAAGGAATTGGGGGGGTCACGCATGCATGCGCAGGGGGGTGGGGTGAGGGGGGCTTTGAATTATGGGTGTGGGCACGCATGTGCATGCAATAGTGTGAGCGCACTATTTTGGCACCCGAGGAAAAAAAGGTTCGCCATCACTGTCCTAGGAAAAGACACCGCTGCTTTAAAGAGTTATTGGAAGAGTGTTAACATTCATGACCTAATGCTTTCTAAAGCAGATTTTTGGAACAGAATGTTGTGGTCCGCCAGCGGCCAGCGGAACTGGCAGCAGATTTGGACAGTGAGGAGGTTGGGGAGGAACATGGGCCAGTCCTGGAGTCTGGGGAAGGCTCTGACGAGTGCTCTGCGTCGGAGGCAGAGATGGGGCCAGGGCAGTCTGACAGTTATCAGCTGCCTTTGGAGTCAGACATCAGTGAGGCAGACAAACAGCTGGAGCCTGTTCCCAGTGTGCGCATGCGCAGAGCTGCCAGACGAAGGAAACAGCTAAGGAACAAGGGTCGACTTGGGAGTAAGGCCACAGGTGGACGATGAATGGCCCATCCCATAGGGAATAAAAGAAGAGCGAAAGGGGATGGGAGTTTGCAGGAGACAATTAGTTCACTTAATTGGTTCGTGACTCTCAGAGACTCCTTGCCAAGTTTTGAAGATATCGGCCTGGCAGCTCTCCAAGCCAGATAAGGTCTGTGACTGTAAATTTACAATTGAAAGTCTTTGCTGGATGTAAATGAGAAGAATTCAAAGTAACTTAATAAAAAGGGGTTTTTGTCGGCACAAGGAGTCTGCTTCGTGGTTTGTGGAATCCTAGGTCAGAACACAGAAGCCAAAGTGTTTCACGGTCCTTTGGAATAGTTTCTGAAGGGGATCTATAACAAAAACATGCCCTGTTGGATAGTCTTGCTCACCAATCCCCATGCTTCTTTTTAGAATACAGGGAGTCCTTGACTTACGATCACAAAAGGGGACGAGAATTCTCATTGCTAAGCAAGGTTGTCCTTATGTGGACTTGCACCTAATTTTTATGACCTTTTTTGGCTGCAGTTATTAAGCAAATCACTGCGGTTGTTAAATGAATCATGCAGTCATTAAGCAAATCCGGCTTCCCTCATTGACTTTGCTTGTTGGAAGCTGGCTGGGAAGGTCGCCTATGGGGATCACGTGACTCTGGGAGGCTGCAACCGTCATAATTGCATGCCGCTTGCAAAGTGCCTGAATTTTGATCACATGACCATGGGGATGCTGCAACGGTCGTAACTGAGGACCAGTCATAGATGGAGACTGGAGGCTAAAACATATAAAGAACACTTGCTAGAATTGGGTATGTCTAGTTTAATGAAAAGAAGGACCAGGGGAGACATGATAGCAGTGTTCCAATATCTCAGGGGTTACCACAAAGAAGAGGGAGTCAAACTATTCTCCAAAGCACCTGAGAGTAGAACAAGAAGCAATGGGTGGAAACTAAACAAGGAGAGAAGCAACTTAGAACTGAGGAGAAATTTCCTGACAGTTAGAACAATTAATCAGTGGAACAGCTTGCCTCAGAAGTTGTGAATGCTCCAAAACTGGAAGTTGTTAGGAAGAGATTGGACAACCATTTGTCTGAAATGATATAGGGCCGTGATGGCGAACCTATGGCATGCGTGCCACAGGTGGCACATGGAGCCATATCTGCCGGCACGTGAGCCATTGCCCTAGCTCAGCTCCAGTACGCATGTGCACGCCGGCCATCTGATTTTCGGCTTGCACGGATGCTCTGGGAGGGCGTTTTCGGCCTCCGGGGGGGGCGTTTTCACCCTCCCCAGGCTCCAAGAAAGCCTCTGGAGCCTGGGGAGGGTGAAAAATGGGCCTACTGGGCCCACCAGAAGTCACAAAACAGGAGAGGGAAGGATCATGCACGCATGCGTAGGGGGAGGGGCAGCAGGGGGTGTCACGTGCACATGCGCAGGAGGCATGGCGCGTGGGGGGCATTAAATTCTGGATGTGGGCACACGCGTTTGTGCGATAGCATACTCGTGCGCACTTTCAGCACCTGAGGGAAAAAAGGTTCACCATCACTGGTATAGGGTTTCCTGCCTGAACAGGGAGTTGGACTAGAAGACCTCTAAGGTCCCTTCCAACTCTGTTATTCTATTCTATTCTAGATCACCTTTTTTCAGTGCCGTTGCAACTTCAAACGGTCACTAAACCAATAGTTGTAAGTTGAGGACTACTTGTATTTGACAAGATGAGAATAACTCTCATTAGAGGCGAAAATAGATCTTTTCCTAGAACTCTGACATTAGAAATGAAACCGCAGTTTAAAGTTCTAAGTAAAAATATTTATTTCGGCACAAAAACAATAAATTCTCATTAATTACATCTCTGCTATAAAAACACGTCTTGCTTCCATAGAAGCTAGGAACGGAAGGAAAGAATGGAATGCACACATGCATAATAGAACATATCAATCACGTGCTCAGGAATAAACCATTATATTAGATAGGGATGCAGCTCCCTGCATATACATATAACAGGCAATATAAAAATCACTGCGTGACAGTATTACATTCTGTTTCCTCTTCCTTTAATTCAGGAATCTCTAAACTTGGCAACTTTTAAGACTTACGGACTTCAAGTCTCAGAATTTCCCAGCCAGCGTGGAATTCTGGGAGTTGAAGTCCATAAGTCTTAAAGTTCCCAAGTTTGGAGGAGACCCCTGCATTAAATTGGCCATTTTTCTTCATTTTCCCCAAAGAAACAATCAGCTTCCGTGACTGCTAATCAGTTCTTTGTTGTGGTCTTTTTGCTTTTTATTATCAGTTACCAAAAAAAGGGGGGAAAATGAACAGTTGACTGAGGGATTTGATTGACTGGGCTGATTGAGGGATCTGATTGTCCTAGGTAGATTCTGCACTGTTTTATCTCTTCCCCCAGGTTTCTGCCGCAGCCCCCCAGTGATGATTGCTGGTGGCAGGGTGTTTGTGGTACCGTGTGTACAACAGATCCAGAGGTAAGTCTTTCTGTGGAGGCTCTATTTAACAGACTAATAGAGTTGGAAGGGACCTTGTAGGTCATCTAGTCCAACCCCCGCTCAAGCAGGAGACCCTACACCATTTCTGACAAGTGGCAGTCCAATCTCTTCTTTAAATCATCCAGTGATGCAGCTCCCACAACTTCTGAAGGCAAAACTGTTCCATTGGTTGATGGTTCCCACTGTCAGAAAGTTCCTCCTTATTTCTAGGTTGAATCTCTCCTTGGTCAGTTTCCATCCATTATTCCTTGTCTGGCCTTCGGGGGCTTTGGAGAATAGCTTGACCCCCTCCTCTGTGGCAGCCCCTCAAATATTGGAAGACTGCTATCATGTCTCCCCTGGTCCTTCTCTTCACTAGACTATCCATGCCCAGTTCCTGCAACCGCTCTTCATATGTTTTAGTCTCCCCTGATCATCCTGGTTGCTCTCCTCTGCACTTTTTCTAGAGTCTCATTATCTTTTTTATAGTGTGGTGACCAAAACTGGATGCAATACTCCAGGTGCGGTCTAACTAAGGCTTTATAGAGTGGTATTAGTACCTCACTTGATTTGGATTGTATCCCTCTGTTAATGCAATTTAGGATTGCATTGGCTTTTTTGGCTGCCGCTGCACATTGCTGGCTCATGTTTAGCTGGTTGTCCACTAGGACTCCAAGATCCCTCTCACAGTCACTGCTATTAAGCCTGGTTTCACCCAGTTTATATGTATACTTTTGCGGTTTTTAACCTAAGTATAGGACTTTACTTTTCTCCACATTGAATTTCATTTTTTTAGGTAGGGCCCAGCGCTCAAGTCTGTCAAGATCCATCTGGCTCTTGAGCCTATCTTCTTTTAAAGCCTATCTTCTTTTAAATATTTAAAGATACCCAGGATCTCATCAAGGTTGGACCAGTCTTTTAACTGAGGACTGGTATCCTGTTGGTTTCATTTCAGTTTCCCATCCAAGTACTAACCAGGGCTGACCCTACTTAGCTTCCGAGATCAGCCAGGGTTGGTAGGATGCTGAGGCATTCAACCATGTTGGCGTCCTTCAAACATTAACCTTATAGGCTGCTGTGGCTTACAAGTGGAATACAAGTTCGCCCTATTTGCCCTCATCGAGTTAATTGATAGAAACACAGGGTGACATGTTTGTTAGATATTAAACTTCATGGATGTGTGGCTTGTATGTGTTTTAACCTTTTTCTTTCCACTCTTACAGGATCTCACTTAACACTCTGACCCTGAATGTGAAGAGTGAGAAAGTTTACACCCGACATGGAGTCCCCATTTCAGTCACTGGCATCGCACAGGTAATATTTTTATTCAGCAGCACACTGAAGGATATCGTGGGAATATCAAAACACCTGAAGGCAGGACAAGAAGCAATGGATGAAAACTAATCAAGGAGAGAAGCAATCTAGAACTAAGGAGAAATTTCCTGACAGTGAGGACAATTAACCAGTGGAACAACTTGCCTCCAGAAATTGTGGGTGCTCCATCACTGGAGGTTTTTAAGAAGAGACTGGACAGTCACTTGTCTGAAATGGTATAAGGCAGTGATGGCGAACCTATGGCACACGTGCCACAGGTGGCACGCGGTGCCATATCTGAGGGCACGCGAGGCGTTGTCCTATGTCAGCTCCAGCGCGCATGTGCGTGCTGGCCAGCTGATTTTTAGCCTTCTTTTCGGCCGTTTTCGCTCCCCCCAGGTTTCAGGAAAGTGTCCTGAAGCCTGGGGACGGTGAAAAGCGGCCCAACTGGAAGTTCACTTGTGTGCTCACCCCCAGCCTCCTTTTCGCTGGTCTTCAGGAACTTCTTCAGCTTTGGACAGTTGCAGCCAGGCCTCCCACACTTCGGCCCATTTCTTCCGCAGCTGGCAAGGTTTTCCTGAAGGCCTCTGCAGCCGATAACAGAGCTCCAGATCAATCCAGAGCTCTGTTATTGGCTAGAGAGGCCTTCAGGAAATGCCTCTGCAGCTGATAACAGAGCTCCAGATCGATCCATAGCTCTGTTATTGGCTAGAGAGGCCTTCAGGAAAGGCCTTTAAAAAATGCCTCTGCAGCCAGTAACAGAGCTCCAGATCAATCCAGAGCTCTGTTATTGGCTAGAGAGGCCTTCAGGAAAGGCTTTTAGGAAATGCCTCTGCAGCTGATAACAGAGCTCTGGATCGATCCGGAGCTCTGTTATTGGCTACAGAGGCCTTCAGGAAAGCCTTGCAGGCTGCAGAAGAAATGGGCTGAGTATGTATTGGAAATCTCTTTTGGGACAGAGAGGACAATCACTAGTTGCTTAGAGAAGAAACCTCCTTAGTTTGACAAACCTCATATGGGGGGAGGGGAGATCAGATATGAGCAGGAAGCGCTTCCCATCCTTTCTTCTTTCGCTTTCTAACCTGCACCAACTTTTTCCCACCAAGGTGAAGATCCAGGGCCAGAACAAGGAGATGCTAGCAGCTGCTTGTCAAATGTTCCTGGGCAAGTCTGAAGCCGAAATTACTCATATTGCTCTGGAGACCCTGGAAGGGCATCAGAGAGCCATCATGGCCCATATGACAGTAGAGGTAAGGCTGCTTGTGAAAATGTGTGCATGCGTGCAAGATACTACCACTAGTTGAAGAACGGGTGAGGTGTGGTGGAAACCAATGAAGGAAGAGAACCAACCTAGAACTAAAGAGAAATTTCTGGAAAGTAAGAAAAATTAACCAGTGGAACAGCTTGCCTCCAGAAGTTGTTGGTGCTCCATCACTGGAGGTTTTTAAGAAGAGACTGGACAGTCACTTGTCTGAAATGGTATAGGGCCATGATGGCGAACCTATAGCATGCGTGCCAGAGGTGGCACGCAGAGCCCTCTGTGGGCACACGCGCCGTCGCCAGCTGGTCTCCTGGGTTCCATCATGTGCATGCGCACCGGACAGCTGCTCTCTTCCGTGTTCCAGCGCTCCGGCACGCGCGCTTCAGTTTCAGCACTCAGTGCTGAAAAGGTTAACCATCACTGGTATAGGTTCTCCTGTTAGAACAGGGGGCGAGACTAGAAGACCTCCAAGGTCCCTTCCAACTCTGTTATTCTGTTATCCTTAAAAGCTTAGATGTTTTCTCTCCAGTCGTGTGCACCAGGCTGTTACTTTAATCTAGCTTTTCAACAGTTTGGTATCCAATTGAATTGAATTGGGGTATCCGATAGAGGGGGGGGGCAAAAAAAGTTGTGGCAACCACAACCGTGTGATTATAACTTCCCCCCTTTTTTTCACAAGACACATTAACAAGGGATGGGCTTTTGATGGCGTGTTTGTGACCGTACGCTAGTCTTATTTTAATCCACTCCCTGCAGACAATCCTGCACCGAATTATGATTTGCATTAGCCATGGGACAGTGGGGCCTTGAAGTCCCAACCCCCATGGAGAGGATTCAGTGAAGAAGGGCTGCTTTGAAAGTTCACAAAAAAGACACTGCCCTAGGCTATAGGATAAAAAGAAGAGTTTATGCTGCTTCTATCATCATCATCTTTTAATGACCCCAGAATCCCTTGCGGGGTGGAGTCTGGACAACTGAATGGAGCTGAGTGTTTACTAGCCGGATGCCCTTCCTGTCGCCAATGTGGAGGTTTTTTTAGCAGATATACCGTATTTTTCGGAGTATAAGAAGCACCTTTTTCCCCCCTAAAAGAGGCTGAAAATTTAGGTGTGTCTTATTCTCCGAATGTAGCTTTTTCGAAGCTTTCTTTTCCAGCCCTAACGAGGTCCTAACGATCTTCCCAGCTTGCAGGATTTTTTCATTGCTACTGCCTCCAAAGAAGTTTTTTTCCAGCCCTAAGTCTTTGCAGGCTTGTTTTCATTGCTACTCCCTCCGAAGAAGATTTTTTTCAGCCCTAACCAGGGGATAAAATAATGTGCTGAAGCTGACCAGACTAAGGACGCTAGCCAGATGAATACTTGGTAGGTAGATTTCCCCCACCCACCCCTATTTTCCTCTCCAAAAACTAAGGTGCGTCTTATACTCCGAAAAATACAGTATTCTCACTGTGCCCAGAGAGAGAAATATCTGCCTCTATCTAGGGTCGAACTTACAGCCTCCTGATTGTGAGGCAAGAGCTCCACCTCTAGGCCACCGCTGATGCTGCTTCTATATGGGCTTAAAAACTGGTGAACAGAACCTGCCTGGTCCTGAGATGGTTGCCTCTCTTTGTTAAACAGGAAATCTACAAGGACCGTCAGAAGTTTTCAGAGCAGGTCTTCAAAGTGGCCTCGTCTGATCTGGTCAACATGGGGATCAGTGTGGTCAGTTATACCCTCAAGGATATTCACGATGACCAGGTACACATATGTGCTGTCTTCTATTGATGAAAACCACTGTCCATGTCCCTAAGAATGCCTGATCACAGGGAAATCTTAGGCAGGAGATTGGCAAGGACGTCTGATTTCATATTCTTTCAGTAATAGAAATAGACGACCACCATCAACCTGTCCCATCGCCAAATGGAGCTGATTGACTCATCTCTTTTCTTTTCTTTCTTTCTTTTTTTGTAATTTTTTTTATTTTTTCTCTTCACAATTTCCGTACATATATCAATACATATACCTTACAATATATCAATAATATACTTAATTATACATTCCATCCAATCAGTCATAATTCAATATTCTATTTTGCACCTTTTGCATACTTCTGCTGATCAGTCTGTTGTCCTTCATCTCTTTTCTTTTTAATGGAAAGATGATATTCTTTTGATACTGACAACCATGTTTTGGGCTGAGCATATTTATTGACTGATTGGATGGATATTTATTAATCTTTCTAGATTGGTCAGGTCAAGAAACAGATTGTCTAAGTTTGGAACTCTAGGTTATATAGGCTATAGGAACAAAATCGTGAATGTTTTCCCTTCTAGTGAATTAAGGTGGAGCGAAATTGAGTTGTTGTTTTATTTGTTTGTTTGTTTATTTGTTTGTTTATTTGTTTGTTTGTTTATTTAGTGATATTTATATGCCGCCTCACAGTGCAAGCACTCTCTAAGCGGTTTACACCAGTAAGCAATGTATATTTATATTGCCCCCAACAATCTGGGTCCTCATTTTACCTACCTCGGAAGGATGGAAGGCTGAGTCAACCTTGAGCCGGTGAGATTTGAACCACTGACCTGCGGATCACAGTCAGCTAAAGTGGCCTGCAGTACTGCCTCTAACCGCTTTCTCCGTTTCCTGGGCTTAACACATGTTGTAAACATTGTTTCCACATTGTTTCTCCCAGGACATCTTATTCATAGCATATATGTTACTCTCTTCCTATTTTTCTCCACAACAACCTTGTCAGGTAGGTTGGGCTGAGAGAGAATGATTAGTTCAAAGTGCTTCAAGGGAACTTCCATGGTTGGGGAGGATTAGAAACTGGGTCTCCTCATTGCCTAGAAGAGCCTGTCCATTCTCCAACTGTTCAGTAACGCAAGAAAAAAAACACAGAATTCAGGCATTATCACATGAGCCATGGTGGTGCAGTGGCTAGAATGCAGTACCGCAGGCTATTTCTGCTGACTGCCAGCAGTTTGATTCTCACCGGCTCAGGGTTGTTGACTCAGCCTTCCATCCTTCCGAGGTCGGTAAAATGAGGACCCAGATTGTTGGGGGGCAATATGCTGACTCTGTAAACCGCTTAGAGAGGGCCGTAAAGCATTATGAAGGAAAAGGAAGCTGTGATGTTTCCTCCCACATTTGGGTACACCAGGATGATTCAACAGAAAAAACATATATAACCCTTTCCTGGTGAAGAGCTGATAAGGGAAGAGAGCCTGTGGCCTAGAGGTTAAGCTGCTGCCTTACAGGCAGGTGGCCCAGGTTCAAATCCCAGTAAGGGTATGGCTATCTGATGAGAGCAAAATAGCTCGAAATAGATCTATAATAGTCTCCCTTCATTTTCATTTATCAGCAAAAAAATGTTACACACACATATATGTGTGTGTTTACACTCTGTAAACCGCTTAGAGAGGGCCGTAAAGCATTATGAAGATGTGTGTGTGTGTGTGTGTGTGTGTGTGTGTGTTGCATTTTTTGCTGATAAATGAAAATAAATATATATATCGAAGTGCTATTGCTATCAGATTTTGTTTGCAAAAGTGCATTTTCTTGATGCTGAATTTTGGATTGCTTTTCCTAACCTTCACCTCCCCCTCTTGTCAATTGTAGGATTATCTTCATTCTCTGGGAAAAGCCCGAACTGCTCAGGTACAGAAGGATGCCAGGATTGGAGAAGCTGAAGCCAAGAGAGATGCTGGTATCAAGGTGAGCTCTTGGGCAATTTTGGAAGGACTTTGCCTGTGTGACTATCTACCTGGTTTTAGAGATTGCTGGAGGTTTTTAAGGAAAGATTGGGCAGTCATTTCTCTGGCATGGAATAAGGTCTCCTGCCTTGGGCAGGGGGTTGGACTAGAAGACCTCCAAGGTCCCTTCATGCCCTGTGATTCTAAGCAAGTTCAGATCTGGATATTAATTGGATGGGAGACCACTTGGAAACCCCAGAGCTGTAGAAAGGAAGTTCGTGACTGCCCAACGATTTCCCAATCGTATCAACAACCCAAATAGACTTTCCCATGAACTCAACAGGAACAAAAATTTGAGAATCTTTTTAATCAAAACCTCTTTGATGCTCATAGCTTTTGCACTACCGCTGAGCTCTTGCCTCCCTCTTCCCGTTGGGCACTGCCCCTGAGTCCTCCCATCTTTCCGCCTCTAGGAAGCCAAGGCCAAGCAAGAGAAATTGTCGGCTCAGTTTATGAACGATATTGAGATGGCCAAAGCCCACCGAGATTTCGAGCTGAAGAAGGCTGCTTACGACATCGAGGTGAACACGCGGAAAGCAGAATCAGACTTGGCCTACCAGCTCCAGGTGAGCTACCCACCACGCAGCCAGTCAAGGGGATCGGCAGATGGCAGAGACGGAATAAGTTGAAGCCTCTTTTGTTCTCAAAGGAAACATGCGCAGAAAAATGTTCGTGATTCCTGCCCTTGGGCCTGGTCACATCCTTCATTTAGAGCAAGACTTTCCAACCTTGGGAACTTTAAGGCTTGTAGACTTCAATTCTCCGTGTTGACTGGGGAATTCTGGGAGTTGAAGTCCACAAGTCTTAAAGTTGCCAAGTTTGGACAGCCCTGATGTAGAGCATAATCATCTGCTCTAAATTTGCCAGATGTTGTCATTTTGAGCCATGAACGAATTCCACCAGGGAGTTTCTGAACTCTTCACAGGGTGTTTTTCTGGATCCTTCATGCAGGTGGCCAAGACCAAGCAGAAAATTGAAGAAGAGAAGATGCAGGTCATGGTGGTGGAGCGAACTCAGCAGATCCAGATCCAGGAGCAGGAGATGATCCGTAAGGAACGGGAGCTGGAGGCCCAGATTAAGAAACCAGCCGAAGCAGAACGTTACCGGTTGGAGAAATTAGCCGAGGCTGAAAGGTACGGTCATTAGACTCCCGTATCCCCCTCTTTCTGCTTCCTATCCAGAATCTGCTGTTACTCACCATAGAAGGGAACTTTTTCAAGGAGTGAACTGATGCTAACTATACTCCTTTAGAGTACAGGTAGTCCTCGACTGATGACCACAAAAATTGAGCCCAAAGTTTCTGTTGCTGAGTGAAACCTTTGCTGAGTGAATTTTGCCCCATTTTACGACCTTTCTTGCCACTTCTTCTTAAGTGAATCACTACAGTTGTTACGTTAGTAACACGGTTGTTCAGTGAATCTGGTTTCCCCATTGACTTTGTCAGAAGGTTGCAGAAGCTCATCACGTGATCCACTCCCAAGGCACTGCAAACGTGTTCTGCCCCAGCTAAGAATGTAACACAACACCCAGTTTGTACGAACATATTTAATCCAATAACCACTACTAATAAACGTCTTAGCAGTGAATATGCACACACCAATCTACAAGCAGTCTTTTCTTGCAAGCAACCAGCTGCTGATTAATCTTCATTAACAGCTGGTATCAGTTCAAAGAGTCTTAAAGCAAAGAAGCAAGTAGGTCTTGATATTTTACGTAGCTTCAGAGAGTTGGCAAAATGCCTAGAGGTAGTCCTTGATAACCAAATTGCAGCAGAGAAACAAAGCAGAAGTTTTTCAGACACGGAGCACACTATGACCAGACGGATTTCCAAACGTTGTTTCCTTTAGCCTTTCAGCTGCCTCTGATGTCCTTAAGTAGACTAGGGGAGTGGCCAATTAGCCCCAAGTCTTACTCCCGAGGAGACCTCCTCCGGAGTAACCATTCCTGCCTTTTGGCAGCTCTGCGTGCCCGTGCATTCAGAAGAGGAGGAGCCTCTTCTCCCTCATCACTGCTATGAGGTGCTGGAGGTTCCGAAGGCCCTGGATGAACCTCTGCCTCTGGCACCAAGTCCTCGCCAGCCTTCTTACTGTCCGACCCGGGTGCCAGCTGCACAGGCCGCTAACGCAACACCAAGTCGGTCTCTCAACGGGATCCACTATCAGCTGCACAACTGCTGGTGGGCCACAACAAAACGTCATAAATATGAGTCAGTTGCCAAGCATCTGAATTTTAGATCACGGGGATGCTGCAAACTGTTGTAAGTGTGAAAAATGGTCATAAGTCACTTTTTTTCAGTGCTGTCGTAACTTTGAACGGTCCCTAAGTTGAACTGTTGTAAGTCGAGGATTACCTATAAAGCTGAAGGGTCAAATAATGGAATGAATCTCCACAAAAATAATAACAGACGGTCCTCGAGTTATGGCCATAATGGAACCTGCCTGGTCATTAAGCAAACCAGTGGTTCTCAATGAGTGCTGTTTTTGCCAAAAGCCCAAAGTACCGTGTTTTCGGACTATAAAACGCACCGGAGTATAAGACGCACCTTAGTTTTTGGGGAGGAAAATAAGAAAAATAAAATTCTGCCTACCAGCATCCATCTGGCTAGCGTCCTTAGCAAACAGCCTGGAACAGGTATATTAGCCTTGCAAAGCTCCGTTTGAGAGGCTGGGCGGGGGCTACATTCGGTGTATAAGATGCACCCAGATTTCCTCCCTCTTTTGGGGGGGAAAGGTGCGTCTTATACTCCGAAAAATACGGTAAATTCCGGGTTGGGGTTTTTCCCCCAAAAAAACTGGCAAAATACAGTCAGGCGACCTCAGGACACTGCAAACTGCTATAAATATGGCCTGAGTGCTTTATGCATGAAGTGCAGCCACGTAACTGTAGGGGGCAGCAATGCGCGACTGTCAGAATTTCAAATCTGGGTCGTAAGTACCCCACAGGTAGGCCTGTCCAAGGTTTCGAACGGCCACTAAGGGACTGGTCATAAGTCAAGGACTATCTATACTCCCCTGTACATGTGATACGTAATCTGAAATAATAATAATAATAATAATAATAATAATAATAATAATAATAATAATAATAATAATAATAATAATAATAATAATAATAATAATAATAATAATAATAATAATTTATTGTCATTGTACGTATATACACAGTACACCCATACAACGAAATTCACATAACGCTTCAAGACCAGGCCCAACACACATAGCAATCCCTAAAACGTTCCCCACCCTGAACCACTCAAACATCCACACAACAGACCAAGTAATACTATCCAACAGCTCACTGATGGTGACCCTTTAGTTCATTGTTAAGTGCAATTATAGCTCTGGGATAAAAACTGAAAGAGTAGAATCCAAAAATATCTCGTCAAACAAGGCGTTGATGTATCTGGGCTATGCAGAGAACTGACCTGTGGCAAAACTATCCTTGGACTGCACCATTTGAGAATTCATTTAAGGATGGTTTGCGTGGCTGAACACTTAATTTTCAATCACGGATCTCTGGATTCCTGCCCAGCAATGCAGTGGTCAGGAAGACAGCTACCACAGTGTTCTTGTTGAGATACTTTTTCTAACCTCAAAACTCTTTTTAGAACCCTGTAGCCTTCAGCAGGGGGTTGGACTAGAAGACCTCCAAGGTTCCTTCCAACTCTGTTATTCTGTTCTGTTTTGTTCTCTATTCTATTCTATTCTATTAATTAATTAATTAATTAATTAATTAATTAATTACTTTATTATTGTCATTGTACGTATATACACAGTATACCCATACAACGAAATTCACATAACGCCCAAAGACCAGGCCCAACACACATAACAATCCCAAAAACACGCCCCCACCCGCCACAAATTCCCCACCCTGAACCACTCAAGCATCCACACAACAGACCAAGCAATACTGTCCAACAGCTCACTGATGGTGACCCTTTAGTTCATTGTTAAGTGCAATTATAGCTCTGGGATAAAAACTATTCAGAAAGCGTGTGGTCCGAGTTTTAATTGTTCTGTATCTTCTGCCAGAAGGTAACAGTCCAAAAAGATTGTAAGCAGGATGAGAAGAGTCTCTGAGAATGTTGTGCAACTTCCTAGAACAGCGAGATGTGAAGATATCGTCCGATATTCTGGGCAGTTTTAATGATTCTCTGTAGAGCTTTTTTGTCTGCTGCAGAGCTGCTTCCATGCCATGCTAGAATACCGTATGTCAGGACACTTTCAATGGTGCTGCGATAGTAGGACAGCAGTAGATGCTGAGATAGATTTATCTTCCTGAGCATTCTCAGGAAGTACAGCCTCTTCTGAGCCTTCTTCACACTTCTCTACTCTACTCTACTCTACTCTACTCTACTCTACTCTACTCTACTCTACTCTACTCTACTCTACTCTACTCTACTCTACTCTACTCTACTCCACTCCACTCCACTCCACTCCACTCCACTCCACTCCACTCCACTCCACTCCACTCCACTCCACTCCACTCCACTCCACTCCAGCACACTCCACTCCACTCCACTCCAGCACACTCCATTCCCTATTTGGGATAGAGTCAGAGTGACTGGATGGAGCTGAGCTTATACTGACTGTTTACAGGCCAGATGCCCTTCTCAGACACCCAAGAGGAATAGTTCACAGCAGATATATTTTCTCCGCACTCTAGGAGAGAAACATCTGCCACTACCTAGGATTGAACTCTCAACCTTCCAAGTGGGAGGCGAGCGTCTTCACCACTAAGTCACCAGGCCGCTATTTTTTTTCTAACTTCAAAGAGGTCTTAACTTTCATCCTTTGGAACACTGTACTTTCCCGTTCTAGGATTGTCAGCCCATAAATTTCCCATCCTTTTGCCTCAAAGTTTCAAAAGGCAACTAAACTGTTTTTTTTTCCTGGAGGAAGACAGGGTTTTTTTGTTTCTGAGGAAAAAAGGGAAAAAAAACAGTCCTTTTGCCTTTTGAAAAAGCATCTTTGAGACAATTGTAGATGACTGAGAATCTCCACAGACATTCCTATCCTTTGCTGTTTGGTGCAGAAAAGACTTCCCAGCATGGTTTCCACGCATATAATCCTTTTTGATTTCCTGCAACTAACTCTCCAGTTGCAAACCAGGGATGGGTTACCATGCCGGGCCTTAGAATAATAAGCCTGTTTTCTTGCTCCAGGTTTGTCACCTCAAGCTGCTGTCAAACCCTGTCGCTTCTCAAACCCTGTTGTATTTTAACTTACTGCACCTGTGTATGGTTTGCCAATTGTACAGTGGCAGATAGGACAGCGCTCCAGAGGGTTAACACCATTGCCCAGAGCAGGGGTCAGCAACCTGCGGCTCTGGAGCCGCATGTGGCTCTTTCATCCCTCTGCTGTGGCTCCCTGTCGCCGGTTGGCACCACAATTTTGAGAGGAGCTTCCGGTTAGGGTGGGGGGAAGCAGGGCATGCCAAGAGGAGACTCTATGGCAAGGGGCAGGTTTTCCGGTCAGCTCCACAATTGATAGGGCTTTCGGTTAGGACAGGTAGAGGAAAAAGGACGCGCTAGGAGTAGACTCTATGGTGGGGGAACCGGACTTCTGGTCGGCTCCAGAATTGAACGGGGGACTTCCGGTTAGGACCTTTGTGGCTCTTTGAGTGTTTAAGGTTGCCGATCCCTGGCCCAGAGGATCATTGGTTGCCCTCTCCCTTCTTTGGAAGAGCTTTTTAGCTCCCTCTGCCTTAAGAAAATTCAGAACATCCATAAAGATCCATCTCATCCAAGGCACCCTTTTTTTGAAGTATTACCATCTGGCAGACGGTACAGGACAATGAAAACAAGGACAAATAGGCTGAAAAACAGCTTCTATCCCAGGGCAGTAACTATATTGAATTCTACTGTATAGTGCAACCCTAATGCAATATCGAGGTTTTTCAATTTAATTGTATAGAATGTGAAGGATGTGTGTTTTTGTTTTATTTTTATAGTCTTTTTTTATGTATAATGTACACTGAAGATGGCATTTAATTTAACATCAAAAAGTCATCAAAAAAGCACAACAAAGAATGTTCTTTCTGCGCCAAGTCATAAAGCTCAAACTGCCCAAAGAGCTGTTAATTCACTTCTACAGAGGAATTATTGAGTCTGTCATCTGCATCTCCATAACTGTCTGGTTTGGCTCTGCAACCAAACAAGACAGACACAGACTTTAACAGATAATTAGAACTGCAGAAAAACCAATTGCTACCAACCTGCCATCCATTGAGGACCTGTATATTGCAAGAGTCAAAAAGAGGGCTGTGAAAATATCTACAGACCCCTCACATCCTGGACATAAATTGTTTCAACTCCTACCCTCAAAACGACACTATAGAGCACTGCACACCAGAACAACTAGACACAAGGACAGTTTTCCCCCGAATGCCATCACTCTGCTTAACAACTAATTCCCGCAACACTGTCAAACTATTTACTAAGACTGTATTAATATTAGTATTCTCATCCTTCCTATTATCTATCTTATAACCATGTGCTTGTATCTTTCAATTTATATTGTTTTTATTTGTTTCCTAGTACAATTTTGTCGAGAAAAATATATTCAAGCCGTCTGAGTGCTACCATGTTAAGGATGAGAATAAAATCTCATAGAGGCGATGTGGATCTTCACTTGGAATTCAGACAGTTAGAAATAAAACTGAGATTAAATGTCTAGTAGAAAATATTTATTTCAGTACAAAAACAATAAATCCTGAGTAATTACATCTTTGCTAAGAAACGCAACCGTTCAGGTCAAGAGCTAAGGCAGAAAAAGAATAATGGTGGCTTAGGAATGTGGACATGCGTAGATATCATATCACGTGTCCTGCTTGTATTGGAATGTACCATAATATTTAGGATAGGGGTGCATCACCCTGCATAGACATACAACTGACAATATTCACACCATGACAATTTTATAGCTTATTAGTAACCTTGACTATTACTAAGTGTTGTACCTTTTTATTCTTGATGAATGTATTTTATTCTTCTTATGTACACTGAGAGCATATACACCAAAGACAAATTCCTTGTGTGTCCAATCACACTTGGCCAATGAAGAATTCTATTTCATTGTCTGAGGTGCAGTGACAATAAAATATTCAATTCAGTTCAATTCCTGGTCTTCCCCTCCATTTTGGGAGGCCAAAAGTGGCCTTTGTTGTGCCTTGCCCGCATCCAGCGCAGATGATGGAGGACCCGGAGGACGTGGAGCCGCTCATGGTGCAGCAGTACCAGCCCATGTGCCTGGCACCGGAGACGGCTAGTGATGAAGACTCGGTGCCACAGCAGGACGATCAGCCAGGACCTTCTGCACCTGCACAGCAGAGTGAATTATCAGGGGATGAAGAGCCTCTGCTGGATGCTAGGGCTCGTAGAGCAGCCAGCAGACAGGACTGGCTTAGCAAGCGTAGGTCTCCTCGGAGGTAGCACTGAGGGCTAATTGGGCCACGCCCTTCAGTGCCTATATTAGTCCGGCGTAGTCAGCGTTCAGTGCTGAGAACAACGTCAGTGATCTGCAAGCACATTCAGAGTTTTGTTTGCATCAGAGTCCGGCTTGGAAATCTTGTATTTGGAGAAAGCAGTTTCTGAAAGGCTTATTCCGGGAAGCCAGCCAACTTGTGAGATAAGAAGAAACTTAATGAGTATTTGTTTTGAACATTTGAACGTTTGGTTATTAACCCCTAAAGAACCAAAGGAACTTTATTCCTGTTTATGAACTTTTAAAAACCCCTGCACTTTTACTAAGAAACCTCATTAGTAAAAGGACCCTTTTTGATTTAATAACAAACGGTTGTGTGTGTGTTTTTCTGTGGGTTGCGGTGCTGGGTCACAACAGTCTTTGACTGTTGGATGCTGGACAGACCATGTCCCTGTTTTCTTCCCAAACAGGACTAAGCTCATCATGCAGGCGGAGGCGGAGGCCGAAGCCATCCGGGTGAGCCATTTCTTCTTCTCCACCTCATGGGAACAAAGAGCAGGAAGAGGTGGATGAGAACCCAGCTTATCCTGAAATCCTGTTTTCGGGGTTTTTTTTTTTTTAGGTGAAGGGCGAGGCTCAAGCCTACGCAGTTGAGGCCAAAGCTCGGGCTGACGCTGAGCAGATGTCGAAGAAGGCAGAAGCTTTTAAGCAGTATCAAGAGGTTGCCATGGTGGACATGCTTTTGGAGAAGCTTCCAGAGGTAAGAACGTCGTCCTCCTCGTGTAATCCCAAGGAGAAAAGAAGGGGGAGGAAGTCCCAAAGGTGCTTTTTTCAAGAGGCAACTGGACTTTCTTTTAAAGACGTTTCACTTCTCATCCAAGATGCTTCTTCAGCTCTGACTGGATGGTGGGGAATGGAAGGATTTATATTCCTTGCAGACAGCTGGTCATTTGCATCCTTTTTGAGCAGCGGTTCTCAACCTGTGGGTCACGACCCCTTTGGGGGTCGAACGACCCTTTCACAGGGGTCGCCTAAGACCATCGGAAAACACATATTTCCGATGGTCTTAGAAACCGAGACACCGCTCCTCTATCCGTCTCCAGGCGGATCCACCCACATGCAAATAGACTACTGCAAAAAAAAATATCTGTACCATGGGAACTTCTGAGCATGCGCAAAAGCCGAATTTCTGGCCCTGCACATGCGTCACCATCTTGTTTTTGGCTTTTTGGGGGGGGGGCAATATTTTTTTTAAAATCGGCACTGTGCATGCATGCACGCGCAAAGCGCACCCGCGCCCATGAGGTGCGGCCACGCAGCGCAGGAGGAAGCGAACCGGCAGCGAGGTAAGTTAGAACCCACCCCTGAGTTTCCGAATAATTTTATTATTTTATCGTTGGGGGTCACTACAACATGAGGAACTGTATTAAAGGGTCGCGCCATTAGGAAGGTTGATAACCACCGTTTTAGAGGGTCGTTGAAGCACTTGGAGGTTTATCTGTGTTCTAATTTAATTTAATTTAATTTAATTTAATTTAATTTAATTTAATTTAATTTAATTTAATTTAATTTAATGGATTTCTATGCCGCCCAACTCCCTGAGGACTCTGGGCGGCTCACAACATGTTAGATTCCATTACAAATATAAAATACAGTAGTTAAAAAATACAAAATACAAAATACAAAAGTTAAAAAGAGTATCTTATTTACAATCAAGGGGGGAGACCCATATGTAATCTAGTTGGTCTCATTTTCACCCCGCCTGCCGGAAGAGCCAAGTTTTTATCGCTTTCCGGAAGGCCAGTAGGGTGGGGATGGTCCTGATCTTCGGGGGAAGCTGGTTCCACAGGGAGGGAGCTCCCACAGAGAAGGCCCTCCCCCTCGGCCCCGTCAGCCGGCATTGTTTGGTTGACGGGACCTGGAGGAGGCCGACTCTGTGGGCCCTGACCGGTCGTAGGGAGGTATGCGGCAGGATGCGGTCCGGAAGGTAACCTGGCCCTGAGCCATGTAGGGCTTTAAAGGTAACGACCAACACCTTAAATTGGATCCGGAGACTAATGGGTCGCCAATGCAGCTGGCGGAGGATTGGTGTTACGTGGGTGCATCTAGGTACACCCACCACAGCTCGCGCAGCTGCATTTTGCATCAATTGCAGTCGCTGGACACTCTTCAAGGGTAGCCCCATGTAGAGCGCATTGCAGTAAGTAGCGCTCCTGGTTCCTGTAGTCTGCAATTTTTCCTCTGGAAATCCATTCCTACTCCCACACCATTCAAAGGGCGTTCATCCCAAATTGTATAGCTAAAAATCTGAGGACACAGAAAAACCTCCAAGTGCTTCAAAGACCCTCTAAAAAGGATTCAAATGACCTGCTGTCTGCAAGGAATATAAATCCTTCCTTTCCCCACCATCCTGTCAGAGCTGAAGATGTAATGTCTGCTTGCAATTGCCATCCTAAGGTGCCATCCTAACTGTACAGGACTGTCCTTGACTTACAGCCACAATTGGGCCCAAAATTTCTGTTGCTAAGCGAGACAGTTGTTAAGTGAATTTTGCCCCGTTCTACAACCTTCCTTGCCACCGTTTGTTAAGAGAATCTGACTTCCCCATTGACTTTGCTGGTTAGAAGTTCACAAAAAGTAATCCCATGACCCCGGGACACTGCAACCGTCATAAGTATGAACCAGTTGCCAAGTATCTGAATTTTGATCACGTGACCGTGGGGACGCTGCAACAGTCGTAAGAAACCGTCATAAGTCACTTTTTTCAAGCGGCGTTGTAAGTTCAAAAGGTCACTAAATGTAAATGAAGGGCTACCTATCATTCGGGAAAACCAGATGTGGCCTGCCATTTGACTCGTGGATACGGTTGTGGGCTGCAGGCCTTTTGCAGATATCCTTAATCTAAATCAGGGGTGTTAAATTCAAGGCCTTATCTGGCCCACGGGGTGCTTAGATATGGCCCGCGAGGCCGCCCTGGAAACAGCAAAGGACCAGCCCGCTCTGCCTCTGCCAGTAAAAATGGGGGCCGGGGGACCGCACGCAGGGGCCCCAAGCTCTGTTTTCACTGGCAGAGGACTGCAGGAGGTTGTCGCAGTCTAAAACAGAGCTCCGTTTTCACTGGCAGAGGGCTAGCAAAACAAACTAAAAAGAAAACAAAAGGAGAAATTTGAGCGGGCAAGAAGGGACAGGAAAGGAGAAAGGGAAAGAGGAAAGAAAAAGAGAAAGATGGGAAGAGAGCAAGGAAGGAAAAATAAAAAAAGAGAAGGAAGAAGAAAGTAGAAGGAAAGGAGGGAGGGAGGGAGATTATAATGAGAGTGAGGAAGGGTCTGAGGGAAGTCCTGCCTTAGCACTTGGCCACCACAGGTGCACCCCCGACACGAGTGATGTCAAGCTGGCCACGCCCCCCCAGCTCCCCCAAGTCAAACACAACCCTGATTCGGCCCTCAATGAAATCGAGTTTGACACCACTGGTCTAAATGGTTGCTTTGGTGGTAATAATATTTTGCTTTTATACACTATTTTGCGCTGGAAAAGTCTTCAATTAGAATTTTCCCTAATTTTTTTTCCATCCCAACAACCTTGCAAGGTAGGTTAGACAGAGAAAAAAAAGCCCAAAGTCATCCCCCCGTTCTCTTGATCAAGTAGGGACTTGAACCGCAATCTCTATCCAAGTTTGCTATCTTAATCATTGGGCTACCCTCTGTTTTCCGCCTTCCCTTCACAGATAGCCGAAGAGATCAGCAAACCGTTGGCTTCTGTGAGTAAGATCACCATGGTGTCGAGCGGGAACGGAGATGTGGGTGCTGCGAAGATGACCGGGGAAGTCCTGGAAATCATGAATAAGCTGCCTGACACGGTTGAGAAATTGACCGGCATTAGCATCTCTCAGGTATCGCTCAAGGATTGCTGAGCTGCGGGGAGGAAGGGGTGGAGCAGATATAAAGCCCTTCTCAGTAACAACTAGCTAGAGTAGATATGTAGTTACCTATCCTGGCTTCCATTCCATATTTAGTGGATTAAGTAGAACCCGAAATCTGGGCTGTACGGAAGGAGGAAAAATAATTGTTTGGAGACAAAAGAGGCGCTCCTTAATTAGCCAAAGAGAAAATATACAAGTGATGAGCAACACCTTGTTGTTATTTCTGGGTTTCATCTTCTGGAAGTAGGTAGCCTGAGGTACTTTTAATGATGGTGCTTGGTAGGGATGCTGGGAGTTGTAGTTTTTCAACATTTGGAGTGCCACAGATTGCCTACTATGCCAATGAAGAACATCTCTGTTTCAGCGGCTGTTCTGTCTCAATCAACCTTGCCAAATCTAAACACCTTCCCGATGAGAGCTCTTTAATTCCCAGAATTCCCCAGCGAGCATGAGTATTATTGATGTTAAGTTATTGTGCTGTTAAGCATTGTTGCAGTTTGATATGAGTGCTATTCAGTCAATAAACAGATATGTTTAGTATTAACAAATAGTTTACTTAAAGTAGTAGCAAAGTTCAAATAGGAAGTCCAAGTCATACACAGTAAGTCAGTCAATGCGAAAAATCTTCTTCTTGCCTACCTTTGTTTTAACTAGCAAACAAAGATTACAGCTAACAATCAAATCAACACTATCACAGATAGTTACTCTTTACACAGCAGCTCTTCACAGTAATTTCACACAGTCACAAAGTCAATTACTCAACAGTGAAGCAGCAGAGATAATCAGCAGTCAGCACTCCGGAACACACAATCATAATCACAATCACCATCAACCTAATCACACACACATTCAGAGCATGCTCTCTTGCTTCCTTATATAATAATCAGCCTACAATGCATTTAAAGCAATATACACATAACATTGATTTGTGGCTTGTTCATATATTAGCAAACCCAGTTTGAATGGGGTTCTAACAATTGAGATCTCTTGGAGATGAAGAAACATACCTAATAGCAATAGCAATAGCACTTAGACTTATATACCGCTTCATAGTGCTTTTACAGCCCTCTCTAAGCGGTTTACAGAGTCAGCATATCGCCCCCCAACAATCCGGGTCCTCATTTTACCCACCTCGGAAGGATGGAAGGCTGAGTCAACCTTGAGCCTGGTGAAATTTGACCTGCCAAATTGCAGGCAGCCGGCAGGCAGCAGAAGTAGCCTGCAGTACTGCACTCTAACTACTGCGCCACCGCGGCTCTAATGCATATTTCAGTGGGGAAAGTCTCCATGTTCATGGGAGTGATGACTGAATTTTAATTTTTCGGGTGGGCGGTTTCTCTCCAGCAGATGAATCAGAAGAAACCAGGACGGATGAACTGACGGCTCAGAAGGACAAGGAAAAGTCTTCCTGAGAGTGAACACCCATGAATCATCGTCAGTATGCACCCATATTTAGCGGTCCTCCTATCGGGTGCCCTCCTGTGAATGCTAAACCTTTATTATGGACAAGATTGTTGCATGTTGATCAGCATCTGCAAATGCTGAGGTCTTGTTATTCTGCTGTAGCACCGTGATAGCTGGTGATGTCGCAGGGTGGACCTGTGTATACTGATTTCCACCGTCACTTGTAAAACAGGATCCCGTTGTTCCTTTCCTTGATGCTATTTTTTTGCTACCTGAGCCTGCTGGTCACTAGATTCCTTTTTCCTACAAGCAAGCTGTCCTCAAGGATCTAACACTGGTTCTAGTTCTAAAAAAGGCTGGGAAGGATATAAGGATGGAGTAAGGATGAAGGTTGAAACCCAACATCTGTTTTTTTTTTTTAAAGGCCAGGTGGGTGACTTTGTTTCAGGGATTTCTAGCAAGGTGAGGTAATTTAGGGTTTTGTTCAGTCGTTTCCCTAAAGAGGTGCCGCCTATGTACAGAGAGGGATTCGGTTTTACAGTCCTTATCAAATCTAGTGATGTGTGGGTAGCCCAGCTCTGTTGATCTAAACCAAGGGTGGGGAACGATGGCCCCTTTTAGGACTTGTGGACTTCAACTCCCAGAATTCCTGAGCCAGCCATGCTGAATCCAGCCATGCAGAACTGAGCCGGCAACCATGCTGGCTCAAGAATTCTGGGAGTTGGAACTCCACAAGTCCTAAAAGGGGCCATCGTTCCCCACTCCTGATCTAAACCCTTCCCAACTTGCTTGATATATCAACATCTCCATTTGTGCCATAGCGTTTGGTGCTACGTGTAGCTAAGATTCCTCAACTTAGCAAACTTCTTCCTTTTGGGTCTTTTGTCTTTTTCTTCTGTCCTCACCTCGCCACCACTCCCGCTCCCCCAGTTCTTAATCTCACTTTTGGGGAGGGGTCTGCGTCCATGGCAGCTTTCCTGTGTTAAATCAGAAAGATCTCCCTGCCAAGAAGACAATCCACACTGCGACAGGAGATTCCCTCAGGATCTGAACGTTCTAATAGGCCTCTCTTCGGCCTGCGTGTTCATCTCCTCTTCAAATCGTCATCTGAATGTGCCTTATATCTGTTTGAACTAACGGAGTAGATATACATCATCATTTCCCTAGAAGGGAAAATATGAAGGGTCCTCATTTTCACTGCCTACAAAGATAATAATAACTAGACAGTGCCTAGTTGTTATTATTTCTACCCCAAGTTTTTGAACTCTCCCTGAAGCTTTTCAGTTTCGTACGGTAACTGCTGATGCTCTCATCCTTGCTTGTTGTCCCCCAAATTGTTAAAGGATCTGCTCATATCTTTCATGAAGCACACTTGTCAGACGGTAGCCCTTCTACAGTGGCTTAAATATCACCCCTGGACCTGTGCTTCTGAATTCACATATGCCGTGTTTGGCCTACTTGCTTGCTTGTGTGTTATGGCCTCAGCATGGTGCCTTGTCTATGTTCGCCTGAAGAGAAGGACGGTTCATTCTTCATGCTACTGATATTGACAACTAAGAATAAAGGCCAAGATTAATTAATGCCCTTTTAAAAAAAGTTTTTTTATTTTAGTTTAATACATTTCATCTCCCATTAAACAGTGTGTCGTCTGTGTTACAAATATCTAGTGCAATAGCAAATAAGAATTTACAATCGTGTTCGTTACATTGGTATTAATTCTCTATTTCTTATCTTAATACTAATATGCTTAATATACCTAAGCATAATAACAATCACCATCTTAACATATTTAATTCTATCCTCTCTCATGTTTTTACTAATCATCTTTTATTTTTGGCTTTCATATTTATTCTCTAGCCATCGATAAAAAAGATCCCATATCATATAATATTCCGTTTGTTCCTTCTCTTCGATTTGCAAGTGTTAAGTCTATTCATTTCTGCACATTCTAATATTTTTCTGATCACATTCTCATCCGTCGGAATTTCTTTACTTTTCCAATTCTGTGCAAATACCTGTTCCGTGTATCCATTTCTACTTTCTGGTCCATGTTTTCACCATCTAATATCTGAACCTTGCTATGAGTACAGGTAGTCCTCAACGTACGACCACAGTGGAGCCCAACATTTCTGTTGCTAAATGAGGAATTTGTTAAGTGAGTTTTGCCCCATTTTACGGTTTTTCTTGCCACGTTTCTTAAGTGAATCACTGCCGTTAGTAACCCGGTTGTTAAGCAAATCTGGTTTTCCCAAACTTTGCTTGTTGGGAGTTTGCAAATGGGGATCACATGACCCCGGGACATTACAACCGTCATAAATGTGAGTCAGTTGTCAAGCATCCGAATGTAAATCACGTGACTATGTGCACTAAGTCACTGCAATGGTCGTAAGTGTGAAAAATGGTCAGAAGTCACTTTTTTCTGTCCCGTTGTAACTTTGAACGGTCACTAAACGAACTGTTGAAAGTAAGGACTACCTGTATAGAAAATACATGGAGCAAATTGCATTTCTTCTGTTTTCACATGTGATCCTGCTTTATCAGTATAGATATAATATGAATTTTGTCTGCATAATCTCTAACATTCCTTTGGATTGCAGTCGGAGTGATTATTATTATGATTGGTTGCACAGTCATCCAGATGATTAGACTGGGCTTGGCATTTTTTTAATCCACCTATCAAGTTCCTCCCAAGGACCTGCGATAGGCACACATTGTTGTGGAATATTAAATTTATCATCACAGAATGTAAGCTGTTCCAAGTAAAGCTGCCTTTTGCAATTGACCGATAGCGATTTTTGTCAATGCCAATGGTGTTCAATGTTGCTTGAGATTGTTATTATTATTATATCACACATTGATGGTCAATGCAAGGGAGAGAACCTATCTAATACTCCTGCTTTTTATATTCCCCATAACAACAACCCTGTGAGGAGGGTTGGGCTGAGAGAGAGAGTGACTGGTCCAAAATCACCCAGCCGCCTTTCGTGCCTAAGACAGGATTGGAACTCAGAGTTTCCTGGCTTCCAGGCCAGCATCTTAACCACTACACCAAACTGGCTCTAACCATGAGTACCTAGGAGCCCCAAATTGTATCTCTCTCAGTGTCTAAAGCCATGCAAGCTGCTATGTAAAGAGAGGTTTGAGCTGTCAGGAATTTTTACTGTGGATAATAAGATCATTTAGCTAGTTTAGTGGATGGTTTCATATATTCTGTGAAGGCATAATACCTATTGCTTCATTTGCTTTTTGTTCAGTATGTATGAACCCAGTCCCTTGTTTGTAAATCAAAGTGTATTGGCAAAATATATAGATTTAACCCATTAAAATAAACCTTGGTCTTGCGTGATCCATAAATGCAGCTGGGCTTGGTACAAGGCAGTGTTTAAACTCAGCAGCTTCAAGGCGTGTGGACTTCAACCCCCAGAATACCCCACCCAGCGTAGCGGGAATAAGGCAACCTTCTGTGGGTGACCCATCTAACCAAAAATACTCCATGTAGCAAAGGGGTGTCAAACTTGATTTCATTGAGGTGTTCTGTCCCCACCAAGCAAATAACCACACACTCAGTCTGTACACACTGATTTAATGAAATAAAGGCTACTAATAAAACGTCTTAGTAGTAAACAAGATGCACACACCAATTTACAAACAAACTGTTATCAGCAAGCAACCAGTTATCAAGCTTCATTAATAGCTGGTATTAGTTCAAAGAGTTTGAAGACAATGAAGAGCAATTGAGTCTGTTTATCTTACGGAGTTTCCAAGAGTTGGCAAAGTTCCTAGAAATCCGTCCTTGATAATGCAAGCCAATGCAGAGAATGCCAAAACAAGAGTCATGGAGCAAGCTATGATCAGACAGGTCTCTTTTCCAAAAGTTGTTCTCTGCAGCTTGTTAGCTGCAACTGATGACCTTAAATAGACTAGGGGAGTGGCCAATTAGCCCCAAGTCTTACTCCCGAGTAGACCTCCGGAGTAAACCTTCCTGCCTCTTGGCAGCCCTGCGTGCTCTTGCATTCAGGAAAGGAGTAGCCCCTCCTTTCTCAGCACTGCCAAGAGGTACTGAAGGTTCCAAAGGCCCAGGCTGCACAAGCTGCGGGCGGGCCACAACATGCATCAGGGTTGTGTTTGACCGTGGGGTGTGTGGCCAGGGGGCGTGTCCAGCTTGACATTACTCGTGTTGGGGGAACCTGTGGTGGCTGGAGTGCTCTGCCAGTGAAAATGGGCTCCCAAACTCCGTTTTCGGCTGTGACCGCCTCCTGCAACCCTCTGCCAGCAAAAACGGAGTTTTCTCCATTTTCACTGGCAGAGGCACCGCGGGTCAGTCCTTCGCTGTTTCCAGGGCAGCCCCATGGGCCGGATCCAGCCCCCCCCCCCCCCCCGGGCCTTGAGTTTGACACCCATGATCTAGCAAGTGGGCCATTTACACCTTGCTGCAAAGAGGAAGTGTAACTCCAAAAGAGGAGACAGAAGGGCACCTTTCCAAGTCCAATGCAAATGCAGAAGGCACGGCTGATTTAAATAAAAATCCAAGGCATTGGACACAAATGGGGATGCATACCAGCTTCATCCATCTTCCAAAACAGTGCTGTTGATGCATACATAACCAAATTCCCGGCCTAAGGTTGCAGTCTGAATCTGCTTGCCTAAAAAACAGTTTTGTCCATGCTGGTGAGTTGGGGTTTACAGCTTCCACAATTGCTGGCACTGAATGTTCTGGTGCAGTGGCCCCAACCTTTTGGGCACCAGGGATTGGTTCCATAGAGAGAGGTTTTTTTCCATGGACCGGAGGAGGTATGGTTTCATGTGCTGCCTGCATCCCATGGATGGGGCTTTGCTTGTTTGCGCAGCCCAGTTTCTGGCACGCCGCTGCCCGGTGCCTGTCCACGGACCAGGGGTTGAGGACCCCTGTTCTGGAGGCCTCCCCACACTTGGAAGGTGTCCCCTTGGGAATGGTTTGCATTAGAGGACTCCATCAAGTGAAGTTGTGTTGTCACTGCATTTCAGAGGTGCATTTTCTGTGGATGGCCCGAATGCAGCAGGTGTGGGAAACCGTCAAAACGGCTTTGCAGCTAGCCGCCGACAGGTATAAGTGGCAAGGCGACAACCTGGAGAACGCAGGCTCCTTTCTATGTGGGCCGACAGGTATAAGCGGCAAGCCGACAAAACCCGGAGGACGCAGGCTCCTTTCTATGTGCGCCAACAGGTATAAGCGGCAAGCCGACAAAACCCGGAGGACGCAGGCTCCTTTCTATGTGGGCCGACAGGTATTAGCGGCAAGCCGACAAAACCCGGAGGACGCAGGCTCCTTTCTATGTGGGCTGACAGGTGTATTTTGGGGCAACGCGGTGGCTCAGCAGTTAAGATGCTGGGCTTGTCAGCTGGAAAGCCGGCAGCCCACGTTTGAGACCCGAGTGCCACATGATGGTGCAAGCTCCGGTCCTCACCCCAGCTCTGCCAACCTAGCAGTTCGAAAGCATACAAATGCAAGTAGATAAATAGGTACCACTTCATTGGGAAGGTAACAGCACTCCGAGACATCATGCGGGCCACATGACCATGGAAATGTCTTCGGATAGCGATGGCCTTGAAACAGAGAATGAGTACCAGCCCCTATAGTTGGCAACGACTAGTGGAGTAAAATCCTCCAATGAACTCATTTATCCTTTTATTCTCTGTAACAAGCTGGGTTCTGTCCGTATAAGAACTGGCTTGAAAAATTAGGGGCAAATAATGTATGATTTCACAATGCCTGACAATCCATGATACATCGATAATCCCAAAGGTGCTTTTTTTCAAGAGGCAACTGGACTTTCTGGTTTTTCTTTGAAGACGTTTCGCTTCTCATCCAAGAAACTTCTTCAGCTCTGACTGGATGGAGGAGAATGGAAGGATTTATACTCCTTGCAGACAGCTGGTCATTTGCATTTTAGCGAGTTGTTAAGGCTATCTGGAGGTTTATCTCTGTCATCAGGATCACCTGAGTAGTTCAAATGGGTGTAGGTCTTGGGACAGTTGAAAGGACTGTGTTGTAGACTGGAGATAGATGATGTCGTACCCCTCCCCCTCTGTTGAGTCCAGTTGCCTCTTGAAAAAGCACCTTTGGGACAACCATGAACTGGATGACTGAGAATCTCCATAGATACGTAGATAGTTGATTACAGTTTGTCAAGTGGCCAAGAAGTTTTCAAAATATTGATGCATATGCAAGGATCATATTTCAACAGAGGGATAGTATCAAGATCACGAGAAGCGTTAGTATTGCTTTATACTGCACTGGTAAGATCACCCTTGGAATACTGCATCTGGATTTGGTCACCGTGATACACAAAGGATGTTGAGACACAAGAAAGTGCAGAAAAGAGCAACAAAGGTATGGGATCTGGAAGCTAGAGAGAGAATGATCAGGGATACCAGGTCTAATAGCAATCTTCCAATATTTGAGAGGCTAACGCAAAGAAGAGGGGGACAAATTGTTCTCCAAAGTACAGAACAAGACAAGAAGCTTATCGAGGAGAGGAGAATCTAGAACTAAAGAGAAATTTCCTGACAGTGAAGAGGGTTAACCAGTGGAACAGCTTGCCTCCAAAAGTTGTGGTTGCTCCAACACTGGAAGTTTTTAAGAAGAGATTGGATGACCATTTGTCTGAAATGGTACAGCATTTCCTGCTTTTTTTCTTTCTTTTTTTTAATAAGTTTTTTATTTTTAAAACAAAACATACACATCCTTTATGGAGAAAGTGTTGTCCGGATCCTTTCTCTTACATCCTTTCTTATACATAATCAGCAATATGTCTCATTTCCAATTTCAGCCATATTCTTCTTTTTCTACAATTATTTTATCCTTATTAATTTTTTTCTTATACATGCTTTTTATCACATATCACTATATGCCCATTTCTCATAATCTCTATTTCTCCAAACATCATAAAAATTTCCCTTCTAGTTCTTTAACCCTCCACATTTACCGTATTTTTCAGAGTATATAAATACACCTGAGTATAAGACGCACCTTAGTTTTGGGGGAGGAAAATAGGGGGGAAAATCTACCTACCAGGTATTCATCTGGCTAGCGTCCTTAGTCTGTTCAGCTTCAGCACATTATTTTATCCTCTGGTTAGGGCTGAAAAAGCCTTTTTCAGAGGGAGTAGGAATGAAAGCAAGCCTGCAAAGATTTAGGGCAGGAAAAACTGCTTCGGAGGGAGTAGGAATAAAAATAAATGCAGCAAGCCAGAAAGATTGTTAGCGCCCCGTTAGGGCTGAAAAGCACCGCTTTTTCAGAGGGAGTAGGAATGAAAACAAACCTGCAAAGACCTAGGGCTGGAAAAAACCTTCAGAGGGAATAGGAAGCCGGGAAAATTGTTAGCACCTCGTTAGGGCTGAAAAAAAAAGCTTCAAAAAAGCTACATTCGAAGTATAAGATGCACCCAAATTTTCAGCCTCTTTTAGGGAGGAAAAAGGTGCGTCTTATACTCCGAAAAATACGGTACATCTTAAATTAATTTTATAATCAAACACCAATATTAATTTCAGTTCCAGTTTCCATCATCTATAGAATAATTAATCTTATTTCAATTTTGCATATATAAAAAACCATTTTTTCTACAATTTTTAGTACTGCCGTGTTTCCCCGAAAATAAGACCCTGTCTTATATTTTTTTGAACCCTGAAATAAGCGCTTGGCCTTATTGCCATGCACTCAAAAGCCCAATTGGGCTTATTATCAGGGGATCTCTTATTTTGGGGGAAACAGGGTAGTACAGTTCATTTTCTTCTCAAATATATTCAAAACATTTCCTGCTTGAGCAAGTGGGGTGAATTAGAAGATCTCCAAGGTCCCTTCCAACTCTGCTATTCTGTTCATGACTCATTCTGGATAGGATTCTGTCTTGGCTTTGATTCCCTCCTTTCCCACTCTTTAACACGTTGCAGCTGAAACAGGCTTCCCGTTTAATTCAGCAGTTTTTCAATCCCACAATATTCTCACACGGCTTCTCGGATCCAGGCACTAAGCAGCTCTTCCTGAACGCCAATCCCCATGTTTTGATATAGTGGGGAAATGAAGTGAGCTGATCCAAGGCTGTGCAGCTGGGTGTGTGAGCACAATTCAACACTGAGACGCCAGCTGCAAGGGGCAGAGGATTTCACAGCAGCCCTGAAAGACACAACGTGACAGATGTGCAGTTGCAAAAGAATGGCAGACAACTAAAAGGAACATCTGCTGGGGCCCCTTCCTATGACTCGGAGCTGTTTCCCCTCCAGGATGACGTGAGGCTCACACATCCTGCCTGCAAAGGGACGAAAACCCATCAGGCTAAGTGCAGAGTTGGCTGCTTGCCGTTAGCTATTTAGCCAGCATGACATTATTTATTTTTTTCCTAGTCTGTGAGGGGAACAGGAAAAAAAACACCAAATTAGAAAGCAATGTGCTTCCGTTTAATCATTATTGAAAGTAAACTTTCTAAATTCCCGCCCATCTAGGATCATCAGAATTCGGGTGAGTTCCCATTAGTTCCTTATGCTGCTCTCTGGCACTTGGCCCAGTTTGGGTCTAACCACAGTTTCCATAAGCCACAGCGCCTCTGAAGTTGCACCTGCATAGAACTCACTCCAGGCTATTTCAAGGAATGCAAAACCAGCTCATATTATACTGTTGGCATCAACAGATACGTTATTAGGAGCTACCAAAAGAAAGAGAGAGGGGGGGGGGAGGGAAAAAAACAACAGGCAGCTTTCCTTCGATAGCTCAGCTGGTAGAGCGGAGGACTGTAGAAGCCTGCTTGAGTCATCCTTAGGTCGCTGGTTCGATTCCGGCTCGAAGGAAATTGTTTTTGGAGCCATTTTGATCAAGTGGTTAAGGCACCTGGCTGGAAAACAGGAAACTAGTCGTGCATTAGGCACAAAGCCAACTGGGTAACGTTGGGCCATCCACTGTCTCTCAGCCCAACCTACCTCATAGGGTTGTTGTTCTAGGGCAGGGGTGGCCAAACTATGGTTCTTTGAGGACCTGTGGACTTCAACTCCCAGAATTCCTGAGCCAGTCATGCATGCATGGCTAGCTCAGGAATTCTGGGAGTTGAAGTCCACAGGTCCTCAAAGAACCATAGTTTGGTCACCCCTGTTCTAGGGGAAAATAGGAGGAGGAAGGTGTGTTGGATAGGAGGGAGAAAGGCAGTTCAGAAATGTGAAACACAAATAAATTAAATAAATCTTTGCCAAGTTATTGGTAAAAATAAAGGCAGGATACAAACAAACAATCAAATTCAGGAATACTGCCTTTAATACACTGTAGAAGTAAAGGCCGGTAGCTCTGATACTGCCAGATGACTCAATAAAATCGAACCTTCTTCCCTAAAAGGCATTTTTCTAAATCTCCCAGCAATTACAGTTCCAATATATGAGGTTATCTAACATAAATATATACAGGTAGTAGTCCTTGACTTACAACCCACAATTGAGCTCCAAATTTCTGTTGCTACGCAGGACAGTTGTTAAACTTTGGTCCATTTTACAACCTTTCTTGCCACAGTGGTTAAAGTGAATCACTGCAGTTGTTTAGGTGAATCCAGCTTCCCCATTGAATTTGCCTGTCAAAAGGGCGCAAAAGATGATCACATGATCCCGGGACACTGCAACCGTCATAAATACACGCCAGTTGTCAGGCGCCTTAATTTTGATCACGTGACCATGGGGATGCCGCCATGGTCCTAAGTGTGGAAAAACAGCCATAAATCACTTTTTTTCAGTGCCGTTGTAATTTTAAATGGTCACTAAATGAATGGCTGTAAGTCAAGGACCACCTATACTCAGATTTTACATTTTTCTCTCCTTGACAACTTTACATGTGCGGACTTCCAGGTCCCAACAAGGATCTCACAGGCTGCATTTTATGATTGTGTATGTCCAGGATACTTTGTTAAAAAGGTAGGGTGGTGAATGCCCACACATATCGTGTTTCCACGAAAATAAGACCCTGTCTTATATTTTTTTGAACCCTGAAATAAGCGCTTGGCCTTATTGCCATGCACTCAAAAGCCTGATTGGGCTGTGAAAATATTTACTGACCCCTCGCATCCTGGACATAAATTGTTTCAACTCCTACCCTCAAAACGACGCTATGGAGCACTGCACACCAAGACAACTAGACACAAGAACAGTTTTTCCCCCAAACACCATCACTCTGCTACACAAATAATTCCCTCACCACTGTCAAACTATTCACTAAGGCTGCATTACTATTACTATTAGTCTTCTCATCGTTCCTATCACCCATCTCCTCCCACTTATAACTTGTTGCTTGTATCCTTACAATTTATATCAATATTGATTGTTTCCTGATTGCTTATTTGTACCCTATGACAATCATTAAGTGTTGTACCTCATGATTCTTGAAAAATGTATCTTGTCTTTTTATGTATACTGAGAGCATATGCACCAAAGACAAATTCCTTGTGTGTCCAATTACACTTGACCAATAAAGAATTCTATTTGTTCTGTTCTGTTCTGTTCTGTTCTGTTCTAATCAGGGGATGTCTTATTTTGGGGGAAACAGGGTAGCTATTTTCATAGTTTACTAAATCAACCAAACCACAAAGGTCTGATTCTGGTTCATACAGATTCAAAATAATAAATTTTATTCTAAAATAGTTTCACAACCCCAATATACATCATAAAATTGTATATGCATACATTATGCATAATGCATATATTATGGAAACTTTATTTCCATAATGTATAATGCATTACATTATGGAAACTTTATTTCCATTATAGAAACTTTATTTCCATAAACTTTACATATATAAATGTATGCATATACAACTTTATTATCATAAAGCTGTATATGCATACATTATGCATAATGCATACATTATGGAACATGCATACATTTTATTTTTAAACCGAGTGCACTAACCCAGGGGTCCCTAACCCCCCAGTCCATGGACCAGCACTATTCCGCAATATGCCAGAAACCAGTCTGCGCAAACAAGTAAAGCCCCATCTGCAGAATGCAGGCGGCACACAAAACCACACCCCCACCGGTTGTGGAAAAACTTCTCTCCACAGAACTGATCCCTGGTGCCCAAAAGATTGGGGGTCATTGCATTAACCTATCCTAACACATCCTATACGGCAGTGATGGCGAACCTTTTTTGGCTTGGGTGCCAAAAGGGTGCGTGTGCATGTGATAGCATGCGCGTGCGTGGCCACACTCATAGTGCAATGCCCTCCCCCCGTGCATGTGCACAACCCCCATGCTGCCCCCCTGCACATGCGCACAACCCTCTGTGCTGCCCCGCGCGTATACGCACAGGCCTCAATGAAGCCTCCGGACTTCCGGTAGGCCCGTTGGACTGTTTTTCACTCTTCCCAGGGTTCAGGAAAGCCTCCTGAAGCCTGGGAACGGGGAAAAATGGTCCAACAGGCCAACTGGAAGTTCGGAGACGAAACAGAAGCGGAGCTGCCCTACTACTTACCTTCAGATAGTTGCAAGCAGGCCTCGCACACCTTGGCCCATTTGTTCTGCAGCCGGCAAGGCTTTCATGAAGGCCTCTGTAGCCGATAACAGAGCTCTGGATCGATCTGGAGTCTGCTATCGGCTGCAGAGGCCTTCAGGAAAGCCTTGCCAGCTGCAGAAGAAATGGGCCGAGATGTGCGAGGCCTGGCTACAATTGTCCAAAGACAAAGAAGTTCCTGAAGACCTCTGACAGGGAAAAGGAGGCTGAGGGTGATGCACACAAGTGAACTTCCAGTTGGCCCATTGCGCCGTTTTTCACCGTCCCCAGGCTTCAAGAGGCTTTCCTGAAGCCTGGGGAGAGTGAAAACGGCTGAAAATCAGCTGGCCAGAGCGCACATGCACACTGGAGCTGATATAGGGCAACGCCTCACGTGCCCTCAAATATGGCTCTGCGTGCCACCTGTGGCACGCGTGCCATAGGTTCGCCATCACTGCTATAGGGCTTCCCCACCTTTCCTCCTCCTTTCTATAAAGTGGAATCTACCTTTCCATGCAAAGCAGTAGTATTCAGGCCACTATGAACTTTATTTATATGTCAAATTAAATATGCAACGTGTCCTTTTTCTAGACCACTGGGAAGATCATCTGACCCAATGTTTTTTAAACTTGGCAAGTTTAAGAGATGTGGGACTTTTCAACTCCCAGAATTCTCCCAGCCAGTTTCTTGGATGAGAAGCGAAATATTTTCAAGGGGAGGGGGAATCAAAGTCGAGTTGCCTTTTGGAAAAAGCACCGTTGGGACAACCATGACCTGGATGATTGAGAATCTCCATAGACAGACTCCAAAATTCTGTAAAGCATTTCTTAGCATGAAAAGGCATGGGTCAACAGAGTTGATTCTGCAATTCATTAACGGAAATGTGTCAAAATAAAGCTTTCTTTGCATTTTCCAACACACTGAGCCTACTTGGACCAAGACTATGCAATCATACCTCCTCCCCCCCAAGTTTAAAATGAAATATTTAAATGGCAAAGCTTTCTTTTATGCTTACCGATGTTTGCCATTTACCTTCATTTTTAATAGAGCTGGAAGGGACCTTGGAGGTCTTCTAGTCCAGCCCACTGCTGAAGCAGGAGAACCTATAACATCCCAGATAAGTGACTGTCCAGTCTCTTCTTAAAAACCTCCAGTGATGGAACTCCCACGGTTTCTGAAGGCAAGCTGTTCCACTGGTTAATTGTCCTCACGGTTAGGAAGTTTCTCCTTAATTCCAGGTTGCTTCTCTCTTTGATTAATTTCCAACCATTATTTCTTGTCCTGCCCCCTCTAGTGCTTTGTAGAATAATTTGACCCCCTCTTCTTTGGGGCAGCCCCACCCCACATTCGAAGGCTCTATTGATTAATCATTTTGGATACCCCCCAAAAAAATCATAGACCAGGATATGTGCCTTAAATAGATCCATATTTAAGTTGAAGTCCACCTGGCTTAAAGTTATCAAGGTTGAAAAATACGTAACAAAATAAGAGTTGGAAGGGATCTTGGAGGTCTTCTAGTCCAACCCCCTGTTCAAGCAGGAGACCTTATACTATTTCAGACAAATAGTTGTCCAATCTCTTCTTAAAAGCCTCCAGTGATAGAGCACCCACAGCTTCTGAAGGCAAGCTGTTTCACTGGTTACTTGTTCTCACTGTCAGGAAATTTCTCCTTAATTCCAGGTTGCTTCTCTCCTTGATAAGTTTCCATCCGTTGTTTCTTGTCCTGCCTTCTGGTGCTTTGGAGAATAAGTTGACCCCCTCTTCTTTGTGGCAGCCCCTCAAATATTAGAACACTGCTATCATGTCACCTCTAGTCCTTCTTCTCACTAGACATACCCCAATTCCTGCAACCGTTTTTCATATGTTTTAGTCTCCAGCCCTCTAATAATCTTTGTCATTCTCTTCTACACTCTTTCCAGAGTCTTAACATCTCAACACTAGAAGCATATGAAATGGCTTGTTAATCCCAAAAGAATTATGACTGCTTTATATGACGCAACCCATTCATTGCATTCCGGCCTCTTCGTAATATGAATTAGCTTCTCTCTCCCATCTTAACACACCCCCTTGGCTGGGATTTTTGCTTTAGCATCTGTCTAGAGATGGTCAGTTCCAAAGATACAACTTCACCAGCTTATACCAGTAGAGGAAATGTTAAGATTATGCAGCTGCAAGCAGGGAAATTCAACATTTGTGGCATGGAAGGTATGTGCTCCCCAGTTCTCTAGCAAAGGTTTAACCAATATACAGGTAATCCGCAACTTATGATCACAATTGAATCCAAAATTTCTGTTGCTAAGAGAGACAGTTAAGTGAGCTTTGCCCTATTTTATGAACTTCCTTGACACAGTTGTTAAGTGAATCACTCCAGTTAGTAAGCTAGTACACGTAGTCCTCAACAATTTACTTACTTTTGGTTCAAAGTTAAGGCATTGAAAAAAGTGACTTATGACCATTTTACACACTGACGACCGTTGCAGCATCCCCATGGTCACGTGATTTACATTTGGATGCTTGACAACTCGTTCGTACCTACGACGGTTGCAGTGTCCCGGCGTCATGTGACCATCTTTTGCGACCGTCTGACCAAGCAAAAGCAATGGGGAAGCCAGATTCACTTAACAACTAATTTAACAATTGCAGTGATTCCCTTAACAAATGTGGCAAGAAAAGTCGTAAAATGGGACAAAATTTCTCACAGCAACATAAATTCTGGGTTCAATTGTGTTCGTAAGTCGAGGACTTAATGTAACACAGTTGTTAAGTGAATCTCGTTTCCCCATGGACTTGGCTTGTCAGAAAGTCACAAAAGTTGATCACATGACCTGACCCCCAGGGACGCTGCTACACTCATAAATACGGTATAAGGCAGTTGCCAAGCATGTGAATTTTGATCATGAGACCATGGGGATGCTGCGACGGTTTGTGAAAAATGGTCATAAGTCACTTTTTCATGTAACTTCGAACAGTCTCTAAATGAACTGTTGTAAGTTGAGGACTACGTATATTCATTATACAAGACCAAGATCCGGAGAAGTGAGCCAATATGTTGTGCTACAGCAGGGAGAAGGATGCTGCTGTACAGCCTTAGCCTTTTGATCTCCTCAGCAAATTGGAAGTATAAATCAGGATAGAGCTGGAAGGGACCTTGAAGGTCTTCTAATCCAACCCCCTGCTCAAGCAGGAGACCCTATACCAGTGATGGTGAAGCTTTTTTTTCTCGGGTACCGAAAGTGCGCACGTGTGTGCCCACACCCATAATTCAGTGCCCCCTGTGCTTCCCCATCCCCCCCCACATGCACACACAACCCCCCGTACTCCCCCTGCATGCGTGCACAACCCCCTCACGCCCCATTTTGGGCCTAGCAGGCCTCCCTGAAGTCTCCGGAGGCTGGAAATGGCCCATTTCCCCACCTCTGGTGGGCCCAGTAGGCCCGTTTTTCGCACTCCCCAGGCTCCAGAGGCTTTCTTGGAGCCTGAGGAGGGCAAAAATGGCCTCCCCCCGGAGGCCCTCCGGAGGCCAAAAATGCCCTCCCAGGGCCTCAGTGCGAGCCCTGTACTTACCTGGCATCCAAAACAGGCCACGTGGAGACTCCTGGGAGGGGAGGGGCAGCATGGGCAGAGCCAGCCGAAAATCAGCTGGCTGCCGCACGCATACACACTGGAGCTGAGCTAGGGCAACAGCTCGCGTGCCCGCAGATATGGCTCCGCGTGCCACCTGTGGCACGCGTGCCATAGGTTCGCCATCACGGCCCTATACCATTTCAGATAGGTGGTTGCCCAGTCTTTTCTTAAAAACCTCCAGTGATGGAGCACCCACAACGTCTGAAGGCAAAGCTGTTCAACTGGTTCAGGGGTGTCAAAACTCGATTTCATTGAGGGCCACATCAGGGTTGTGTTTGACCTCAGAGGGCTGGTGGGGGGGTGGCCAAGGGGGTGTCGTGGCAGGCATGGCCGGGTGGGGGTGGCCATGGTGGGCGTGACACGGGACTCATGTTGGGGGGCACATGTGATGGCCAAGTGCTAAGGCAGGACTTCCGAGACACCCCCCCCCTATGCCCCATTTTCAGCCTGGACGGCCTGCTGCAGCACTCTGGCAGCCAAAACATGGTGCAGGGGGGGGCGCATGCGCCCCACCCCCCACCCCACGCGCCCTGTTTTTGCTAGCAGAGGCACCACGGGCTGGTCATTTGCTATTTCCAGGCCGTCCCTGCAGGGCAGATCTAAGCACCCTGCGGGCCTGATCCAGCCCACGGGCCTTGAGTTTGTCACCCCTGCACTGGTTAATCATCCTCACTGTTAGGAAGTTTTTCCTTAATTCCAGGTTGCTGCTCTCCTTGATGAGTTTCCATCCATTGTTCCTTGTCCTGCCTTCTTTTCCATTCTCAATCTATTCGTTGCTCCTGCAAGCAACAGAACTGGTCTCTCCAGTCATGTGGTTAGAAAATAAATCTGGTGAAGCACGCAGAAAGTATGATAGCTCCACACAGCGTGACCCACTGGAGCCTGGCTGTTACCATGTATAGAAAGGCTGAACCCCACCCCACCCCACCCCCCTTCCTTCTCTGGCAGCCTCTTTCCCATCTGCCACATGGAGCAGCCTGCTTAGCACTTCCTCCTTCTGCTTTTTAAAGCCTTTGTTTACAGAGGGAGAAAAAAGTGCATCCCAGAAGGAAATATAGAGCATCCCCCGCCCCCCCCCCCCCCGCCCACACACACACACACACACACACACACACAGTGCAATCTTGTCACAGTTCATTGACACCTTAACTGATGTCTTCCATATGTGCTAGCTAGGCTCTCATTTTCATGGTTTGGGTATAAATAGAATTGCAACCAGAGACATTTTGCAGGGCACTGTGAGAGAAAATTTGTGTTGAAGGGAGCGCCTGTCTGGTGTAGTAGTTAAAGGGGCCGGCTTAAAAACCAGGAGGCTGTGAGTTCAAGTCCTGCCTTAGGCATGAAAGAAAGCCCATTGGGTGACTTTTGGCAAGTTACTCTCTCTCAACCCAATCCACCATCGGTTTTTTTGGAAAAGAGGAAGGAGTATTAGGTATGTTTGCTGCTTTGAGTTACTTATAAAGTAATAAAGATAGAATAAAAATTAATAAATCTTGGCTGATCCTCACCTCAATTCAAGCAGATTCTGATCTCTTTAAGAACAGTGATGGCGAACCTATGGCACACGTGCCACAGGTGGCACGCGGAGCCATATCTGCAGGCACGCTAGCTGTTGCCTTAGCTTTGCTCCAGTGCTAATGTGCCCGCCGGCCAGCTGATTTTCGGCTCACATGGAGTCTCTGGGAGGGCATTTTCGGCTTCCAGAGGGCCTGGGGGGGGACAGGGGAGGGCATTTTTGCTCTCCCCAGGCTCTAGGGAAGCCTCTGGAGCCTGGGGAGGGCGAAAAACGGGCCTACTGGGCCCACTGGAAGTCAGGAAATGGGCCATTTCCGACCTCCGGGAGGGGGGGGGAGCAGTTTTCGCCCTCTCCAGACATTGAATTATGGGTGTGGGCACTATACACACTCTTTCGGCACCTGAGGAAAAAAAGGTTCGCCATCACTGCTTTAGGACATAGTAGTAGTAGTAGTAGTAGTAGTAGTAGTAGTAGTAGTAGTAGTAGTAGTAGTAGTAGCAGTAGTAGTGTGTGTGTGTGTGTATAGGAAATCTTGAGGAGGTACAGTAGAGTGGGAATTTGAACTCCTGGAAGGAGAAATCTTTAACATGCCCATTAAGTTATCTGGAGGAAACTTCACTTGAAGCAAACTTTTGTCTTTAGGACAGCAGAGATTTTTTGGCATCTGAGGTTTGATATAACTGAGCCATAGTTCAGTGTTTAAACACCAGCCATTTCTGGATAGGAGGCCAGGATCAGAGCCCACCTACCCAGTGCACTAAAAAAAAGTTTTTTTCCCCTCCAGGAATCTAGGTTTCTGCCAGCACAGGGGAAGCAGATAGTGACTCAATAAAAATATATGAATATTATCTAAAATACCAGTGGGAGTTATGAATATTAATTAAAATACCAGTGGAGTTAATCAGGACAGAGGCCCATTAAGCCCCAAGCAGCTTCTGATAAATTGCTTCTAGAAAGTCCCACCACTCCCGATGGGTCACCTGGCTGGCCAACAAAGTTGATCTAACAAGGCAAGGAATAAGGAACAAGGCTCCTGAATTAAATGAGATTTAAGTTACGGTGTCTTGTTCAATGCATCAATATTGTCTCCCCAGTGGTGGGTGACAAAGAACTGAAAGCACTGTAATCTTTTCTGTAAAAAAAAAAAAAAAGGACCGCGTTCCCTCCTTTCTGGCATTTTTCCATGTAATAATTTACACCTCTGTAGCTGGTAACAGGGATGTGGTGGCTCAGTGGCTAAGATGCTGAGCTTGTCAATGTGGTAGCCAGTTCAGCGGTTCAAATCCCCAGCGCCGCGTTAAAGGCGTGAGCTCCTATTACTTGTCTCAGCTTCTGCCAACCTAGCAGTTCAAAAGCATGTAAAAATGCAAGTAGAAAAATAGGGACCACCTTTGGTGGGAAGGTAACAGCCCTCCGTGCACCTTCGGTGTTTAGTCATGCCAGCCACATGACCACGGAGACATTTTCGGACAGCGCTGGCTCTTCGGCTTAGAAACGGAGATGAGCACCAACCCCTAGAGCCAGAAACTACTAGCACGCATGTGCGGGGGAACCTTTACCTGGTAACATGTTTTCCAGTCAATCTTTGCCGATCAGATGTCCAGATGCCCTCTTATCAGTTAGGAAATTCCATTTTTAAAAATGGATGATTGAGGCTCTTCCCACAAGGTGAATGATCAGATTCACTCAACGCAAAGAAAGCATTTAAAAAAAACAACTTTTATTTGTTCACAGGACTTTTCAAATACGAACAGGGATTTTTTTAGAAGAAAAAGCAAAGAAGGCAAATGAGTGGAACAGGTGGGAAAAAAGTTGGATCAACAAGCAAGAGAAAGCCAGGACAGAGCCCACACATCTTGGAAGTTGCTGAGTTGAGAAATACTGATAGAAGGCAATCTTCTAGGGGTGACCCATCTAGCCAAAAATACTCCATCTAGGGGCAAAGAGTGAATGTGTCTTATGCTCTTCCACTTGGCCACACTAACTAAATGGCCTTCCTATATTTGATGCTTGCTACCACTTAAACAACACAATAGCAGTCTATATCTGCAACAAGGTTAAGTAAACCTGAAGCAAATATTTGAACGGGTAAAGATCCATCCCATCATGTATTGCCCCTTTGCACATCCGGGAACATTTGAGCTTCCTTCATATTTCTTTTGGAGCAGACATACCCTCAACACACCTCTCTCTACAACTCTCCCAAAAACAAATTTAAATTATTAGAACTTACATGGCACCTTTTGCTCCTTCCGTTTAATAGAATTCCTTCTTTGAGCAGCAATTAAGAGATGTAACTTTACAAGCACCCTATTTGAATGAGGTGGAAATGGGATTCCTTTTTAGTGCATCTTATGCCCTATATTAAAATTTATTCTTAAAAAACATGCATGTACTTTTATGGTCCAAAACCGACACCGTCCCTTTAGAAAGGTCTTTAGCTTTTCTGCTTTCATTGCTAAGACAAGTCTCAAATGTTATTTAGGACATTTGCAAATGGGACACTTCTTTGGAACATGGGTGGAATTGTAATCCAAAGAAGAGAGGTTAGCAATGTTCAATTAAAAATTCAACTTAAGATTAGGAGTTAAGATTAAAGCTAAAGTCTCAACAAATGCCCACGTTAGGGAGCAAAAATAGTACTTTGAAGCCGGACTTTTTTTTTTTTTTTTAGTTTTGGCAAGACATGAATCTGTGATAAATATCCTTAGATTTAGTCAAGAGATTTGAAACACGTCAACCCCGAGTGGGATAAGCCGGGTGGGGTGTGGACAGATAGGACATGAACACTGATGAAAGAAAAAGAGAGCCAAATCCAGCCCACACAAGGATTTTTCCATTGCAGAGGGAGAAGACGAATGCCTTTAAGGCAAAGCCAGGAACTTGAAAGGAGCATTTGGCAGAACAAGGAAGTGGTTCCATTTTAAAGGTACCTGTTTTCTCCCTAAACAAGTCTGCTCCAAACTGTCTACTTCCTTGTCTTAGCTGGAGGCCCTTGAAGCTGCAGTTTCACTTAAGTTGGCAATAGAAATATTGAAGGTTGGGGAATAATAAATACAGTAAGAATTATAGGCAAGGAAGGAACTGCATCTTTTCCCAGTGCCTCACACAGCCTCCCCTGACCTGATTTTACTGGGTACCTGCCACGACTAAAAAAAGTACTACATGTAAAAGCCAAGGTAACTTTAAACCATCGCTGGAGGCTGCCCCGTGAGAAAAGTCTGAAAAGAGAGCTGACAGGTTTTGAGAAGAAGGAGAAGGAAACAGAGGGTAGAGATGCAAAAAAAATTTATTTTATTTTTATTTTGTGAGGACTTATTGAACAGGAGTCGAAAGGGCGCGAGGTTTAACCTAAGCTTCTTCCTCCGCCTCTTCTCCAAAATCCTCCTCTTCCTCAGCTGTGGCATCCTGGTATTGTTGATATTCAGAGACGAGGTCATTCATGTTGCTCTCTGCTTCCGTGAACTCCATCTCGTCCATGCCCTCGCCCGTGTACCAGTGCAGGAAAGCTTTACGGCGGAACATGGCTGTGAACTGCTCGGAGATGCGCTTGAAGAGCTCCTGGATGGCCGTGCTGTTGCCGATGAAGGTGACCGCCATTTTCAAGCCACGGGGAGGGATGTCGCACACGGCCGTCTTGACGTTGTTGGGGATCCACTCGACGAAGTAGCTGCTGTTTTTGTTCTGCACGTTCAGCATCTGTTCGTCCACCTCCTTCATGGACATGCGGCCTCGGAAGACGGCGGCCACCGTTAGGTAGCGTCCATGGCGGGGATCGCAGGCTGCCATCATGTTCTTGGCGTCGAAAACTTGCTGCGTTAACTCGGGGACTGTTAGGGCCCGGTATTGTTGGCTGCCACGGCTGGTCAAGGGAGCGAAGCCAGGCATGAAAAAGTGGAGCCGAGGGAAGGGAACCATGTTTACAGCAAGCTTGCGGAGATCCGCGTTCAGCTGTCCGGGAAAGCGGAGACAGGTGGTTACACCACTCATGGTGGCAGAGACCAGGTGGTTAAGATCCCCGTAGGTTGGAGTGGTCAGCTTGAGGGTGCGGAAACAGATGTCATAAAGGGCTTCGTTGTCGATGCAGTAGGTCTCGTCTGTGTTCTCCACCAGCTGGTGGACGGAGAGGGTAGCATTGTAAGGCTCCACCACGGTATCCGAGACCTTGGGAGAGGGCACCACGCTGAAGGTATTCATGATACGGTCAGGGTACTCTTCACGGATCTTGCTGATCAGTAAGGTGCCCATTCCAGAACCAGTTCCACCCCCTAGAGAGTGGGTCAGCTGGAATCCTTGCAGGCAGTCACAACTCTCGGCTTCCTTCCTCACAACATCTAGGACTGAATCCACCAGCTCGGCACCTTCTGTATAATGACCTTTGGCCCAGTTGTTACCAGCTCCACTCTGGCCTGAAAGGTGCAGAAGAAGATGGGGAATAAATCATTAAATTGGGTTAGGTCGCCGTCTTTCCCTTTGACTTCTAGCTACTTCCACTTTCCTGGCCTTTTCCCATCAGATTTATACAGATTATCTATTTGAGTGTGCAACACCTATTCTTCAAACCCACCATAGAAGGAACCTTCAAATGCTTCACAGTCATACATCTTGTATGAGTCCCAAGTTCTGAGATCCTGGTGAAGAGCCGAGATGGTGCAGTGGTTAAATGCAGCACTGCAGGCTACTGCTAGTTCAGCAGTTCAAATCTCACCGGCTCAAGGTTGACTCAGCCTTCCATCCTTCTGAGGTTGGTAAAATGAGGACCCAGATTGTTGGGGGCAATATGCTGAACTCTGTAAAACCGCTTAGAGAGGGCTGTAAAGCACTATGAAGCAGTATATAAGTCTAAGTGCTATTGCTAGGTAGCCCATTTAAAACAGGGAAAATCCACCCATCCATCCATATCTATAAAGCTTCTTAACTGCCCATCTTTCTCTTAGAGGGGATCTGGGTGGTGACAATGCACCATTTGTTTGGTTTATCATACCAGACTTGCCCACTGCAGACTGTAAGCCATGGTTTGATGGCTTAGCATGATGTGCAGTTGGTTCAGTAAATTAGGGCTAAGCAAGTATGGCTTAGTGTGATCTATGAACCCAGTTTCCCCTCAGAGCGAGCTTGTCATCACTCTTCCAATCCTTGCTTCAAGTCAAGACATTTTTGATAGGCTAGTTTTCAAGACGGATTTAGAACCTGGGAAAGTATTGACATAGATCTAAATCTTTTAAAGATTCCCCCACACACTCTCAAGCCAGTTGCTCCAAGGCTGAGGGATCTCCACCTGCAGCACTGAACCGAGACACTGAACTAACCATGAGGTTCAACGCAATATATGAGGGCCTTAGTTATGTAATGTCAGGTCTACCATTGTGCTTCACGGTGTCCTGCCATTACGCATGGGGGGAAGGGGGGGGTCCCATGCGTGGGATTTTTCGCTTGTATTGTTTGCTTGGGAATTTGGGAGGGGGCCTGTCTTCAAAGATGGACCTCTTCCCAGCCAGTCTTCGCCAGGTCCCAAGGCTGTCGTGTCTGGAGTGTCAACTGTTATCTGCCTAGCATCTCAGTGTTCTCAAAACATCTTCTCAGCATCTCATTGGCTGCCAGTGGACTGGTCAGAGGGGGTTGGGACAGGGCAACTGAGGGAATTGCTTTAGGCTTTGTGTGGGGAACCTCAGATTCCGCCTGACTTTACTGCATCCGGTTTCTCTCAGCAAAAGTTCCTTTGATTCAACTCAATGGATTCTAGAGGGTTGCTTTTCTGAGAGGCCACCGGCTGGGGCAGCTCTGACGACTAACTTCTATGTTGAATTAAAAATTGTCCTCCACACTCCTCCAAATCCAATATTCAGACCTCTCTTAATCTCCAGAGGCTTTAGAGCAGAAAAGAAATAATCTGTTTTGCTAGCCTTCTCTTATACTATGGACGAGGGAATACAGAAGAAACAAATAAAAGGGAGCTATTTCTACTCCTCATCTAAAAATGCATTTAGCAGATTATTGGTCTTTCAGGAAAACCGAAATCTTAATGGTATTGTTGATTGCCTCTATCTGCTCATGCAACAAAAACATTATAATCCTTTTTCTATTGGGAATATAACTCATAAAGACTCCACATCTTCAATTAGTTCACAGCATGGAGGCATATCAGGGTGGACAGATAAGAGTCTATTTCAATGGAGCCTTGACCCTTACCTTTCTCTAAGGGACTCTGATCAATTATATAATGGGAGGATAAAATTACTTATTTATTTTTATTTATATCCTCCCCTTTATTGTTTTTATAAATAACTTCAGGCAGCAAGCATGCCTAATATTTCTTCCTTCTATTTTCCCCATAACAATAACCCTGTGAAGACTTCCGGTTTGGCGCTGCCGCTTCGAGGGCGCTCTCCGTAGAGCGCTTGTTCCCAATTTTCGTTCGCCGCCAGATCGGCAGTCAAACAGCTGTCTGGCGGCTTGATCGTCTCCTCCCCGGGCGAAGGGGAGTGAGGAGAGCCGGCAGCCTAGCACATCTGGAAGGCACCAGTCTTTATGGTTTTAATCAACTGTGACAATCCCCTGAAAATTGAGTGGGCTTCAATTCCCAGAATCCTCTTTGTGCCAGCTCAGGAATTCTGGGAGTTGAAGTTCACACAGCACAGAGATCTAAAACCTGAAAGGCAAAAACCAAACATTCCAGAAGAAATAGCTATTCCAGCTTGTTCTGAAATCTTTGCCTACCCCTCCCCATCGTGTGAATACTCTGCGAAGACTTCTCTTCCTCCTTCAATAGCAAAGTAAATTATCAAGACACATTCACAATTTGACGAAGACATTGATTGCTCAAACATAGTCTAATCCTGTATTTTTTCCCCATCAAATGTAGCTACAAGTAGCAAAGGGTGCAAGGAAAGAGGTAGATTCTTACCAAATACGAAGTTATCTGGTCGAAATATTTGTCCAAAAGGTCCAGAACGCACTGAGTCCATGGTTCCTGGCTCCAAATCGACTAAGATGGCACGAGGGACATATTTGCCACCTGGAGAAACAAACAAAACACAGGTGTAACAGAAAGTCCATTGTAGTAGCAAACTAAGTTTCCTCTGATGAAAAACCAAATTACAGTTGAGTTCTAGCTATCAAATAGTTTGATTTTGCCTAGTTGTTAAGATTTCAGAGGAGAGGCTGAGCATTGGTAAGGCAGTCAATGAATTAAAGGATGTCAGACATTCCTTATCTATAGCACGGGGCCTCCAAACTTGGCAACTTTGTGGACTTCAACTCCCAGAATTCTCCAGCCAGCACAATATGGACGGCTAAGGAATTCTGGGAGTTGAAGTCCACAAGCTTTAAAGTTGCCAAGTTTGGAGACCCTCAATATATAGGATGGGTAGAAGTGAAGCAGGTATACAAAAAAGAGGGGGAGAGGAAAAAAAGAGGCATTTCAATATTACAAAATAGTCATCTTTCCAATACTTGTTGGGGTACACCTTTCTCAATCCAATTTATTAGGCTATCTTTGTAAGGTAAGATGAAGTTTAATCCTGAGCCAGACTTTTTAATTTAATACAGGTAGTCCTCAAATTACAATCGTAATGGAGCCTGCCCATTATGGTCACAGGTTGTACAACTTGTTTTATGTCACATGACGGATCCGATTTTACAAACTTTGTGTAGCAGTTGTTAAGTGAATATGGCAGTTGTAAAGCAAATAGCAAACCCATGGTTTGCTATGGAGGTGTGGTTTTGCCAAAAAAACCGGACATACCAATTTTCAGCAAAACTGTCATAAAATGCAACCACATGACCATGAGATGCTGCAAAGTCTTAAATGCAGCTGTGTTGCCAAATGCAGTGGTCACGTCACCACAGGAAAGGGGAGTTTTGGACCTGGGTCATAAGTCCCCTTTTTGGGGGTTGGTCGTAAGTCGAGTGTTAAGAAATAACTCTTAGAAGCTTACTTTCAAGTTCACGTAACAAATATTGAGATTCTTAGCAAGCTCAAGACTATAACTTCCTGCCCATATACTTATTTCTATATTCCTCTCATATTAAATGTTAATGTACAAGGACGTAATAGAAGGAATGATTCTAGAGGAAACAATGAGGAAATTCAACAAGGGTTCATATTTATATCTGTTGGAAAACATTTGGATCAAATCATGCCAATACAGTGAGGGAGGAGGAAAAGGAGAAGGTGGCTTACCAGTGGCCTCATTGTAGTAAACACTGATGCGATCCAGTTGTAGATCGCTGTCACCATGGTAGGTTCCAGTTGGGTCGATTCCATGTTCATCACTGATCACTTCCCAGAACTTCAGAGGAGGAACAAAAAGAGAAAGATTTGGGTTAGAATGGGGGTGGTGGGGGGGAAAGCTATGTATTCCAGCAGCACATTCCAAATTATTTACAAAAGGAAGTAGGATCTCTCCCCCCCACCCCTTTCCAGGTTATATGCCAATTTTCCATTCTTAGACTACTGAGAGACATACATTCTTGGAACAATCTGTCAAGAAATTTATCTGCCCAACACTGTGAGACACACCCTTAAAAAGTCCCAAGTTTTCCCCAATCTGGTACTCTTCTGTGGTAGACTACAACTCCCCATATGCCTTCCCACAGCAAGAGCAGCTGGGGCTGATGGGCTTCTCATCGGAAATGTCACATCTTAGAGAACCTTCTCGACACTTTATAGGTTCTGTGCTACTAGCCAATTTATAAGCTGCTTAGTTTTATACAGGGCCCAAACATTTTGGACACAGAACAGAGAAGCTGTGAAGAGTATCTTCGGGACCGCCTTCTACCACATACCTCCCTACAACCGGTTAGATCCCACAGGGTTGGTCTGTTTCAGGTCCCATCGGCTAAACAGTGTCGGCTGGTGGGCCCGCGGGCGAGAGCCTTCTCTGTGGCTGCCCCGGCTCTCTGGAATCAGCTACCCCCTGAGATCCGCACTGCCCCTACCTTATTGGCCTTCAGGAAAGCCGTAAAGACCTGGCTTTTTCGACAGGCCTGGGGCCAATGACCTTATTGAAAGAACTAGTGATGTCGGCCCATGAATGGATGGATAGTTGGAATGGTTTTTTTTAACTGAAATTGTGTTTTAATTTCATTTTTAATGATGTTTTTATATTAACTATATTTGTATTTGCTGTGAGCCGTCCAGAGTCCCTGCGGAGTTGGGCGGCATAGAAATGCAAATAAATAAATAAATAAATAAATAAATAAATAAATAGATAGATGCTATACATGTTTTCCATTTGGAAGACCCCTTTAAATGCTTGGTATCTCCAGTATGAAAGAAGGAACGAAGTCCACAAAATCTCTACCCTAACTAGAAACCCACCACCATTCCCCTAATCTGGTGCCCAGCTGTGATGGGATCTCTAGTCAGCACAGCCCTATGGGTAGAGAATTCGGAGGATGATAAAACCATCTGGAGAACAACAGACCAACAAAATGAGGAAAAGAACCCCAGAGAGAGGTTTTCTCAGAGGATAGGGTGGGAGAAAATACAAGTATCTCTGGCACTGAACCAAATCATATTTTTGCATAGACCTAATTGGCTGCAGCACCTTTGAGCCCAAAGCTCTCTGTCCTCAATGTCAAGATGAGTGAATTCAAGATATGGTTAGAATTCATTGCTATCCCCTTTACAGTTCCAAGCTGGAATCTGGGCATCTTAAGTAGACTCCAGGCTTGGACATGCAATTACGGGAAAAACAACATGAATGCAAAGTGAGGAGGATTTATGCCTATTTTAAAAGGCCCAATGATCTTCACATTAATCCAGTGCTGTGGAGTCGGAGTCGAAGGAAATTTTGGGTACCTGGAGTCGGAGTCGGAAGTACAAAAAACTGAGGAGTCGGAGTCGGAACATTTATCTACCAACTCCACAGCCCTGCATTAATCACAGTCCCCCTTGTTAAAGAAGCAACAAAACTTCCCTCTCAAAAGACAGAGGAGCTGACTAAGCAGCTGCAACGATCATACAAGCTCTGCTTTGTTCTCCTTGAAGGCCAGGCTTCCTAAAGTAGCTCTTTAGCTGCAGTGTCTGTCGGCCTTTCTCTTCCCTCATCCATCTTACAGGTGCGGACTACATCGCCTACCATCCCATCTTCAGAAAACAACTTTTCCTTGCTTATTCATCAGAGGGCTTCTTCCACCTACTACAAGATCTGATGGACCTGCCAGAATTCCTAAGCAAGACCAAACCTTCAGTTTGAAATGGTCTCTTATCACTTGTCTCCCATGAAGTATTATGAGCTGAGGAATGGGTCCTTAAGAATGTCTTGAAGACTTGTTCTTTTCTGCAGGATACTTTGTCATTAGCAAGACGACTTCCCTAAATTAGCTTACAACTTGTTTTCATTGATTCCGTTTGTTCTGCTTTGTTTTGATTGAAAAAAAAATGCCTTCAATCTTAAAGAGAGGTATTCTGGACAGAATTTCCCAATAGTTTGCATCTCAGCTTACAACAGGCTTCAGGAGGATTCAGTGCCCAGAAGCCAGACTGCTAAACCCTGCCTTTGAAGAGGCCCCCAGCCTTTGGCTGATGCTAAGAAAGAAAAATTTGGGATTGAGGCCAGAAAATAGTTGCCTATTGACAAAATGGCTGCCGTTTATATGATGATCCATCACAAAACAATATAAACTGGTGATTCTAGTGTTTCGATCACATCTTCATCCATTCTAAGCTTAGTCTCGCCCCATCCCCTTTCTTGAGGAAGAGGTCATGAGTCTTATGAGCTAGACCAGTGATGGCGAACCTTTTTTTCCCTCGGGTGCCAAAAGCACGCGCGTGCTATCGTGCGCATCCACACCGATAATTCAACACACCCCGCTCCACTGCACATGCACGTGTGACCCCCACACACTGCCCCGCCCCCCGTACATGTGCGCACGATGCCCCGTGCTCCCCTGATTCCCGACTTCTGATGGGCTGGGTAGGCCTGTTTTTCACCCTCCCCAGGCTCTAGAGGCTTTCTTGGAGCCTGGGGAGGGCAAAAATGCCCCCCCCCGAGGCCGAAAACGCCCTCCCAGAACCTCCACGTGAACCGAAAATCAACTGGCCGGCGCACACATGCACACTGGAGCTGAGCTAGGGCAATGGCTCGTGTGCTGGCAGATATGGCTCCGTGTGCCACCTGTGGCACATGTGCCATAGGTTCGCCATCACGGAGCTAGACTATAGACACCTGATCTTATTTCCTAAGGATATCTCTGCAGCATTTTTGTCCTTTTTCCACAGCCTTGGCTTAAACAGGTTTCACTGCTTATTAAAATAAAAACCCCAAAACCTTTGAATATTCACCAGCACTCACATATAATATTTCAGTCAATTAACCCAACTACAGCATTAAAACTAAATTGGCTAACCATCCATCATAATGGACAATATGTTTCCGGATCCTTAGGAAGACATGTTACAAGCCAGCTAGTAAATGTTATCAGTTTAATGCATAGCTAGTTATTAATTTAATATACGCTTCGCTTAGTATGTTGTGCAAGCCCAGCTCGTTTTTAATAAACCTGACTTAACATGCACAGTGATATGCGAAGTTAGAAAGATTACATGAATGAATCCATATACAGGTAATCCTCAACTTACAAGAATTTGTTTAGTGACCATTTCATAGTTACAACAGCACTGAAAAGTGACCGACTTTTTCACACTTATGACCCTTGCAGCATCCCCATGGTCATGTGGTCAAAATTCAGATGCTTGGCAACTGGTTCATATTTATGACGGTTACAGAGTCCCTGTGTCAGGTAAGACCTTCCAACAAAGTCAATGGGAAAACCAGATTCACTTAACAACTGTGGCAAAAAAGGTTGTAAAATGGGGCAAAATCCACTCTTAACAAATGTCTCACTTAACAACAGAAATGTTGGGCTCCATTGTGGTCGTAAGTCAAGGACTACCTGTACTCAGGTACAGGTACAAGGCACCTAATGCAATGTCCTTCCTTTGGGCCATAGTGATTTTTTTTGCTAGATGCCCACTACTTTTTTAAAAAAAATGACAGCATTTACCTAAGAGCTGAGGTGGTGCAGCGGTTAGAGGCAGTACTGCAGGCCACTTTAGCTGACTGTGACCTGCAGGTCAGCGGTTCAAATCTCACCGGCTCAAGGTTGACTCAGCCTTCCATCCTTCCGAGGTAGGTAAAATGAGGACCCAGATTGTTGGGGGCAATGTAAATATACATTGCTTACTGGTGTAAACCGCTGAGAGTGTGCTTGCACTGTGAGGCGGTATATAAATCTCACAAATAAATAAATAAATAAAATACCCCAAATAAATAACATTTGGGGTTAGAACCATTTGCGATGCCAATCTAATCATGTGCGTTGAAACCCCAATAAACACATTTCTTAACCTGGCAGGAAATATGCCCTTTAAATACCTCTTCTCCTTGGAGATTGAGAAGAGATTGTTCTCACTAGCCTAACCAGCTTTTATTCCATAGATGGCTTGCATCTGTATCTCCAGAGATCAATTCTCCGCAAGGCATAGTTAATGTTTTGATTAACCCAGAATTCCCAAGGCCCACAGCAAGAGGAAGAAAGAGCAGAGTGATGAGGCCTCTTATGGGACTGAAACAGGCCAACAGCCAGAAGCTTTGATTTAAGAGACCACCTCTGGAAAGCTACATCCCTTCACCTCCTAGACTAGGGGTGTCAAACTCACGGTCCGTGGGCCGTCTGCCCTGGAAACAGCAAAGGACCAGCCCGCGGTGCCTCTACCAGTGAAAATGAAGCTCCCAGAGGGTCAGTGCATCAATGAAGTTGAGGAGAAACCACTGAGCCAATGGCCACTAATGTGTCTGTTCCATTGCTACCGCTCCAGACTCTTGACTCAAGATCCGTAGGAGTAAATAATTGGAAAGCTGATATGTTCAAAGACTCTGGCATCATCTGCATTTGCAAGAGTATCTCAGGGCCACACATGGACCCCTTTAAGGAATCTTTTGCTCCTTCTTTGTATACTGTAGCTTGCTCTGTCAGTGCTGGTGGCCTTGTGGTCTTCTCTTTGGATTATTGTTTTCTGCTTCATTGTCTCCTTAGTAGTTCCTTGACTAGGATAGTTTTCTGCTTCATTGTTTGTCTGGTGTTAATCCCTGCTTATCTTAGTGAGAATACTAAAGAGAGAGTGTTTTTGTTTCTTTCTTAGCTTTTTCGTTGTCTCTTTTGAATGGTGTGTAATGGTTTACCTCGAAATGTGTTAATAAGGGTGATGTTAATACTTCCCAGTTTCTGGCACCAAAACACGCACAGAGGCATATAGATTCTAACTTACAACTGTGTCATTTGCTTAATGACTGTCATAAAACTGGGTCAGATCATCTGGGTATCTCAACTTTCCACCAAAATTCTGGTCCCAGTTGTGGTCGTAAGTCAAGGACTTCCTGTACAACTGCTGTGTTCTGCATTGAACTAGGACAGTGATGGCAAACCTTTTTTGACTCAGGTGCCAAAACGTGTGTGCCCACACCCATAATGCAATGCCCTCCCCCCGCGCATGCATACAACCCCCCTGCGCATGTGCACAGGCCTCACTGAAGCCTCTGGACTCCTGAAGCCTGGGGATGGCGAAAAACAGCCCAATGGGCTAACCGGAAGTTCCCGTTTGGTCGTTTTTCGCCGTCCCCAGGTTTCAGGAGGCTTTCCTGAAGCCTGGGGAGGGCAAAAATGGCAGAAAAGAAGGCTGAAAATCAGCTGGCCAGCATGTGCATGCACGCTGGAGATGACATAGGGCAACACCTCACGTGCCCTCAGATATGGCTCTGTGTGCCACAGGTTCGCCATCACTGAACTAGGATATTAACGTTCCTGACTCATCTTCATGGAGAGCAAATAGCTTCTACCCACTTTCCCATTCGAGGGAAGTCACTGTAGCTACTCAAAGCATCAGAGAAAAAGTAACCCCTTATAATCATTCCTGGGGAGAGAACAGGCAGATGGAAGATTTTTCACTATTTCACTCCAAGCCAGCTTTTTAAAAATAGGCCAGGATACCTAATAAAAGCATCTAGAATTAGATCCAAGCAGGCATCTGCTGACTAAGGATTGTAGGCGCTGAAGTTCAATACATTTAGGGGGGGTGGGGTGGAAACAGATTGGGGAAATTACTCTACAGACTTGGAATTTACCATACATCTGTATGCCTATGCTTTGATAGAATAGGGGATAATTAAAGAACTAAAAACACCCGTTTCCAATTTAATGTCTCTCTGTTGGCTGGAAATTATAATTATAGTATGAAGAGAAAAATAGTCTTAATGTTCCAATTTCCCGAAGAGCGTAGGAAGAATCTAATTCTACAACAATTCAATTGCAAAGATGCGTAGCTGACAAAAATGCTAATACAGAAGCAACTTCTAAGCACTGGACTATTTTCCAATGCTAGAATGAAATTGCAGGCTATTGCAACTCATTCATATTAAAGTGCAACTTATCTGTATTTGTGTGCTATTTTCTATACTGTAGCCATAGATCAACTCATGGATTAAGGGCCATCTCATATTTCTCTTACGTGTCCCGTCTGGATCTATTTAAAGATGAGTCACCTCATCTAAGCTGGCTCTACTGGGGCAAAGTGCGGAGTGGAGAGCAAGAGTCAGCAATGACACATTAGCTAAACAATCAGCCATGCTAGTTGCCGGGTCCTTGGTGCTCCTTGAGCTTGGTTGTTTTCTTGTAGATGTTTCACTACCCAACTACGATAAGATGGTGTTACCGAGTGTCCGCTTATGTGTAAAGCCCAGATTCCTTCATTTCTAAATTTTCTTTTAGGCAACACTAAAGCAATTGGATCCAAAAGGGAAAAGTTGCTGTTCATCATTTAAAAAGTTTCCCTGTCCAGTCGTGTCCGACTGTCTCTAGGGCAGTGATGGCTAACATTTTTGTCGTTGCATGGCAAAAGCGCGTGCACGCAACAGCGTGCCCGCACCCATAATGCAATGAGTGCAACTCCCCCACCTCCCATGCACAAGTGACCCCCCTGGCATGCGCCCTGCTCCTCCTTGCCCATTTTTGGCTTCTAGGTTGGTGTAGGCGGCCTTCCAGGCTCAAAACAGAGCGTGGGGGTGCCGCACACCATTTTGGGCCTGGAAGGCCTCTGCACCAACCTGGAAGCCAAAACGGGGTGTGGGGGCGCTGCGTGAGCCCCCAAAATGCAATGTGAGCATCCCCCGTGGATGCGCCCCACCCCCTCGCATGCACGGCAGAGACCCTAAACCAGCTGGCCAGTGGGAGCGCGCACACAAGCGCGGTGGAGTTGGGCTGGGGTGACGGCTGGCGTGCCTGCAGAGAGGGCTCTGCATGCCACCTGTGGCACGCGTGCCATAAGTTCGCCATCACGGCTCTAGGGCATGGTGCTTATCTCGGTTTCTTGGCTGAGGGAGCCAGCGTTGTCTGAAGACACTTTCCATAGTCATGTGACCAACCTGGCTATACACCAAAAGCACACGGCACGCTGTTACCTTCCCACTGAAGTGGTACCTATTTATCTACTCGTATTTGCATGCTTTTGAGCTGCTAGGTGAGCAGGAGCTGAGGCAGGAACGGGAGCTCATTCTGTTGCGGGGTCTCAAACCCAGCTATCAGCTTTCCCACTGACAAGCTCTGCATCATTTAACCACTACTCTGTGATAAATAGGTAGGAAGCAAGGCAGGGGTGGGTTCCTATTTACCTTGCTGCCGGTTCGCTTCCTCCCACGCCTCGTGGGTGCGCGTACATTTGCGCGGGCATGCACAGTGCCAAAAAATATCATTTTCTTAAAAAAGCCAAAAACAAAATGGTGACCATATGCATAGTGCCAGAAACTCGGCTTCTGCGCATGCTCAGAAGAAATAAAAAAATAAAAATAAAGATGGCAGCGCCCACGGACTGAACCGAGTCGGTGACATCATTGTGATGTCACCAGCGGGTCGCTACCAGTTTGGGCAAACCAGTCCGAACCAGGAGGAACCCACCGCTGAAGCAAGGGGCCTTCTCTAAATCCTTAGTAGGATCCATCTCAAGATGCAGAAAAACAACATCTTTTTCACTCTCTAGTCTAGGCAGTGACTATCAGTGGTGAGGAAAAGAAACATCCCAAGCATTTTTCTAAAACTAGTAATGGTTGATTTAAAGGACTCTGGGCCCCATGAACAGCCTCCATTCATCCCTGCCCTTATGTCCCTCGAAGGAACATTTTACAAAGACTTGGAAGGAAAGACATGATTTCTGGAGGGATTGTTTCTTGCAGCTGAAAGGGCAAAGAATCTTGCAGCATCTGAATGGCAAAACTTGCTTAATAATGTCCAGTGGAATGTGCTGTCTTTGAGATGTCAAAACATTCTTACAGGGTTCGTGCAAACTTTAACTTAACCTTACAAAACAACATAGCTAACATGTTTTAGCCTGTAATTGTTGACCTGTGTAAAATCTAGCTCCTTAATGAAGTACCTGCCCAGACAATCTTTTCCAAAAAGATACTAATTTCAGACAATGCTATGGGGACCTTCCCAAATCTGGTGTCCTCTAAGTGTACAGAAAAAAATCAATCAGTCCAGGAGACCGGCCTAATTCCATACTAGTCCATAGCATGTCTTCTGACTCCAACTTACTCACGCCCTTGTTACCTCACGTTTTGACTATTGCAACGCACTCTACATGGGGCAACCCTTGAAAAACGTTCGGAGACTGCAGCTAGTGCAGAATGCGGTGGCGCGTGTGGTGATGGGTGTCCCTAGATACACCCATGTGACACCCATCCTTCGCGAACTGCACTGACTGCCTATAGGTTTCTGAGTGCAATTCAAGGTGTTGGTGATTACCTTTAAAGCCCTACATGGCTTAGGAACAGTTTACTTCCGCTACCCTGAGTCCCCAGGGAGTAGGGCGGCCTATAAGAATCGCAAAATAAATAAATAAATAAATTTACAGGTAGTCCTCGACTTACAACCACAAGTGCGACTGGAAATTCATGAGAATCAGAACAATCATAAGTTGAGGCACCCATGACCGGACCCCAATATTACAACCCTTTTTTATAACAGTTTTTAAGCAAATCGGGTAGTTATAAGCAGTGCTGTGGAGTCGGAGTCGAGGAGTCGGAGTAAATTTTGGGTACCTGGAGTCAGAGTCGGAGTCGGAAGTACAAAAAACTGAGGAGTCGGAGTCGGAGTCGAGGAGTCGGAAGAAATTTTGGTACCTGGAGTCGGAGTCGGAGTCGGAAGTACAAAAAACTGAGGAGTCGGAGTCGGAACATTTATCTACCGACTCCACAGCCCTGGTTATAAGTCTGTCGGAACCCATTCTCCTGAATGGGTGTTTTTGACAGAAACCGTCAAAAAAATATCACAAATGGTCACGGAACAGGGGATGCTGCAACCATTTGTGAAAGTGAATTGGTTGCCAAATGCCCAAAATGCAGCCATGTGACTGCCAGGGGTGTGTGACATTTCTGGAAGGCTGGAAGTGCGTTATAGGCCATAAAGCACTTTTTCCTAACTGTGAAACGTCATTACAGTATATACTTTTCAAGCAGACTTTATATCTCAAAACAGAGCTTGGGATAACGCGAAATGCTCCTCTTTGCAAAACCTAGCATTTAACACATAGCCTTGTGCCCCACTTTGGAAATAAATTTGGAAAAATATGTCTGCTGCATCCATTAGTGATTCTTTTAAAACAACCTCACATTTTTCCTGGGACTATGTGACCGATTCTGGGAAATGATGCAGCTGCTTTAAAGAGCTGCACAAAGGAGCTGGACTCATAGCCCACTCCCCTTATTCCAAAACACCATTTTGGAATCCAATCTAAGGCACCGTACAGCCTGGCACAATAACTTTCTTTCATGGATAGTGTTGCTATGGGAGCAGACAATCGGAGACAGTTACAATGCGGTGAATAAGGCTAGTGATGTGGTTGACTGTGGCTATTACACGGACAGTAATTCAAGACAGTATTCAGTACGGATGTGCAAAATTCATGGATCCAAGTAAAGAATGTACCAGAGAAGTTAGAAATATTTTTTTTACCTTCAAAACAGTCCGTTGCAGGTGCATTTTAATGGTTTTCAGAAGTAAATGTTCCCAACCAAGAATCATTTACTGTCAGAAACTCCTTATCTGCTCCCAAAATGGTAGAGTTCAGGAAGAAGTCTGGAAAAAACTGCAGGTCCAGAACATTCCTATCTTAGAATAGAATAGAATAGAATAGAATAGAATAGAATAGAATAGAATAGAATAGAATAACAGAGTTGGAAGGGACCTTGGAGGTCTTCTAGTCCAACCCCGCTTAGATTCTTGGATCAATGAATTCTGCATATCCTTAACATTCAGGGTTTTAGGTTACAGGCTTATCGTTAACATCCTCTGCCAAAGTTTTCTTTTACTGTAAATCCTACAAAAGGTCTTCAAAGGTACCAAAGGTCTTCAAACTTGGCAACTTTTAAAACTTGTGGACTTTAACTCCCAGAATTCTTCCCACTCATGTTTACATTATTGTATACAGACTAAAAGGGAACATTTTCAGATTTGCCATCATGTACCAGCTGAAGCATTAGGAAGATACCCACAGTATCCCCCCATTGCGAAAATTTTGAAATTAGAGTAAAAAGTTCTTCATTGTCACCATTATCGTCATAATCATCTCTACTAGTGTTTGTCAACATTGACACCTTTAAGATGTGTGGACTTGAATTCCCACTCTTGGGAATTCTGGGAGTTGAAGTCCACATGTCTTAAAGGTGCCAAGATAGAGAAACACGGACTACTACTACCAGGCCAAATCAATTCACTGCAGAATGAAGCCTTTCCACTGATGATTATAGATTGAAATCCACCAATTCGGGTTAGGATGTGGATGTTTTTTTAAATTTCTTGAAAAACTAGAGTGCCAAGAGTGAATGATTGGACTACCTGCCATATTTAATAGAATAGAATAGAATAGAATAGAATAGAATAGAATAGAATAGAATAGAATTCTTTATTGGCCAAGTGTGATTGGACACACAAGGAATTTGTCTTTGGTGCATATGCTCTCAGTGTACATAAAAGAAAAGATACATTTCTTTTGGAGAAATGTAGAATTCTGGGAGTTTAAGTCCACAAGTCTTAAAGTTGCCACATTTGGGGATCCCTGTTTAAGATGCTCAGAGCCTATGAATAACATCTCCCTCGTTTTCTTAGTTTCCAGTTCTTGGGAGAGGAAATGAAATTCCAGTCTAAATTCAGTTCCTAGTAGCCCTGAATAAAGGGAGCACTTAGGTGGACACTTCTCCTTCAGGTTCAAAATCCCACTTGGAGCTTAACAAGTCAGATAGGTTAACAGAATAACAGAGTTGGAAGGGATCTTGGAGGTCTTCTAGTCCAACCACCTGCTCAAGCAGTAGACCCTATACTATTCCAGTGGCAGTCCAATCTCTTTTTAAAAGCTTCCAGTGATGGAGCACCCACAACTTCTGGAGGCAAGCCGTTCCACTGGTTAATTGTTCTCACTGTTAGGAAATTTCTCCTGAGTTCTAGGTTGCTTCCCTCCTTGATTCATTTCCATCCATTGCTTCTTGTCTTGCCCTTCTGTTGCAATAACCTTAATCTCACCCTGTAGCCCCCAGAACTAGGAAAATGTAATGCACAGTAAAGTTGGGGGCAGCCAAAGGTATCATGACTCTTCCCCATGTTCTTCCAAGATTTTCTTTGGTCTAGTAACTTCCAGAGCAGTGGAGAAAGGAAGCATAGAGTGAAACATGAATGGTGTGCTCCAAAGCATCAAAAAGGAATGTGCTCTTTTCATAGCGATGTGGGAAGAACAGAGTACCGTATTTTTCTGAGTATAAGACGCACCTTTTTCCTCCCTAAAAGTGGCTGAAAATTTGGGTGCGTCTTATACTTCGAATGTAGCTTTTTCCCCCCCAGCCCTAACTAGGTGCTAACAGATCTTCCCAGCTCTTACCTTGCAGGCTTTTTCATTGTTACTCTCTCCAAAGAATGTTTTTCCAGCCCTAAGTCTTTGCAGGGGTTTTTTTCATGGCTCTACTTGCTCCAAAGAAGGTTTTTTCCAGCCCTAACCAGGTGCTAACGCTCTTACCGGCTTGCAGGCTCTTTCATTGTTATTCTGTCAGAAGAAGGTTTTTTAAAGTCCTAACCAGGAGATAAAATAATGTGCTGAAGCTGCTCCAAATAAGTTTTTTTTAGCCCTAACCAGGTGCTAACGATCTTCCCAGCTCTTATTGGCTTGCAGGTTCTTTCATTGTTATTCTCTCAGAAGAAGGTTTTTTTAAGTCCTAATCAGGAGATAAAATAATGTGCTGAAACTGACCAGACTAAGGATGCTAGCCAGATGAATACCTGGTAGGCAGATTGTTTTCCCTATTTTCCTCCCCAAAAACTAAGGTGCGTCTTATACTCCGGTGCGTCTTATACTCCGAAAAATACGATAGATATTTCTAAGAAGCAGTCTTGGCTTCAAATGTCTTCCTTGTGGGTAGAAGAATCAATAGCCCATTTATAGTTATCCAGCTTCTAGCATAGTAAGCTTGTCACTAACAGGAGCAACAAACGAGGAGGTATGGCGCACTGGCTGCATTTAAATATATATATATATATATTACGGATTATAATGAAATATAGCTTTCATTCGTTGTAATACCTATGGTAACATTTTACTCATGTATATTTATGTGTGAATATACTCCCTGTAGGCATTTTTTTGTAGTTTTCTGTTAAGTCCCCACTCCCGCTTTCTATAACTTTCTATAACGATTCGTTTGTATTCAATTAATTATTTTTTTTAAAAAAAGTTTCCATTTGTTGTATGCCAATTTTAAAAATCCTCATTCACTCATAAGAGCTTTAGTTAGGAAGGAGTAGGTGTGTTGCAGTTTTAGAAGCCCAATCTTGCCTTCATAGGGATACATTTGCCCCCCCCCAAGGCAGATAATAATGGCATCATTTTTTATAAGAAATGCATGAAATAAAACCCCTCAGATAGTAAGGTTCCTTCATAGTTTGTGGGCAAAGACAGCTGACAAATCACAGAACAAAATTGTTGTACTCTGTGCCTAAGAGTTCATTGCTTCCAATGGGGCTGGTTCTTCCCACAATGTTCTTCCCAATATAAATCACTTTCTCTTCAATGTCAAGATGTTTTTACAGGCACTATTTGAAGGGGGGGGGAAACCTTTGGCTCCCAGGCTCTCCTATTTGCTGGCCAAACCCACCCAAGGCACTGCAGATACATACATTTTTAAATACACTAGTGGGGAGGAAGGTGGGGAAATGGGTCTAGCCCCACCCTGACTGCAGATCTAATGTGGGGGGTGGGGGAGGAACTGCATGCAGACACGACAGTGGATCAAAAAGCCAATGCACACCATTGGAATGTGCATGGACTCCAAAGCTAGGAATTTTAAGAGTTCCAGTGGGAAGATATTGTTCTAAAAGATCATGAGTGGGGATTTTTTTTCTTTCTTGAAAAAAATGATGCTGCTCTTTATCTAACAGACAAAGCCTGCAGCTCAGTTAGTTGAGTCTGCTTTTAATTCATCAGGTGCCAGCAAAAAGCTGCAGACACACCCTCACGCATGCCGAAGTGGATGCGTATACCGCAACAACGTAGGTCATGTAGAGGTGATCAGGGTGGGGCAGCTGGGAAGGAGCAGACACTGGATTAGCCACCGATGGATCCCAGAATACGTCTTAAAAGGCTACAAGAGAGCCTTTTGTAGGAACAATGCAGCATTTTGGAAAATGAATAATGATCCCTGGTATTAATTTTCTTTCTTTCTTTTCAAACCCCCCCCCCCAAAAAAAAAACATCAAATGCACCATAGAAGAGTTTACCAGAAAGAGAACAAAGCATACTGGTCCAGAAGCCAATTCTACAAACTGTAGGATTCTGCTTTCTAATTGTATCTCTGTCATTTATCACATACACAGTGCAGGTACTGAATTATTTTTACTACTCCTAAATCCCTATTCCATAATGTCTAAAATTGTAGCATGATCTAGGTCAGGGGGGAAAAGGGGGAGGACAGGAAAAATAAAAGGATGAGTTATGCCTACAGGAGGACAGGTCCTTGTGAGAACAATCTCCAAGATAGGAAAACCAATTTTAGCTCCTGTCCTAAGGATACAGGTGAATATATTCCTTTTCAGTCTTTTGATGCAAGTAGCATAAGGGAGAAAAAACTGACTATCATCACAATGGATATACTCCATTGTCAGCATGATACAATGTCCTAATTTTAAGGGGGGTGGCTTAACATGTGGCAGAAACCCAGTTTCACTAAGGATGTGGGGTAGAGCATAACCAAGAAGATTCAAGATTGTGTGTAGCAACAACATACAACTGTTAAAAGTTTTGATTTTCTCAAAGGCTTTTTTTTCCCCTCTGAAGGCCTGGCTGGGCATCCCTTCCTGCCCTTTCAACATGGCTGTAGAGCAGTTGGAAGAGACCTTGGAGGTCTTGTAGTCCAACCCCCTTGCTCAGGAAGCCAATCAGAATTTCTCACACATCCAGAGAGATTTCAGAAAACAAGTTTTTTTTAAAGATATGGGGTTTTTAAAAAGTTTTTATGCCCCTTCAGAAGCCGCTTCATCATGTGAGTGTCCCAAACCCAGAAAGATGGAGGGCGCATCTATGCTTGGGAGGTCGGGGAATATGGTGGGTGGGCACTGACAATCTGCCATTGTCTCCAGCTCTGATCTCCCAGTCTTTTTAAGCCTGCTAAGCTGAAATGCAACTTAAAAGGTTTTTAAGACGACCTATTTTATTCCTTTCTAACAGGCTAAACAAAGGAGAGCAACTGGACGATTGAAACAGCTTTGAGGGAGGCTTTCCCCCCTATAATCAGGATTTACTACACGTGAAAGCGGACTGGCAAGGACCAGGCTAGCTAATAAAGTAACTTGGGGGGGGAGGCTTAAAGTCAGCCTCCCTTCCCTCAAAAAAGGAAAATGTGTGTTGAATAAAAAGGCCGATCTGGTACGTAAAATTACAGTTCCCCTGAGGAAAAAGGTGCACAAAGGGAGGCTCAGCCAATCTCATTGCACACAGGTCGTACTCGGACAATAAAGGATGGAATTGAATTGAATTCTTCACTTCAACCACGCTGGTGCTAGAAAACTCGCTGTCGTCTCCGCCCCCCGTCGGGGCGTTGTTCCCCCTTCTCTCCCTTTCTGCTTCAGGAGTCCCACCCCGGCCATTACAGCGGCCATTACACGCGCCCACCAAACCCGTGTCTGCAGCTGCTGCAGCCGGGCAAAGAAGCGCGACCATCGTGCTGGAAGGGGAGCTGGGCCAGACAGACAAGACAGTAAGAGGGAGGAAGGCAGGGAAAAAGGGAAGGAAGGAAGGAGGGAAAAGGAGGGAGAGAGAGACGCGAGCGCGCCCGGCGGCCATGTGCTTCCCCGACTGCAGACAAAGACGGCTGGAAATGGTGGGCGGGTTAAAAAAAAAAGGTGGGGGACGGAAGATTTGGCGCCAGTAATGGCATCCGTTCTGCAGCAGAGGAAGTCGATTTTAAAAAAAACCACCACCACCATTGCAGTGATCGAGCTTTGCAAGCCAGCTTTCCTCAACTTGGCGCCCCCCCCGCCAATATTCTCGACTCCAGCTCCCATTATCCCCCCCCCCACACACACACTCTCTCTCTCAAGCATGCTTGCGTATAAGTGACGAGGGAGGAAGCCCAAGGTGTCTGAAAACTCGTTACACAATGGGTTTTTTTTTACGCTAGGAGGATTTCCCTTTCCAAGTAACCTTTCCCCTTTTGTAACAATTCAGGCCTCGGGGTTGCAACAAAATTACTGGAGGCCGCGTTTCTTTTTTTTCCCTTTTTCTCTCTTTCTCCTGGCTTAATCCGAGGTGGTTATATACTAAGAGGTGCAGCTCCCGCGGTTTGGTGCGTGGTGGCGTTAAAGAGGGTTTAATTTCAAGCCGGGATCTAATGTCAGATAGGGACGTAGAAGCCACTCGACACCCTTTCTTAAATAAAGTTTTTTTCCCCGAACTTGAATGCCGTTTTATTAATCCTAACCAAAAATGGTGGGGAAAAATATTCAAATATCGGACCCTCTTTTTTCCCCCTGTGTTTGTGGAGATTTTGGAAGGCAGTTTTATTTATGCAGGCAAATGATTGCTTTTTAAACGCCTTTCAAGGCATACCTCTTTCAAAACATACCGGGGGGGGGGGTAAATTTTAAAACGGGGAGCGCGCTTCGTGGGACTTACTCCCGAGTAAGCCTAGCCGGAGTTGGCTACAAGCCTGCAACGCCAACCGTGCTTAATATGGAAAGGGATTCAATTTAGTCTCCTAGGGAGCCGCGCCTCTGGCCGAAAGCCCCTTTGGATCCTCTCTCTCCTTTTGCCTCGATCCCATCTCTAACGCGTCAGGAAATCGGGGTGGGGCTCGGATAAAAAAAGAGGGGGGAATCGACCGCGTGGACACGGACGATCCCAGGGAACGTAATCGGCTCAGAAGAAACCGGGATTCGCTCGCCGCAAAAAGAAAAAAAAAACCACAATACGGTGCAGTTTGATTTAAGCGGAGCCTGTGTGCTAATCCTTCCGTCTGTTTTTTCTCCGACTGTTCAATTTCAAGCCTGCTTGACCCACTTCGCTCTTTTTCGATATATAGGTCGGCTACACACACACACACGCCCTTCCCATCCCGACACTAAAAAAAAAAAGCACGGCTTTTGTTCTCGTTTTGTCACTCGATTCGGATCTCTTTCGAAACCGCTTTGGCGCTACAATTTACAAGCTAAGCCGGATTACAGCTGGCGGGCATTTGACAACCCCCTCTCCGGCAAGAGTGGTGTCCACGGCAGGCTTCTGCCATTAAGGATCTAATCCTCTTCATTTTTAAATCGCAGGATTAAAAGGGAAGGACGAACAAAGGCAAGGGCCCCTCCCTTTAGAAGGAAAATTAAGTTAAGATGATTTTAGCGGAGGGTGGAAGAGAAGGGGGAGCCTCTTGCCCCAATCTTTTCCCCTCGGATAATGGCTTTAATATAGAATAGAATAGAATAGAATTCTTCATTGGCCAAGTGTGATTGGACACACAAGGAATTTGTCTTTGGTGCATATGCTCTCAGTGTACATAAAGGAAAAGATACATTTGTCAAGAATTATGAAGTACAACACTTAATGATTGTCATTGGGTACAAATAAGCAATCAGGAAACAATATTAATATAAATTGTAAGGATACAAGCAACAAGTTACAGTCATTCAGTCATAAGTGGGAGGAGATGGGTGATAGGAACGATGAGACCAGTCTTCTCATCATTCTAATCTACTAATCTAATCTATCGTAATCTAGAAACGATCCCTTTATACGGTAAATATATTTACATATATTTATTATATATATATATATATAAAGGAAAGCACCGCTGTAACCAGGTTTGATAGCGATCCCACCGGGTGTTTTTGCAACGGCTATCGAACAAAAGGTTCCCCCGCAGCCCTTAATTTCAAAATTTAACGCAGCCACGTGCTTCTCCCCGCGGGAACACTTCCGTTTTGCCACCGTGGCATTGAATGAGAGCAGTATGGCAAAGCGTTTTGAGCCGTTCCACCTCCCGCTATTTTTCATCTTGACTACATTATAAAGTTTAACGCTGGGGCCCGCGTAGACGGGGGGGGGGGGGAGAGAGAGAGAGAGAGAGGAAAAAAAATTGCCAGCCTCACCTTTGCTCCGATCTGGTTACCACATTGCCCAGCTTGAATGTGTACGATTTCCCTCATTTTTGTGTCTTTTGCGTCTTAATGCGTCGCCCGCACTTTTGCTTTTAATAAAAAATAGAGAGATTGCGCTAGCCGGACGCCGCTGCTCCTTTAAATAATATATAGAACGTTGCGGAGCTCAAGGTTCTCTTCTCCGAACGCGGCGGCGGCAGCAGCAGCAGCGAAACGTTCTAAGGAAAGAAGCTGGGTAGCCTGCGGAGAACCAGACAAAGCGTTTATAAACTGGCGGTCGGCTCGCGCTCTGATTGGTCGAAACGGATCAGGAGCGCGCGCTGATAGGGCGGGGGGGGCAGGATGAGCCACGTGGTAAAAAAAGGGAGGGGGGGAAGGCAGAATTGGGGTGTGGTCGGTGACAGCGGAGGGAGACAGGGAGAAAAATGCAATTTCTTTCTTTCTTTCTTTCTTTCTTGTGGCGGTGATAAAATGGGAAGGGGCGTTGGAAGGCTTGCCTGATGGGCGAGAAATGATAAAACAGCACTCGTGCGTTCTCCGCATTACAGTAATACGCCACGAGATCTCGTCTGCTTTTGTGTTACGTTCAATGGGCGATTCTCTTCTTGCTGAGCTCGCCGTCCTCTGCTTTAAAGAGTTTCGGGCATATACGGGTGCAAAACGCATTTGCTGTAATGACTTCATTTTTAAAAAGGCTTTGTGGTTCTCAAAATGCCTAGCTAGCGAAATGCCCTTCTTTGTGGCATGTTGCTTATACCTATCAGGAATAGGGAGGGGTCCTTCAGCGTTTGAAAACATGGAGGGGGCAGAATATAGTTTGATGTGTGTGTGTCCCCATCAAGGTATTTATTTAGCCTGGAAAAATGCATTATTCCTTGGTACTAAGGGTTACCGTGAAAGGTAACCTGGCTTTATCTAATTTCTGTTTTCATGCTATTTACCCTATATTTTGTATTACTGCTGTAAAGTTGGGCTTAATGCAGTAGTGTAGAGTACTAAAGTAGTCTAGTTTTCGACAGTGGGGTCCTAGGACCCACCCACCCCTCCGCCAAAGATCCTCTCAGGGATTCTCAAAATCAAAAGTATTTGCCAGTCAGTGTTGGAAAAAATAATATATTAAAATCCCATCAAACAACCCTGAGGTGCAATTGTGAGGTGAATGTGTCAATGTTAATTTTATACAGTAACTATTTATAAATATCACCCTTACGGACAAAAGCTCTTATCCATCATCTTTAAAAATGAGCAAGGAGCCCTGAGAGGGAGAGAAGAAAAAAAAAGTTTCAAAAAACTGGTTTTTTGGGTAGCACCAAAATATTTAGCTCGGTGCCACTGACGGTGAATAATAAAACCTTCTATAGTCCTAATGTTAATTGTGCAAAATGCTCTGCTAATTGCATTAATTATTTTGGAAATGTCATAGTTTTGTGCATTAATGCATTGTATTTTAATATGGACCCTTGAGGGCATATCTTGCTTAGGAAGAGACAATGTGTAAAAAAGATAGCGTTGCTGACAATGAACCAGTAATTGTATTATGGAGGAAAGATTGGGCGGGATTTCATTAATACAGATTGAAGCTTATTTATGATTCCTCCCATTAAGATGGAAAATGCGGTTGGAGAAAACTGCAGGAGGAGAGCTGCAATAATCTAGGTTAGCCAAAAAATCAAGGAGACGGTAGTGACTTTTTAGACCCACCAATATTATGTTAGGGTGAACTGTTAACTCCTTGAAACACTATATCTTTTAATAAAATCTTCTAGTGGGAGGGAGGGAGGGAGGGAGGGAGGGCAGTAAGAAGAAGTGCAATTTCAGAAGTAAGCAAAATCAGAATGTTACACTTTTCCTTGGTGCACACTAATTTTTACCATAGAAAATTAGCAATTCATGTTTTGTGCAGTGTTTTGTACAGTGAGCAATCTTGTTTATTTCTGGGTTTACATTTTTTTAACCTCTTTTTTTTTTTTGGTCTTAACATTTTCTAGTTTCTCTTAAGCTTTAAGGTTAGAGAGAAACAAATCTTGACATTCCGTTATGTCGCCATATATGAGGTATATATATATATCTGGTGTGCAATAGAACTAAGCCAAGTAGAGTAGGAGGTCCCCAAACAGTGCAGATGTAGCCCCTTCCCTAAACAGTCAAACCTTTAAAGAAGAAATAGCTTACCGTTCAGACACTAATTCTTGATTTGTGAGGCTGCCTACCTTAGAAGACCAATTCCCTCAGCTATTAAAGAATTTCTCTGTTGATTTCCCCTGAGGAGCTTCTTCCTCTCTGCTCAAATTTCTCTTTTGTTTGCTCAGCCCATAAATTTTCATGGCATGTTCTTTTTCCAAGCTGCTAAATTGCTTTTTTCTTTTAAAGTCCCTAAGTTACTACCTGCAGTGGGTGGTGGTTTTTTTTTTTTTTTTTTTTTTTTTTTGCAGTAGCAGTTTCCTTCTGCACATGTTAAGCTCATCTTTCCTGACTCATCACTACTTTGGGCTTTCTCTATTTTTATACATATGCCTGTCCTTGCTCCATTCCCCATAGTTTTTTTTAGGAAAGATGCATAAGCCTGCTGGATAATAAAAAGCCCATGTCAGTCAATATACAGGTAGTCCTCAATTTAATGACCACAAGTTGAGTCCAAAATTGATGTTGCTAAGTGAAAAATACATTAAGCCCATTTTTACAACCTTTCTTGCCACAGTTGTTAAGTGAATCACTGCAGTTGTTAAATTAATAATACAGTTGTTAAGGGAACTCTGGCTTCCCCCAATGACTTGGCTTGTCAGAAAGTCGCAAAAGGGGAATCACGTGACTCCGGGACATTGCAACCATCATACATGTGAACCGGTTGCCAAGCATCCAAATGTAAATCACGTGACCACGGGGATGCTGTAATGGTCGTAAGGGTGAAAAATGGTCATAAGTCACTTTTTCAGTGCCTTTGTAACTTCAGTCATTAAATGAACAGTTGTAAGTCAAGGACTCTCTTGTATTTTTAATAAGGGCCAACCAACACCCTTGTTCCTCTACAACTGGTATTTGATATTTGGAGATCTGCTATCCCAAACTCAGCAAGTTTGAACACTGGGCCCTATCTAACAAAATGAAATGGTCAATGGTGAGAAAAGTAAGGTTTTATATTTAGGCAAGAAAAACCAAATGCACAGGGATAGAATAGGTGGTTATCACCTGCTGGTTAGAAGGTCACAAACGTTGATCACATGATCCCAGGACACTGCAACCATCATAGATACATGCCAGTTGCCTAAAGTGACCAGATTTTTTTTTTAAGCGGGACGGGAGGGGCGGGCCCGCCTGGGCGCCGCCATTTGTTTTGCCCTCTGCGCATGCGCAGAACGGAGGGCAAAACACAGCAAATGTCGGCGTCCAGGTGGGGGGGGAGGCGGGAGGCCTTTCCTCGCCTCCCGCCTCCCCTTCGGGAGGCCTTTCCTCGCCTCCCACCTCCCCTTCGGGAGCTGCCCTGGGGCCGGGCTGGCAAGCGACGAACGGGAGGCGGGAGACGGGGAAAGGAGGCAGCCGGCAGCTTACCTGTCACGAGCTCCAGGCATCCAAGCGCCGCGGTCTCCCGGTCACCCGCCCAGCCCCAGGGCAACGGCAGCAGTGAGGCGACGGGGGGAAGGAAGGGGAGGGGGACGAGAAAGGGCTGTTTGCGCCGCCGGAGTGGCCGCATGTGAGCTCAAACTCACGACGGCAGCGGCGACGGCTCCTTGTCCCTCACCCCTCCACCCGCATCCCAACAGCAGCGGCGCCTCCGAGGGCGGGGCTAGGGATGGGGCGGGGGAAGGAGAGGAGGAGCAGCCCCCCTTCCCCCTCCCCCCAGCAGGCAGCCACCTCGCTGAAATTCCGCCCGACATGCTTCCGGTACCTCTCTTTTGTGCTTCCCCTCTAAGGTGACCAGATGTCCCGCTGTTTCGGCATTCTTTTCAAAAAAAGCGGGACTTTTTGAAAAGAATGCGGGACGCGGGACACACGCTTGAAAAGCGTGTCTGTCCCACCAAAAGCGGGATGTCTGGTCACCTTACAGTTGCCAAGCATCTGAATTTTGATCATGTGACCATGGGGATGCTGCAATTGTCATAAGTGTGAAAAATGGCCACAAGTCCCTTTTTTCAGTGATGATGTCACTTCAAATGGTCACTAAATGAATGGTTGTAAGTTGAGGACTACCTGTGATCAGAAAGCAGATGGGAGAAGTTGCTTGCTGATGCTATAACTGCTTAAGATGCCCTGGCCCAGGGATATATTTCCAGGCGTAACACTGGGCTATAATAGAATAACTTTATTCTCACTTTAGGTAAAGGTATAAAGGTTCCCCTCGCACATATGTGCTAGTTGTTCCTGACTCTAGGGGGTGGTGCTCATCTCCGTTTCAAAGCCGAAGAGCCAGCACTGTCCGAAGACGTCTCCATGTTCATGTGGCCGGCATGACTAAACGCCGAAGGCGCACAGAACGCTGTTACCTTCCCACGAAAGGGGTCCCTAGTTTTCTACTTGCATTTTTTACATGCTTTCGAACTGCTAGGTATCCCAATCTAGGATGCCACTGAAATGAGTAATGCAGTACCAATAAAGCCCTCAAGTTATGTTAATTTTGGAGGAAGACTTTTTTTCATTTGGGCTGAGTTTGCCTGTTGTATCCCAGTGGGTTATATCAACTAGATTGTGTCACAAGCTTATAATTGGCAAGTTAATATGTTTAACCTGATTGCGGAATTAAATTGTTTTGGTTCATTTAATGCACTGAACCATTACCAAATAGTTACCTTCCCTTCAATAACTGTATTGTAAACATCAGTAAACCTGGCTGAATTGAAAAATATGTCAGTAAATTTAACCATGGCTGTGAAAATCCAGCTATTGCCTTACAGTAATTTCTCACTGGGGTCTCATCTGTAGGTCTTGTCTTGTGTTACGACATCCTACTAACCATTTTGTTGAAGATATGAACATCAACCTGCCCTTTTACCCACCACAAAAGGATCTCCAGCTTTCTTTTCTTGCCAGGCTTCCAAAGTGGTGTTTTTCACAGCTCTTCACATAAGTTGTGCTGTCCATTTTGTCTGAAATGCAACATGCTAAACTATAGGCCCCTTTGAAGGAGGACAGTAGCTCACATGGTTAAGACACAGGGTTGGAAGTTAGCAAGCCCGTGTTTAAGACCAGAGTGTTGCCATGGGGTGAGGTGAGCTCCTGTCCTTTGCTCCAGCTCCTGCCGGGGTCATGAAAGGAGCCCCCAACTTGCCATCCCCTGGGCAACAGTAATGTCTCCAGCTAATCCAGCCCTTCTCAAATAGTGGGGCGCCCCCTCTGGGGGAGGCTCAGAAGCGATGCCAGGGGGCGCGTGTGACCCCGGGGAACGTGTGGTCCCTCTCGATCGATTCCTCCAGATGGGGAGTGTTTTCCCAGTTGCACGCTGCTCCGAGCCTGGAAGAGAAGGTGGCCAGGCAGGGCGGGGCGGCTGCGTGGGTTCTTCTTGTTCTTGGCGGGTGCCGCGGTAGCCATGAACGGCGTGGCGAACCTGCTGCTGGACAAGGAGGAGTATCCTCTGCAGCTGGGCGAAAGCTTTGAACGGCACCCTAAAGCCTCCTTCCACACCATTTGCTGTGAGTGCCCGGCAGAGGCGTCGCTTATGGGCCAGGCCGGCGACCCCAAAACATCGGCTTGATTAAGCTGGCCTGGCCCCGTGTCAAAAGAGGGCCCTAACCACGGTAGCCTATGCCTGCCTAACCGAAAACAGGCTCCACTGAGTTCAGTGTGATTTACTCCCAGGTAAGTGGGTAGAGCAGCCTTCCCCAGCCAATAGTTTGCTTGCAGCTTAGAATAAGTAAAATAATAAATATTAACACTAAAATTCCATTGGGGCCCAGATCGGAGAGTTGGAGGGGCGCGAAATGTTTACTTCTTCCTGGGGGGGGGGGGTGTAACAGAAAATAATTGAGAAGCACTGAGCTAATCCATTCAACCCAGAAGCGCCTCGGTGTGTTCTAACAAGAATGCGATGTGATAAGCCCTTTGTTCTCAGTAGCTACCTGAAGCGGCCAACCTCTGGCTCCTGGCCACCGACTTTCAGGGTCATTTGTCTTTGGGAAGTGGGAGAACTGGGTTTTTCTACTGGGCCCCAAGGCTATCTCTTCAATTCTCTGACAAACCCTGAGTGTCAGGAGAAGCAGAAGGAGGAGGAGGAAGAGGGACTTTTGAGTGGCAGTCCCGGCACCTGTGGATCTGCTGCTGCTTGTGACTGACACCAAAGAAGGCATTTTCCACCTTGTCTCCTTTGTGGTGGAATCTGACTGTGAGTTGCAGGAGGAGGTGGGGGGGTGTCTTTCCCAAGGTGCTAAGGGGCAAATCAGTCTTGTCCTTGGTATGCAGAAGGAGGGCTGAGAGGAATCCTCCCTAAACCTTCATATATCTGATAGTTTTGCAGAGTGTGCTTTAGTCTGGCAAGATTCCTGCCTAGGAGTGAACAGCAATAAACTCAGCAATTCGAGGTGTGGTTCTTGATTCCTTGCGCTGGACACATTGCTTCTTTTGCAGACAGCAACACTATACTCTCTCTCTCTCTCTCCCTCCCTCCCTCCCTCTCTCTCTCTCTCTCTCTCTCTCTCTCTCTCTCTCTCTCTCTCTCTCTCTCTCTCTCACACACACACACACACACACACACACACACACACACACACACACACACACACACAATCTGCTTAGTTATAAGAGTTGAAATTGAGGTCAGCACTTCTTTAAGATGGCCCAGTTTCTTGCCAGTTCTCATCCTGGATGACAGTGGCATTTTAATTGCTGAGGTTCCAAAGAGCCCTGAATTTTGCACTCTGAATCTTTCAGATCAGAGGAAAACGGAAAATCAAAAGCTCTCATTATCTTGCCCTTGTGTGGCTTTCATCAGGCGCCAAGGCCTGGGTTGTTCCATGTTAACATCCCTTTTGGTTATATCCTAAAAACAAAACCAAAGCAAATCATAACATTGGGATGAGGGGTTTTTTTCTTTCCCGAAATAAACCTTAATATCACAGGAAGTAAAGTCGTATAATTAGAAATTTTGATGTCTTTTTCGTTGTCATTCCCCACCTCTACACCTCCAGCTGTACATAGCACTGAAACAGCTGGAGGATGGCTAAAACAAAGAATAGGGAGATCTGATGTCTTTTTTAACTAGGACATTTTGGCCTAAACAAGCATAAACAAGCGCGTGCCGTGGTGGGTGTGCCAAGGTACACCCACGTTACACCTATACTCCGCCAGCTGCATTGGCTGCCCATTGGTCTCCGGGTACAATTCAAGGTGTTGATCACCATCTTTAAAGCCCTACATGGCCTAGGACCAGGTTACCTTCGGGACCGCATTCTGCCTCACACTTCCCTTCGACCGGTTAGGGCCCACAGAGTAGGCCTCCTCCAGGTCCCGTCAGCCAAACAATGCCGGCTGGCGGGCCCCAGGGGGAGGGCCTTCTCTGTGGGGGGCCCCATGCTCTGGAACCAACTTCCCCCAGAGACCCGAACCATCCTCACCCTGCTGGCCTTCTGAAAAGCCGTCAAGACATGGCTCTTCCTGCAGGCAGGGGGGAACGATTAAATCCATCTGAATTCCCCCCTTGGTATGGCTGATTGTGAACATTTTTTAATTTTTTGTATATTTTTTAACTGTTGTTTTAAAATTACTACTTATTATTAATGTTCTCCTAAAACTGATGTACGCCACCCTGAGTCCCTCGGGAGTAGGGCGGCATAGAAGAACAAACAAATAAATAAAATAAATAAATAAATAAATGGAGAGCTAATTCTTCATCTCTTATCACATTGGTTTTCAGCATTGTAACATTTTTAAAAAAAAAATCTTTATTAAGTTTTCTGGTTAAAAGCAACATAATAACAAGACATACAAAAAATAAAAAAAACAGAAAAATACGTAAATACATATAATACAAACAAACATAGCAAAAGCTAACCACTTTTACAGCTATCAGCATTGTAATATTTTATTTAACATTAATTATGCTTTATCTGTTGCATACGTTTTGAGCCAGTCAGTCTCTCTCACTTGATTCATTCACATAACTTAGCGCAACTGCACCTCCCGTACCCACTGCAGAAGCCCAGATTACAGTTGCCAGATTCAATAAATTTAAAATGACTCCAACTCCGGATCTGGATAACACTGAAACTAAGTCTTTAGTCAAAGAGTTATACATACTGTGGATTAGGATGGCATTATCTACACATTTGGTCACTTCCCGACCGCCATCTGCTCCATTCTCCAGTCTCTCTGGAGCAGTTTGCCACAATCTGCGTGTTAAAAGCAAGTATTTTTTTATTTTTTATTTTTTATTTTTTATTATTTTTTTATTTTTTTATTTTTTTTTATTTATTTATTTATTTATTTATTTATTTATTTATTTATTTATTTATTTATTTATTTATTTATTTATTTATTTATTTATTTATTGAGAATTATATACCGCCTCACAGTGCAAGCACTCTCTAAGCGGTTTACACCATTAAGCAATGTATATTTATATTGCCCCCAACAATCTGGGTCCTCATTTTACCTACCTCGGAAGGATGGAAGGCTGAGTCAACCTTGAGCTGATGAGATTTGAACCGCTGACCTGCGGATCACAGTCAGCTAAAGTGGCCTGCAATACTGCCTCTAACCGCTGCGCCACCTCGGCTCTATAAATCCCCTCCTTGATCTGTTTGAAAACTCATAAAAACTGAATTCTTTTGCATGGGCCTTATAATCTGATCCGATGGGGCCATCTTTATTTTCATTTTAATGCTATTATATTGGGACAAGATATTCCATTGCTAAACAAGGCAGTTGTTGAGTTGTGCGCAAGGTTATGACTTTTTTTTTTGCTACAGTTGTTAAGTGAATCACTAAACAAATCCAGCTTCCCCCATTGACTTTGATAGGTTCTCCTGCTTGAGCAGGGGGCTGGACTAGAAGATCTCCAAGGTCCCTTCCCAGTTCTATTCTACTCAAATGGTGATCACATGACCCTTGGGATGCTGCAAGCATCGTAAATACATGCTGAGTTTTGTAAATGCATGTGGCTGAGTTTCGATCACATGACCATGGGGATGTTGCGACCATTGTAAGTGTGAGGACCAGTTGTAAGTTCACTTCTTTCAATGCCACTGTAACTTTGAATGATTGCTAAACGAACGCCTGTAAATTGAGGAATACATCCAGTTCAGGGGTGGGTTCTACTTACCTTCCCTACCGGTTCTGATCGTGACGGAAGTGCTTCGTGTCAAGCAGTGATTTTATTGCCTGTTATATGTATATGCAGGGAGCTGCATCCCTATTCATTATAATGGTTTATCCCTGAGCACGTGATTGATATGTTGTAGTACGCATGTGTGCATTCCAATCTCCTGTTTTCTTTCTTTCTGTTCCTGGCTTCCATCGAAGGAAGACCTACCTTTTATATCAGAGATGTAAACTAATGAGGATTTATTGTTTTTGTACCGAAATAAACATTTTTACTTAGACTTTTAAACTGCGGTTTCTTTTCTAATGTCTGATGTCCGGGAAAAGATCTATTTCTCCTTTGTGAGATTAATTTTCACCTCTGTCACTTCGCTTGCGCCCGCGCCCCATCATGTCGCGCAAAACACCCAGAAATGACCCTCTGCACATGCTCAGAAGGGTTTTTTTCCAAGCCGTGGTGACCAGAGGACTGGTTCGGGAGCGTGGACCGCCGATCATTGCTGCCGGTTCGGCGAGAGGCGGTAAATTTCTGCTACCGGTTCTAAAGAACCGGTCAACCTGCAGCAACCACCACTAATGCAGTTGCTGTAAAAAGCTATCAGGGGTTTAGTCATCCTTTCCCTCAAATTTGGACAAAGCATCTCATCCACAGCATCTAAAAAAATCAGTTTATGTAGCAGCTTGAAATGTGTGACAACTGAGCCAAAAGTGACAATATTGTGGAAATATCTGTGCCACATGTGAGATAGCAATAGCACTTAGACTTATATACCGCTTCACAGTGCTTTACAGAGTCAGCATATTGCCCTCCAACCATCTGGGTCCTCATCATTTTACCGACCTCGGAAGGATGGAAGGCTGAGTCAACCTTGAGCTGGTCAGGATCGAACTGCCAAACTGCAGACAGCTGGCAATCAGCAGAAGTGGCCTGCAGTACTGCATTCTGACCACTGCGCCACCGCGGCTGTTTTATTACACCAAACTTAAAATTTCTTGCAACTACAACGATATCCATAGTTAACATGATTTGATACATTATTTTACAATGTGGCAGCATCGTAAAGTTTTAAGCTATAAATGTTTTTAATTAATTAATATATAGTATTTATATATATATAAAGAGAGAAAAGTAAGACAGAGGCAAGAAAAAAAGACAAAGAAAGAAAGAGAAAGAAAGAGAAAGAAAGAAAGGAAGAGAGAGAGAGAGACAAGAAAGGAAGGAAGGGAGGGAGGGAGGGAGGGAGGGAGGGAGGGAGAGAAAGGAGGAAAGGAAAGGAAAGAAGGAAAGGGAAAGAAAGAAAGAAGAAAGAAAGAAAGAAAGAAAGAAAGAAAGAAAGAAAGAAAGAAAGAAAGAAAGAAAACATGACCACAATTGAGCCCAAAATTTTGGTTGCTAAGCAAGAGCGTTGTTAAGTGAGTTTCACCACATTTTACAAGTTGGCCATGCCCACCTGGCCACCTGACCTCCAAGCCACACCCACCTGACCTCCAAGCCACACCCACCAAACAAGCCACGCCCACAGAACCGATAGGGAAAATTTTTAGATTTCACCACTGGACTCCCGGTTTCTAGCTTGATGCCTTAAGCACTAGACCAAATTGGCTTCTCTCCCGCCGTACACACAACGCCAGACTGCAGGGGAAACTTCTCCGGTTCATTCCCCAAATGCTCTCAAAGCTTTAAATGTTTTAATTCACAGTCAACTGCTCAGAAGGATGCTGAACGTTAAAAGGGCAGGTTAGAAAGCTTTTTTTTCCGCTCAGAAATGGGTTACATACGTTTCAGAAGTTGAGATGCGTCATCTGTGGGAGCGAAACGGAGGTCAGATCAATGAAAGCCAGCTCTCACGGAGATTTCTTTATTCGAAAGCAAGCTGACATCGGGCGGGAGGGGGGCATTTATGTACTTTACCTCTGAATAATTTAGGCACCAAGCAATGTCCATTTTGTTCCTCTGCGCTTTTAAAAGCACTTAGGAGGCACCCATTTGGCCTCCTTCCAGAACCTAGCTTTTGATACATATCATTTGTTCTGTTTGAAGGTTTGGTTTTCATTATTGTTGGAATTTGATCCTCTCTAAAATGGATTCACATGCCATCTTCAGAGCTTGCATACGAGAAAGAGTGATGTAGACCTTCTACTGATGCACTTAAGCAATGTTCGTTTCTAGACATAATGGGTTTACCATTACTACGCGGTATCATTATGAGGATTATTTGATTTTTCGCTGTACGGAAAACTCCCCTCTTTATTTTACTTGAGTGCAGCTCCAAACTTTTGCCTTCAAGAGTCCAGCCTTGAAGGAGCCATCCGAAGTTTTATTTAAATATCTTCTGCTGTCCTCTGGTTTAAAAAAAAAAAGGAGATAGCTTAGCTGTGTATTACCGTATTTTTCGGAGTATAAGATGCACCTTTTTCCTCCCTAAAAGTGGCTGAAAATTTGGGTGCGTCTTATACTTCGAATGTAGCTTTTTTCCCCAGCCCTAACTAGGTGCTAACAGATCTTCCCAGCTCTTACCTTGCAGGCTTTTTCATTGTTACTCTCTCCAAAGAATGTTTTTCCAGCCCTAAGTCTTTGCAGATTTTTTTTTCATTGCTCTACTTGCTCCAAATAAGTTTTTTTCTAGCTCTAACCAGGTTCTAACTATCTTCCCAGCTCTTACCGGCTTGCAGGCTCTTTCATTGTTATTCTCTCAGAAGAAGGTTTTTTTTAAGTCCTAACCAGGGGATAAAATAATGTGCTGAAGCTGACCAGACTAAGGACGCTAGCCAGATGAATACCTGGTAGGCAGATTGTTTTCCCCTATTTTCCTCCCGAAAAACTAAGGTGCGTCTTATACTCCGAAAAATACGGTATATGGGGAAGGCAAAAGAAGACAGGAGTTGTACAATCTAAATGCAATTTGGAGGAGGGATTTTTTTAAAACACAACATTCAAAGATTTTACATGTTAGCATCTCACATAAGGAAACTCCAGTGGTCGGCTGCAAATTTTTTAACAACTGGTTCTCTGCCCTAATGACTGGCTGAGTTTCCTTCTGATTATTGGACACCAATATGTGTTTTTTTAAAAAAGAAGAAATTGACGATTTTACTTAACCCTTCGGGGTGAACAAAAAGCAATAGAAGTTCAAAGGAATGTAGTCATGTGCTCAATTCAGGACAGGCATTATTTCATCCACATTGATTTTATTCTGGAAGACATTAGATTTATCGATGGATCCCATTCTTTTATTTACAGTATATGTCAGCGGCTTGGAAATTCAACAGAAAAACTGCAGAACAGATTATGCATTTATATTATTTCAAAACATTTTCTGGGAATACAAGATTAGTTGGCTATCTCTTTCCCATATAAGGATTAGAAAAATACAGGTAGTCCTCGATTTACGATATTTCATTTGGTGACCTTTCAAAAGTACAACGGCACTGAAACAGGTGACTTACGACCATTTTTCACACTTACGACTGCAACAAATGAAATGTAGCATATAATATAAAATTATATTTTATATATTATATTTATATAAAATAAATATAATATAAAACCAGTTTTGATTGGCATATGAGAGGTAAATTCTTGTGGATTTCATTTTCTTTTTTTTCACTAAAAGGACACCAAAAGGCATATAAATACTGTTGCTTCCCTCACAGATTCAAAAGGGCGGAGTTCACATTTGACATTACACTAGAGTTTATAACATCAGTGGTTTTCTAAATCAAAACAGGATGGATGTTACATATTTTCCATCCTGGCTCCAGTTCTTCAAAATATCTCATTTTGAGCAGGAATTCAAAATAATAGCTGGATACTCAGAATATGCTAAACTTTTATATGGCTGGTTTGGTTTATGGCCTGTGTTGTATAAATTTAGATTTTTTTAGATTTTAGATTTATTATTAGAGTTGGAAGGGACCTTGTAGGTCATCTAGTCCAACCCCCTGCTCAAGCAGGAGTTCCTACACCATTTGAGACAGATGGCAGTCCAGTCTCTAGATTTAGATTTATTATTAGAGTTGGAAGGGACCTTGTAGGTCATCTAGTCCAACCCCCTGCTCAAGCAGGAGTTCCTACACCATTTGAGACAGATGGCAGTCCAGTCTCTAGATTTAGATTTATTATTAGAGTTGGAAGGGGCCTTGTAGGTCATCTAGTCCAACCCCCTGCTCAAGCAGGAGTTCCTACACCATTTGAGACAGATGGCAGTCCAGTCTCTCCTTGAAGGTCGCAAGTGTTGGGGCTCTCACAACCTCCGCTGGCAAGCTGTTCCACTGGTTGATCGCTCTCACCGTCAGAAAGTTTCTCCTCACTTCCAGGTTGAATCTCTCCTTGGTCAGTTTCCATCCGTTATTCCTTGTCTGGCCTTCTGGTGCCTTGGAAAACAGCCTGACCCCCTCCTTTCTGTGGCATCCCCTGAAGTATTGGAACACCGCCGCCCTGAGTCCTTAGGGAGTAGGGCGGCATAGAAGAATCTCCAAATAAATAAATAAATAAATAAATAAATAAATAAATAAATAAATAAATAAATAAACATTGCTATCATGTCACCCCTGGTCCTTCTCTTCGCCAGACTGTCCAAGCTCAGTTCCTGCAACCGCTCTTTGTATGTTTTATTTTCCAGACCCTTTATCATCCTGGTTGCTCTCTTCTGCACTTTCTCTAGAGTTTCAATGTCTTTTTTGTAGTATGGTGACCAAAACTGGATGCAGTACTCTAGGTGTGGTCTGACCAAGGCTTTTTATAGAGTGGTACTAGTACCTCTCTGGTCCTTGATTGTATCCCTCTATTTTTGCAGCTCAGGACTGCATTGGCCTGGCTAGCTCACTTTGTAGCCTGTCCGAGCCTCCTGTCAGCCCAGGGCTCTGCGTTAAGACTGAACAAGTCCATGCAGTTTTCTTGACAAAGTTTATCAGAAGTGGTTTACCACTGCATCCTTCCTAGAGCTAAGTGACTGACCCAAGGTGCCCAAGGTGGGAGTAGAACTCATGGTCTCCCAGTTTCTAACTTGAGGCCTTAATCCTAACACCAAACTGGCTCTCACACACCAACATCTGAAAGGATTAGTACAGGTAATCCTCGACTTAGGACCACAACTGAGCCCCAAATTTCTCTTGCTAAGTGGGACGGTTGTTAAGTGAGTTTTGCCCCATTTTACAACTTTTCTTGCCACAGTTGTTAAGCGAATTACTGCTGTTGTTAAGTTAGTAACACAGTTGTCAAGTCCATCTGGCTTCTCCATTGACTTTGCTTGTCAGAAGCTTGTCTAAACTTGCACGCGTCTCCAACCTTGGCAACTTTAAGGCTACAGACGGTAGAAAACTCAGATAACGGAGGCTAGACTTGAAAAGCAACTCTATGGTTGTCCTCCAGAGTCATCCCGACAATACTCTCTAGCCTGGCGTTTCCCCTCTCTATGATCTTTTCCCCCTGGGTCTTTCATTGGTGCTGGGACAAGCGGGGACCGTTTAACTCTCCCGTCTTCCAGGACTCGAATGGTCCAATCAAGAGAAGGAAGGCTTTTAAACGGCAGCGGAGTGGGCGAATGAAAACTCTTCCTGCCGAGAGAGGTGGGGCGCGCCCAGAAAGAGCGATCGTCCTCCTTCGCTTTTAGGGTGCCCGGGGGGGAGGGGTGCAAGCGGCTTTTCTAATTTTAGCTGAGGACCCCTTCTCCGGAGTTTAATCTGGAAAGGGCTGCTGCGGCTTTAAGGCTTAAAGGGCCATGCCTCTTTAAAAAAAAAGTTGGCTGCCATATAAGGTGAGCGGGAAACCAGGAATTGGGGGCATCTCCAAGATTGGGGAAAAGGAGTAATGCAAGGAAGGGAAAACGGCGATTCGGATCTGATAAAGCGGAGCGGGGCGGTTTCCCACTCTGCAGGATAATAAAGTCCTTCCTTTATTGCAGGATGGAGCAAACTCAGTTGCTGGAGTGGGATGGAGAAGGCGACTCCACGGATGGGTCTGATGCTGCAAGGGAGACCCCTAAGCCGGTGGGACGCCTGCATCTGCTGAGCAGCAAGTACGGCCCTGAGAAAGGTAAGGCATTCTGGAGCTGCGTCTGCTTCCTTAGAGCTACAGGTGACCTGGTGGCTTCCAGGTTTGTGGAATTATAAATCCCAGGTTCTCCAAAGCACCCGAAGGCAAGACTAGAAAGGATGGATGGAAACTGATCAAGGAAAGGAGAGAAGCAACCTGGAATTCAGGAGAAACTTCCAAGCACAATTAACCAGTGCAACGGCTTTGCCTTCAAAAGTTGTGGCTGCTTCATCGCTGGAGGTTTTTTTTAAAGAAAAGACTGGACAACCATTTGTCTAAAATGGTATAGCATCTCCTGCTTGAGTGGGGGGGTTGGGCTAGAAGACCTCCAAGGTCCCTTCCAGCTCTATTCGGATTGATTGATCACCCCAGCTTCATATTTACTAAATACGAAAGTGCTGTAGAGTGTGTGCTCCCTTCCTAAGCCACCGTCTGTAGTAAGATAGGTTACAATGTCGGTGTACAACATGCTTGCTTGTTGCTATTTTGGTGTTCTCTGGGGTTGCTTCACTTCCTGCAAATGTTTCATTACCAGGCTGCATAACTTAATCAAGGTGTGGGGGAGTAGTTGTAGGTTGTTTACATGTGGTAGCTTGCCCTGCCAGCCTTGATAGGGCATTATTTCTTCCTTGACTGTTTTTTGGATGGGGCATTGTTTGGGGCAGCGCTGATAATGTTATCTAGTTCGGGTAATGAAATGTCTGCAAGAAAAAAAAACCAAGCTCAGAGAGCACCAAAGTTCCGTCATTTCAAGCCTGAGCTACAAATATTCATTCTCAGTTTCTTGTTTGATTGGTCTTGTTTCTCTGGAGCTGGTTGTTGCTTATCTGGGTGTTGGCTAAGTGGCATGTGATAAGGGGAATTGATGAGGGGTTAGGGATTTTTGCTCCTGGCCTTGAACTTGCTTCTTTTCTTGAATGGGTTTGTAAAGAGAGTTTATAGATTTCAATGTGTCTCTTGAATGGTTGATTCCTCAGAGTGCTTTCCCTTTAAAAAGTCTCTGGGATTTTTGATCTGGCTTGGTGTAAGATGTGGACAGCTTCCCCCCCCCCCCCCCCATGAAAATGTATTAGGAGTTTTCACATCTTCCAACTCTCTGTTTTCATGGATGTGTTTTCTATCTGCCCCCACAGAAATAACACTTACCATATTTTTCGGAGCATAAGACGCACCAAAGTATAAGACACACCTTAGTTTTGGGGGAGGAAAACAAGGAAAAAAGGTCTCTGCCTCCCAGCAATTTGCCAAATAGCAAACAGTACATATGATATACACTGTTTGCTGTGTATTTCTGTGCATGTGTGCCTGACCCATAGAAATAGCAAAGAATTGGAGAAATGTACATAATGCCAGAAAGTTTTCTTAAATGTAATCACACTAACTCCTCCCAATTATTTAAATAGATCTACTCCAAACATGACTAAGTGAGGGTTTAACTCAGCTGCCTTATCTTAATACTAAACAGGACACTGTTACATTTCAGATTATACTTTTACAGATCTTTAAATTTGATGTGGCTTTCTGGAAGTATACATTCTCTGCTATTTAAAAGAAGATACAAAAGCACTGGGCCTCTTCAGAGCAAGCATTTATTTTAAAAAGCTTCTTCATTTTGTTAAGTTGTCTAGAACAATAATAAAGCAGTCTTTTAAAAATAAGTCTAATAATTTGAATACTCAGAGTTGGAAGGGACCTTGCAGGTCATCTAGTCCAACTCCCTGCCCAAGCAGGAGACCCTACATCTGCCTCTACCTAGGATAGAACTCACAACCTCCTGATTGTGAGGCATGAGCTCCACCTCTAGGCCACAGGAGCTGTTACCTCCTTTCAGTTTCAGCAGTCCAACATTGCCAGCAGTTTATCTCCCAGCAATTTGTCTCCTTCAGCCACCATAGTTAGTTTCATAACTATTCAAGCTGATAATCAGTTTCTTGTGCTAATCAGGCTCTGCTGCTGTTTGCTGCAAAGAGGTAAATTGTTGGGAGGTAGAGGCCAAAGGGTGGGGGTGGCTGGGTGGGGCTACATTTGGTGTATAAGACGCACCCAAGTTTTCACCCTCTTTTTGGGGGTAAAAAGGTGTGTCTTATATTCCGAAAAATACGGTACTTGGTTTTCTTGGCCTGTTGGCTTTTGAGTTTGTTTGCGATCCTTTGGATATCTTCTTGTGGTCTGTGGGCTATCGTGGTGCTTGGGAGTGTACTAGTTTCAGAGTCGTTTTCCATATATGACAGAGATCCTTTTCATGGATTGTGTAGTGGTTTCGTGGATAATCACATTTTGAGGAACCCAAAGGTGCTTTTGTTCAAGAGGCAACTGGACTTTCTTGTTTTTTTTCTTTGAAGACGTTTCGTTTCTCATCCAAAAAGCTTCTTCAGCTCTGATAGGATGGTGGGGAATGTGAGGGTTTATATTCCTTGCAGACAGCTGGTCATTTGCATTCTTTAAGCTGACCAGATGCCTGCAGTTTTCTTGGTGAGATTTTTGAAAATGGTTTGCCCTAGCCATTTTTGTTCTAGGGAGGAGAGTGACTGGCCCAAAGTCACCCAGCTGGCTTCTATGTCGAAATCAGGCTTAGAACTCATGGTTCCCTAGATCAGCGGTCACCAACTGGTGGTCCGTGGACCACTGGTGGTCCACGAGAAAATTTTGGTGGTCTGCAGAAAAATTATTCGCATTTTTTATATTGCACTAAATCAGGGGTCCTCAAACTACGGCCCCTGGGCTGGATACGTGCAATGAATGTTTGTACTGTTGCTGCAGAGAGTCTCCCCTTTGGGGTCTTTTTGTGCAGGTCGGAGGGGGTCTGCTTCAGCTCCTTGGTGCGGGGCTTTGGGCAAAGGCTGGAGGGAAGCGCCGCTGGTGGCGAAGAGCCGGAGGGCCTTGTTCCATTGGGACTGCATCATGGCCTGGAACTGGCTGACCATCTCAGCCCGCTGAGCCTCCAGGCGCCGGTACCTGGCCTTGCACTCCCACAGGTCTTCCCTCTGCTTGGAAACCCTATGCTCCTAGTCCTCAGTGAGGTGCTTCTGCTGAGCCTCTTTCTTGGTCAGATCCAATTTAAACTGAGCTATTTTGCCAACTCTTTCTCGTGGTGGCTGCTTAGCTCCAACAACTGCTTCCTATTGGGGCCCTAAGGAGCCCATGCGGGCAGGCGAGGAGTGGCTGGGAGGGGAGGGGTGAGTAGAGGCTGGCGAGGCGCCCCTCGACGTGAGTGACATCAAGTTGGCCACGCCCACCCAGCCACATGACCACCTGGCCACGCCCACCTAGCCAGTCATTAGGCAGATCATATTAGTGGTCCGCGGGATTTAAAATTATTAATTTAGTGGTCCCTGAGGTCCAAAAGGTTGGGGACCCCTGCCCTAGATTCTATTTTAGCACCTTGACTTAGATCAAGCCATCCCTCATTTATGCATGGCTGGCCTTTCGTGAGGTTTCTGTACCGAATGACGGAAATGGGTGGACATCTAAAAATTCAAGGAAGGATGGGAATTCCTCATAATCATTCTTTTACTTCAAAACTAAGCAATTGAGCAAACCTTTCGACCTACCTTGATGAAAGCCTGGTAAGATTTCCAGTGTCTACATTGGGGATGGGGGAAAATTTGAATACGGTATGTATTTATTAATCACGCTTATATAGCCATCCTTTCCCCCAAAAAGTGACTCTGGGTGGTATACTCAAATAGTATGGAATATAATATTTGAATAGGATATCCAAATAGAACAACAAATACATAAAAACAATAATCAGAATATAAAAAGTCATTAAAATTGAAAATACTATATTTTTTTATATTTATGTGTATGTGTGTGTGTGCGTGCTCACACACACACCTATTTATGGCTTTTATAACTACTCCCTTTGGATATCATTGATTTTCCTGGGTTATTCACTTAATAATTTAATTTTAATTTAATTTAATTTAATAATTTAATTTAATTTAATTTAATTTAATTTTTTAATTTAATTTAATTATTTAATTTAATTTAATTTAATTTAATTTAATTATTTAATTTAATTTAATTTAATTTAATTTAATTTAATTTAATTTAATTTAATTTAATAATTTAATTTAATTTAATTTAATTTAATTTAATTTAATTTAATTTAATTTAATTTAATTTAATTTAATTTAATTTAATTTAATTTAATTTAATTTAATTTAATTTAATTTAAATGTTCTTATATGCCGCCCCACTCCCATGGGACTCAAGGGTGGCGTACAATACATAGAAGAACAATTCATAAAAACAGTCATAAAAGAACAACATAATAGTTAAAAGATTATAAAAAAAATTAAAAATCATCCATCATTCATACCAGGGGGGAGACCAAAGATGATCTAATCGGTCTCCGTTTCACCCCACCTGCCGGAAGAGCCATGTTTTTATTGCTTTACGGAAGGCCAGCAGGGTGGGGATAGTCCTGATCTCTGGGGGCAGTTGGTTCCACAGGGAGGGAGCTCCCACAGAGAAGGCTCTCCCCCTCGGCCCCGCCAACCGGCATTGCTTGGTCGATGGGACCTGGAGGAGACCAACTCTGTGGGACCTAACCGGTCGTAGGGAGGTATGCGGTAGGATGCAGTCCCGGAGGTAACCTGACCAATTTAAACCATGAGCTTAAGTAAAACTATGTTTCTGGGCCAAACATGAAAGTAGGGATATCAGTACGGAGGGGAATCAACAAAGTCAAGATGGCGGCCACCACCAAATCAAAGCCCCGCCCCTGTTTATGTTCATTGTGATGCATTTTTAAAAGGGGCGGGCCTTTAGTCACATGCTTATGGCTGTCATCTTGAATTTTTTTTTTGTTTGGCACTCCTGCACGGAAATAAAACAGATCCACCCCAAAGTAGATTTTCTTCACGTATATTCTCTCTTTCTAGATTTCTGGATCTACCCTGGCAAGAACACCATTGGCCGCTTGGAAAGCTGTGACGTCTGCTTGCCTGCCAATTCTGTTTCCAAAACGCACGCGGTGATCGAGGTGCCCTCCTCCCACGGGCCCCACCTTTTGTATGATCAGGGCAGCTTGAACCGGACTCGGCGCCAGCGGATGAACTTGATCCCACAGGTCCGGTACAGCCTCCAGGATGGGGACACCTTGCTCTTTGGGGATGTGGCATGCCACTACTTCATCCTGGTCCCGGATACCGATTATGACTCCCACGACGACTCCATGGCGGTGCCACCGACCCAGGAAAGAGTGGAGGCCAGTGCACTGGCCATTGAAGAAACGCCTGCGCCGGGCAGGAGAATAGGCTTTGGGCAAGTTTTGGTCCAGGATTCTGACAAGGAAGAGGAACAGGAGGAAGTGATCAATGGGACAGGAAGCTACCTGTACCACGCATCAAAAGATGGTAAGGAATCTGTGTTCAGACTGGGGCCTTTGCTCTGGCAGCTGCATGATCTGTACTATAGGTATTCCTTGACTCACAACTCTTTTTTTAATGACTGGCCGAAGTTACAACAGCACTGGAAACACTGTTTTTCACACTTATGACCATTGCAGCATCCCCATGGTCACATAATTTACATTCGGATGTATGACAAGCTGGTTCATATTTATGACGGTTGCAGTGTCCCGGGGTATGTGTGTGTCCATGTGATCCCCTTTTGTGACCTCCTGAGAAGCAAAGTCAGTGGGGAAGCCAGGTTCACTTAACGACTGTTACTAACTTAACAACTGCGGAGATTTACTTAACAACTCTGGCAAGAAAGGTCGTAAAATGGGCAAAAGCCACTTAACGACTGTCTCGCTTAGCAGCAGAAATTTGGGGCTCAATTGTGGTTCGAGGACTACCTGTGTTAAATTCCTCAATTAAAATAACCAAGTCTTTAAATGCGAAGACATGCTTTGATTCTTTGGGGAGCAAATATATATATACGTTCTCTCTCTCTCTCTCTCTCTCTCTCTCTCTCTCTCTCTCTCTCTCTCTCTCTCTCTCTCTCTCTCTCTATCTCTATCTCTATCTCTATCTCTATCTCTATCTCTATCTATCTATCTATCTATATAATTTTTTGCTGATAAATGAAAATAAAGGGAGACTATTATAGATCTATTTCAAGCTACTTCGCTCTCGTCAGATAGCCATACCCTTATAATATATATATGATATATATATATATTCTCTCTCCAAAGAATCAAAGCATTTCTTGACTCATAAATCACCTTTGTGAGAATCCAGGCTTTCATTTTGTTATTCCATCCTTTAGAAAAATACAAGAAGTTCCTAATATTTGTGAATTACATTTGAAAATTGAGTTGGAAAGTTTTCCTGGGAGGGGGCGGCAAATGTCCCAGGACTTCATGTCTTTTCTATTTCACTCCTGTTCATGATTGATAAAATATAAAATAATGAAAATACAAAACAAACAAGTAGTCCTTGACTTACAACCAGTCACTTAGCGACTGTTTGAAGTTACAACAGATTCTCGAAAAGGTACTTACGACCCAGTTCCAAAGTTAACAATGGTTGCTCCCTTCTCCCCCGAAGCCACGTGACCACATTTGAGGTGTTCGGCAACCAACCCACATTTATGGCTATTAGAAATGTCACATGGTCACTTGACTGCAATTTATGATGTTGTTGCTGAAAACAGGTATTTACTTCTGTTTCCAGCAAGAAAAACAACACACACAGTGAACAAATGGGTTTGCTTTATGACCACAGTGTTTGCTTTGTGACTGCTACAAAACAAATTGTAAAATGGGGTCAGTCACATCATTTAGCATATGGCAAAATAAAGGGTCAGTCACATGACGTCCTGCTTTACAACGGTCACGACTTAAGGCTGTAATTGCCAAGCTCAAGTTATGGTCATAAGTCAAGGTCTTATATTTGAGAGATGGGCAGCCATATACCCGAATTTTTCGGACTATAAGACGCACCAAGATTTTGAAGAGGTAAGTAAGAAAGAGAAGTTTTTGCCTTCCCCCAGTCCCCAGGAGCACTCTGCAGGCCTCCCAAACCCTCTGCACGCCCTGTTTTTTGTGAAAACGGGCCCGTTTTTCACCTGTTTTTGCGAAAAACGGGGCGCGCAGAGGGTTTGAGAGGCCTGCAGAATGCTTCTGGGGGTTGGGGGAAGGCAAAAACGGGGGCGTCTTTCCCTTCCCTCAACCCCTAGAAGCATTCTGCAGGCCTTCCAAACCCTCTGCGCACCCTGTTTTTGCGAAAAACGGGCCCATTTTTTGCAAAAATGGGACATGGAGGTGGGGCTTTGGGAGGCCAAAAATGGCTGTATTCGGTGTATAAGACACACCAACATTTCCACCCTCTGTTAGGGGGTGGGAAAAAGTGCGTCTTTGACGGAATAAGAAATTATTCCTATCGAGGCGATATAGGATCTTGCTTCTTTGAAGTCATCCTTACTTAGAAAATAAAACCGAGATTCAATTCTAATTAACAAAATATTTATTTCAGTACAAAAGTAACAAAATAATATGAACGTTATTAAGCTACATTTTCTCAGCTAAGAATTCACGTCTGCCTCGGGCGAGGCTCACAGGAGAAGAAGGAAGGAGGAGACTCCTGGAATGCACACATGCGCAGTAATACATGTCGCATGTCTGCTGATTAGAAAAAATACAGTAAACCTAGAAATATGCAGAGGTGCTCAACTGGCAATGTTCACATCGTGACAGTCTTGTACTCCGAACAATACGATGGATTGACTCAAATTAATCTCTTAACCAGAGAAGGTGTGTTTAGACCAATTAATGTGTGTTTTCCCAATAAATTTAAGAAATGTGTATAGAAAGCCAATTGATGTGGGATGAAATTTTCCCTTGGAACATTTTCCTGCATTCCTCCCCCCCCCCCCCCACTGTCACTGCTTTGAACTCCGTTAAAGTGAAAAGAATAGAAAATGTCTTAATGCTGATATTTCTTATTTCCATCTTTCTTTATCAACAGAGTCCAGTTGCTCTAACAAAAGCGGCACAGGAGAAGGACAAGCGAGTTTGGCTTCCTTTAGTGTCTCCACTCCTTTGGCTACCATGGTGCCTGAAAGGTAAGTCATCATGTAACACATTCCTTGGAATATTAAAACCTGGAATATTTTTGCATTTTTCAAAAGGAGTGTAGGGAAAGAGTCATACATTATATTAGCAATAGCACTTAGACTTATATACCGCTTCATAGTGCTTTACAGCCCTCTCTAAGCGGTTTACAGAGTTCAGCATATTGCCCCCAACAATCTGGGTCCTCATTTTACCCACCTCGGAAGGATGGAAGGCTGAGTCAACCTTGAGCCGGTGAGATTTGAACAGCTGAACTGTTGAACTGGCAGTCAGCTGAAGTAGGTTGCAGTGCTGCTTTTAACCACTGCGCCACCTCGGCTCCTGTAATACTAAATTGTGGTTTGTTAAAAACCATTATTTAGAGACTAAATAGCAGTTGGTTGGGTTCACACAACGCACTTGAACAAAGAACATGGAATAAAAAAGTTGGAAGGGAAATTAGAAGTCTAGTCCAACCCTCTGCTCAAGCAAGGGACCCCATACTGGCTAGCCTTTTCCGGACCGAGTGCCCAAAGTGCGCACATCTGTTCGGATGTGCGCGAGTGCGGCCAAATCCCCAAAATGCAATTTGTGCGCCGCGAATGTGCCTGCATGTGCCCCACCCCATGCGTGCATGTGTGGCCTTCCACACGCGCCCCACCCCTGGACATGCGTGTGCCCCCGCTGCACGCGCCCCTCCCCCGCACAGCAGAGACCCATAGACCAGCTGGCCGACGGGAGGCGTGAGTGCATGCGCAGCAGAGCTGAACTGGAGCAACGGCTTGCATGCCCACAGAGAGGGCGCTGTGTGCCACCTCTGGCACGTGTACCATAGGTTTGCCATCACGGCCCTATACCATGTCCTCTGGAGGCAAGACAGAATTGTTTTCACTATCAGGAGTTTTCTCCTTAGTACAGTGCAGGTTTACTAATTAAAGTGGTTTGACTGAGAAAAGAGGCTAAATTTAAAACCTGACAAAACACATTACAACTTAGCATGTTGTGAACACAGCTTGAGTCTATTGTGGGAAGAGTTAGATTAATCTGTAGAAGGATTAATCCACAGTGCTCCATGGTTAATACATAGTGGCATTTCTCCTTAACTTCATGCATGGTACAGGTAGTCCTCGACTTACAACAGCTCATTTAGTGACCATTCAAAGTTACAACGGCTCTGAAAAAAGTGACTGATGACCGTTTTTCACACTTAACGACCGCTGCAGCATCCCCATGGTCTCATGATCAAAATTCGGATACTTTGCAACTGGTTCACATTTATGACGGTTGCAGGGTCATGTGATCCGCTTTTGGGACCTTCTGACAAAGCAACGCCAACGGGGAAACCAGATTCACTACTGACTTAACCACTGCAGTGATTCACTTAACAGATGCGGCAAGAAAAGTCGTAAAATGGGGCAAACTCGCTTGACAAATGTTTGACTTAGTCACATAAATTTTGGGCTCCAATGTGGTCGTAAGTCGAGGACTACCTGAATGTTTTGATTAAGACGTGTAAGGATGGGCAGTGGCTGCGTGTGACTCCCTCTGTGTTAATTTTCAAGAGACCCTCTCTAATGAAGTTAAGGGTGGTTTGGAAAAAGGAAATATAAATTAAATAAATAAGATATAGGATAGGACAGGCGGACGGCCTGATTCTGCTTCACACCGCATGCCTTTTAGAATAGAATTCTGTTTGATTTTTGACTGACGAATGTCTCATTACAGGTAGTCCTCAATTTAAGACCATAATTGAGCCCTTAATTTCAGTCATAAATCGTGATGTGGTAATCTAGCACTTCGAAAGCATGGCAATGCGAGTAGATAAATAGGTACCATTTTGGTAGGAAGGTAACAGCGTTCTATGTCATGACCATGTAAGTGTCTTCAAGAAACAGATCAGCACTGCCCCCTGGAGCCGGGAAGCTTTACTTACACCTATTACCTACACCTTGGACGAGGTGAAATGTCTTCAAAGAAAAACCAGAAAGTCCAGTGGCCTCTTGAAAAAAAGAAAAAAAAAAGCACCTTTGGGACAATAGTTTATTTCTTTATTATTATTTATTAATAAATTTTCTATGCCGCCCAACTCCCAGGGGACTCTGGGCGGCTCACAACAAGTAGAAATACATATTCAAATAAGAAAAACAATTTAAAAACATATTTAAAATACAATCCATTCACACATACACTGAAAAGACCGGCCATGAGTTTTTGCCATGAGTGTTGTATAAAAGCAGAAGTATTTCACATCAAATATATGAAATATTTTTAGTCCATGCTGGGAGAACAAGTGGCATCTTAGAAAAAGTATCTGCCTTTCAATCATCATCAGAATATCTTAGTCCCTACTAAAAGCAAATGAAACCCTCTTTTTTTTAAAAAAAAAATCAAAACTATTGTGGATATTTGTTTAACTGTTTAAAATATGGGATACCAGGTATTGTAGTCTACCTCATCAAATGGATGCCAGATTGGAAGTAGAGCTCAATTAATACAGGTTGTCCTTGACTTATGACCGTTCATTTCAAACCAGTTTGAAGTTAGTGAAAAATGTGACGTATAGCCCATCCTCAACGTTACGAGTGTTGCACCGCGCCTCCAGGGTCATGTGGTCATGATTTGGGTGTTTGGCGACTGGCTCACACTTACGACAAGTACAGCTCCCTTTGGTCATTGACTGTAATTTGTGACCGTTCCAGCCAGCTTCCAACAAACACAGTCAATGGGAGAGTCGGGTTTGCTTAATGACGGTGGTGATTATCTTAACGACTGCAACAAAAGTCATAAAAATTGAGAGTGGTCATGTGATACCTCGCTTAATGATCTCAATGCTTATCGATGCATTTTTTCTGGTTCCAATTGTTGTTATAAGAGCTGTGGTGGTTAGAATGTAGTATTGCAGGCTGACTCTGCTCATTGCAGGCAGTTCAATCCTGACCAGCTCAAGGTTGACTCAGCCTTCCATCCTTCCAAGGTGGATAAAATGAGGACCCAGATTGTTGGGGGGCAATAGGCTGACTCTGTAAACCGCTTAGAGAGGGCTGTAAAGCACCATGAAGCGGTATGTAAGTCTAAGTGCTATTGCTATAACTTGAGGATTACCTGTATTTTTTTTTAATACACAAAAACTTGACATGACATAACATACAAATATATAATCTTAGGAATCCCACTTCCTATCTTACTTATAGCTCAAGATCAGTACAAAATTTCGTATACATATATTGTAAATATTTAAATTTCTAATTCATTTCAGTATCCATTTCTTCCATTTATTTGTCGGTGTAAGTTATCTTATTTACTAAATCCTTCTATTATAATTTATCTAACAATTCTCTATATTATATAATAATAGTATAGTATAATAGTATAATGTTGAATTAAATATTACTCAATATTTAATCTCATTTAATTATTATTATATCACAACATAAAGTATTCTAATTTCTAATTAGCTTTCTATCCTATTTCGTCTAACTCCCATATGAATTTCTTTAATACATACTACTCAATAATTTCTAATTATATTTATTTAGGAATCTATCTTCTCCATTGTGTAGAGACCCATATACATACAGTATTTTTTCGGAGTATAAGAGTATAAGCACCTTTTTCCTCCCTAAAAGTGGCTGAAAATTTGGGTGCGTCTTATACTTCGAATGTAGCTTTTTTCCCCCCAGCCCTAACTAGGTGCTAACAGATCTTCCCAGCTCTTACTGGCTTGCAGGCTCTTTCATTGTTACTCTCTCCGAAGAATGTTTTTCCAGCCCCAAGTCTTTGCAGGGTTTTTTCCATTGCTCTACTTGCTCCGAATAAGTTTTTTTTCTAGCCCTAACCAGGTGCTAACGATCTTCCCAGCTCTTACCGGCTTGCAGGCTCTTTCATTGTTACTCTCTCAGAAGAAGGTTTTTTTAAGTCCTAACCAGGGGATAAAATAATGTGCTGAAGCTGACCAGACTAAGGACGGTAGCAAGATGAATACATGGTAGGCAGATTGTTTTCTCCTATTTTCCTCCCCCAAAACTAAGGTGCGTCTTATACTCCGGTGCGTCTTATACTCCGAAAAATACGGTATATATCTAACCTGTCATTACCATACATTTCATAACTCCACATCACTATTGTTTATATAAATTGGTAGATTTCTGTATTTTTCTAATTAGGAGAATAGTTCTAGATAGCAATGTAGACAATTCCAGTTAATCACCTGCGAGCTTAAATTGTTCTGCTTTCTGTTTGTTTCTCAAGCGATGATGAAAATGGAGATGCTTCCGTCGGTGGCCCGCCCTGCCCTGCCCTGTGCCTTTCCTTTGAGAGCCAGGAGGCTGAACGGAGCCCCGTAGAGAATGGTGGTGGTCCTTCCTCCAACAGAGAAGACCGTGGAGAGCCCACAGCTGAAGGGGAGGGAGCTCCTGCAGAACATGGCCTGGTGGAAGGCTTTCATTTGGACAGCGATACGGATGTAGAGGATGAAAACCAAATGGGTTGCATCTCCGAAGCGCCAGCATCATTGGACCCCCAAAAAAGGGATAGGGGCCCAGAAGTGGACCCTGACCCTGATCTGAATGAGTCTTCAGTGGTGGCTTCAGCTGTCCATTGTCCCCAAACCTCAATGGAGCTGGGCAGTGATACGGATGCGGAGGAGACCATGGAAAGCCCAGCTCTCTTCAGATTAAAACTCCCCTCTACTTCTATGGAGAAAGAAGAGGATGACACCGATGTGGAAGCAGAAGTGGAAAATACATGCGTTGTTTGTCCAGGAAAACATGAGTCTGTTCCCCCAAAAGAAGGTGATTGCAAACAGTTGGAAGACAATGTCCAACTTGGTGGGAGAAAGAATGATGATGATAATACAGATGTGGAGGAAGATTTTGATAATCCAGAAAGCGGTGCGAATACCCTGCCTCCCACTGCCCATGAAGATGTTGACACTGAGGTGGAAGACTCCTCTGCCAAGGGAAAGACTCCAAGTGGGACCAAGAACCATGTAGCTGGTGGACACAGTGACGATGAAGATGTTGACACAGATGTGGAAGACTCATCTGCCAAGGGAAAGACTCCAAGTAGGACCAAGAACCGTGTAGCTGGTGGACACAGTGACGATGAAGATGTTGACACAGATGTGGAAGACTCATCTGCCAAGGGAAAGACTCCAAGTAGGACCAAGAACCGTGTAGCTGGTGGACACAGTGACGGTGAAGATGTTGACACAGATGTGGAAGACTCATCTGCCAAGGGAAAGACTCCAAGTAGGACCAAGAACCGTGTAGCTGGTGGACACAGTGACGGTGAAGATGTTGACACAGATGTGGAAGACTCATCTGCCAAGGGAAAGACTCCAAGTAGGACCAAGAACCGTGTAGCTGGTGGACACAGTGACGGTGAAGATGTTGACACAGATGTGGAAGACTCATCTGCCAAGGGAAAGACTCCAAGTAGGACCAAGAACCGTGTAGCTGGTGGACACAGTGACGGTGAAGATGTTGACACAGATCTGGAAGACTCATCTGCCAAGGGAAAGACTCCAAGTAGGACCAAGAACCGTGTAGCTGGTGGACACAGTGACGGTGAAGATGTTGACACAGATCTGGAAGACTCATCTGCCAAGGGAAAGACTCCAAGTAGGACCAAGAACCGTGTAGCTGGTGGACACAGTGACGGTGAAGATGTTGACACAGATCTGGAAGACTCATCTGCCAAGGGAAAGACTCCAAGTAGGACCAAGAACCATGTAGCTGGTGGACACAGTGACAGTGAAGATGGTGACACAGATGTGGAAGACTCGTCTGTTAAGGGAGAGACTCCAGGTAGGATCAAGAACCGTGGAGGTGGTGGACACAGTAATAGTGATGATACCAAAGAAGAAGCGATTAAACCCCAGCTGGAGAATTCAGAAGATACTTCTCCTCAGAGGACCTGTTCTTCAAGTGGTAAGGAGAGCAGCACAGACATGGAAGAGGTCCCCCTCAAGAGGATTGTGCCAGTGGGTCATAGTGTCGGTGAGGGACACGGTGATGTGGTTGGGTTGACCAAAAATTCTGACGTTGAACTCGAGATGAGTTATGAAGTTGTTGACCAATCTCCTAGGGACTTCGACAAGAAGGCGCCCTCGCCGAACCCTGAGCGACACAACCTGCCCATAGGTAGTGATACAGATGGGGAAGAGGAGGCAGGGAATCCAGATGTGGAATCAAAGAAGAGCCAACAAGTCTCCGGTGCAGAGTCCAGCAAAGGAAGTAGAGTGAGCCTTTTGGGGGATCCGGATATAGGATCTCGGGAAAAACCTCCACCTGCACAAGACAAGGACAGTGCTACTGATGCGGAAGTGACATCCATGAGTCATGATAAATCCGTGGCTCAGGACGGCGATACAAGCACGGAAGACGTTGCTCCATCTTCGCTAAGAAAACGCCTAGAAGAGAAAAGCGCCCGGATGATAATCCCAGTGACGTCTGAGGCAGAAGGAGAGCAGTTGGCTTCTTCCGCAGTGGGAATTGGAGTGTCCTTCAAATCTCGTGAAGACAACGAAGACACAGATGCAGAGAGAGGGGAGTCCTATTCAGCAGATGAGAGCAACACTGATGGTAAGGAGAAAGGGAGGAAAGAGAGAGAGGAGAGAGAGAGAGAAGAGAGAGAGAGGAGAGGAGAGGAGAGAGAGAGAGAGAAATTTCAAGTATTATTGTCTCTGTGTGTCTATGGAGATTCCCAATCATCCAGGTCATGGTTGTCCCAAAGGTGCTTTTTCCAAAAGGCAACTGGACTTCCTTGTGTTTTCCCCCTCCCTTGAAAACGTTTCGCTTCTCATCCGAGAAGCTTCTCCGGTTCTGGCAAGCCAGGCCAAAACCAGGGCAGTTCTGGGCAAGGTAGAACTGAAGAAGCTTCTTGGTTTGCTTCAGTTGCGGTCGTAACTCGAGGACTGCCTGTTAGTTAGAAAGGCAAATGTGCACATGATAAAATCATTATTGATCCTGGAGGGTTCCCGCCCCGCCCATCCCCAGATACCTTTTTATTAAGAATTATGTACAAGGTGATCATTTTATTTAATATCAAACAGACGCAGATTCGGAATTCATTGGGAGATGAATCGAACCGATTCAGTTCTTCAGTAAACAACCAGATAATATATTTGCCCTGGTTGCAGTTCGGAGATCTGTAAGCCTTCTTTGTTTATTTCCCAGGACGCTCTTCCATGTTTCTCCCTTTCCTCCCCCATAACTAATAATTTCCATCCTATATTCAGACGTGATTGTGTCTAGTTCGTATCCCTCTCCGACCCCTTCATCTTTTTTTTTTAGGTTATGTAAGTAAAATATGTAAACATATTTATATGTAGCTACTATACAAGATCAGGGACGTGATGGCTCAATGGTTAAGACGCTGAGCTTGTCGATCAGAAGGTCGGCAGTTCGGCGGTTCGAATCCCTAGCGCCGCGTAACGGAGTGAGCTCCCGTTACTTGCCCCAGCTTCTGCCAACCTAGCAGTTCGAAAGCACGTAAAAAATGCAAGCAGAAAAATAGGGGCCACTTTGGTGGGAAGGTAACAGCGTTCTGTGCGCCTTCGACGTTTAGTCATGCCGGCCACATGACCACGGAGACGTCTTCAGACAGCGCTGGTTCTTCGGCTTAGAAACGGAGATGAGCACCGCCCCCTAGAGTCAGGAATGACTAGCACATATGTGCGAGGGGAACTTTTACCTTTACCTTTACTATACAAGATGTCCTCAACTTACGACCACATTTGAGCGCAGGATTTCTGTTGCTAAGTGAAACATTTGTTAAGTGAATTTTGCCCCATTTTATGACCTTTCTTGCCACAGTTGATAAGATAGTAACCCGGTTGTTAAGTGAATCTGGCTTCCCATTGACCTTGCTCTTCAGAAGGTCACAAAAATGGATCACATGACGCTTGGACACTGCGACCATCATAAATATGAATCGGTTGCCAAGCATCTGAATTTTGATCATGTGACCATGGGGATGCTGCCGTTGTAACTTCTTTGAATGGTCACTAAATGCAGCATTGTAAACTGCCTGTATAAGCATAATAGTGATAGCAACACAATAATGCGTTAATGATTACAAATGTCACAATCTTGTGATTGTGAAAAAAGTAACAAATTATGTAGTCTGAACTCAGATTGCACAGTGAGTTCTTTTGTGATTCAAAGTTAACTTTTAAAAAGAAAAAAAGGGAAAAGGAAAGGAAAAATATTTAGAAATTTATATTGTGCACAAAACAACTTCAGAAAAAAATATGCCCAGATCATTCCTTCTGTTGAACAGAGTCTCATTCAAAGATTGTCAGGTTCTAGACATTTCATTCTTCAGTTGCTGTTTTCTGCTACTTGTCTGGTATGTAGGAAATGCTGTTTGGACCATTTACCATATTTTTCGGAGTATAAGACGCACCCTTTTCCTCCTTAAAAGAGGCTGAAAATTTGGGTGCGTCTTATATTCCGAATGAAGCTTTTTCGAAGCTTTTTTTTCCAGCCCTAACGAGATGCTAACAATCTTCCCGGCTTCCTACTTAGTCTGAAGATGTTTTTTTCCAGCCCTAAGTCTTTGCAGGCTTGTTTTCATTCCTACTCCCTTCGAAGAATATTTTTTTTCAGCTCTAACCAGGGGATAAAATAATGTGCTGAAGCTGAACAGACTAAGGACGCTAGCCAGATGAATACCTGGTAGGTAGATTCCCCCCCCCCTATTTTCCACCCCCAAAACTAAGGTGCGTCGTATACTCCGGTGCGTCTTATACTCCGAAAAATACGGTATCCATCTTTACTCAAAACTAAACACACTACGTAAATGGTACATTTTCCACTGTTTCTCTTCTTTCAGATGAGCTTGATGTGTCCTTGCAGGCTACACAGTGTTACCTGCCAACTGAAACCACATCACCTGGGCCTGGAAAAGCTGGAGGTATCATAGCTACAGGTAAGAAACATTGCTGAACTTCCGGATCACCTGAAAGACAAGAGACCTAGTGGGATAAAAGCCAGGAAGTTCGGTTCCTGGGTTTGGTGTCAGAAGAATGGATTAAGGCATGACAGCTGCAGTTTAAGGCCCTGGGCAGATCATGGTCTGCTTGTGTAGGATTTGTGATCCCAAAGCAAAGCGTCATCTAATTATCAGTGGAACAGAACGGACAGTAATCATAGTGGTTATCCATGGTTTTGGTGAACGCGCCTTCACTGACAAATGGAACATTAAACGAGATAGTTGATAGGGAGAGGTTTAAACATCTAGACATGGGTTGAGGAGAAGACAAATGGGTAACTTGTGATGGCTCCAAGACTCCCTCTGAATTTTTGATAGATATGGATTAATAGAAAGAATACTGTGTACTAGAAAGAGTACAGAGAAGAGCAACAAAGATGATTAGGGGACTGGAGGCTAAAACATATGAAGAACGGTTGCAGGAACTGGGTATGCCTAGTTTAATGAAAAGAAGGACCAGGGGAGACATGATAGCAGTGTTCCAATATCTCAGGGGTTGCCACAAAGAAGAGGAAGTGAAGCTATTCTCCAAAGCGCCTGAGGGCAGGACAAGAAGCAATGGGTGGAAACTAATCAAGGAGAGAAGCAACTTAGAACTAAGGAGAAATTTCCTGACAATTAGAACAATTAATCAGTGGAACAACTTGCCTCCAGAAGTTGTGAATGCTCCGGCACTGGAAGTTTTTAAGAAGATGTTGGATAACCATTTGTCTGAAGTGGTGTAGGGTTTCCTGCCTAAGCAGGGGGTTGGGCTAGAAGACCTCCAAGGTCCCTTCCAACTCTGTTATTCTATTCTATTCTAATAGTGGAAGAGAGTTATTAGCCCCCAGTTAAGGATTTCATACAGACTTTGGGTCAGACATGGAGGGAAACTAGATGCCAGTCTAGCACTGACCCTGCCTACCGTCCATCAAGGCTCTGCTCAGTTGCTTTTTCAGGAGGCAACTGGACTTTCTCGTTTTTTTCTTTGAAGACATTTCCGCTTCTCATCCTCGTCTTCAAAGGAAAAAAAAACCAAGGAAGTCCAGTTGCCTCCTGAAAAAGCACCTTTGGAACAACCATGACCGGATGACTGAGAATCTCTACAGACTTTCCTAAATGGTAGTCTGCAAACAATCTTTGAGATACTAATAACGGAGAATATTTTAGCTCAGGGTTGACATGAGTGGTCTCTTGAGCTTGCTTGTTTTCTTGCAGAGGTTTCATGACACAAACTAGGTAACATCATCAGTGCTAGTCTTAGGCATTCGTGCAGGAAGAAAGGTTGTTCTTTGGTGGAAGTGTGCCTGCAGGCAAATTTTTCCCCATTTGTGTGCTGTCTGAAGTGTTTGACGCCCTTATGTGGTACTAATAAAGGAGAATATTTGTAGCTCAGGGTTGATATGCAGGTCCCTAATGCTCTCTGAGCTTGCTTGTTTTCTTGCAGACGTTTCATTCCCTAAACTAGGCAACAAAGTCATCAGTGCTAATGATGATAGCACTGATGATGTAACCTAGTTGGGTAACGAAATGCTTGCAAGAAAACAACCAAGCTTGGGGAGCACCAAGGACCCCCACAATCATTTGGCATTTCTGGAATGCGTGGGGAACATTTTGAGTGGCAGTTGATGAATCACGGTTAGAATTGGAAGTTCAGTTAGAAAAGGTTCAGGGACTCCTACATTCTTTATTTTATTTTATTTTATTTTATTTTATTTATTTATTTATTTTTGTGAGATTTATATACCGCCTCACAGTGCAAGCACTCTCTAAGCAGTTTACACCAGTAAGCAATGTATATTTACATTGCCCCCAACAATCTGGGTCCTCATTTTACCTACCTCGGAAGGATGGAAGGCTGAGTCAACCTTGAGCCGGTGAGATTTGAACCGCTGACCTGCGGATCAGTGTCAGCTTGAGTGGCCTGCAGTACCTGCCTCTAACCGCTGCACCACCTCGGCTCTCATTTTAGCTTTCTTAAAACGGATGGGGGCTTTTCCTTTCCTGTCTGTGATTTAGAACTTCTGGAAACACACCTGGCTGGCCGATGCGTGACACAAAATTCTAGATTAGATGGACCCCTATCCTGATCCTCACAGAACAGGGGTGTCAAATTCGATTTCATTGAGGGCTGCATCAGGGTTATGTTTAGCCTTGGAGGGGCCGGGGTGGGCGTGACTAGGGTGGGCGTGGCCAGCTCGACGTCACTCATGTGAGGGGCACCTGTGATGGCCCGAGCGCTCTGCCAGAGAAAACGGGCTCCCAAGCTCCATTTTCGGCTGCAACGGCCGCCTGCCGTTGTGGCCTGCCAGCAGCCAGTGTAGCTGATAGTGGATCCTGTTTGAGAAGAGACCGACTTGGTGATGGGCCAGCGGCCTGTGCAGCTGGCACCTGAGTTGGACAGTGAGGAGGATGGCGAGGACTCGGTGCCAGAGGCAGAGGTTCAGCCAGGACCTTCAGAACCTCCAGCACCTCATAGCAGTGATGATGGAGAAGAGGCTTCTCCTCTTCTGAATGCAAGAGCACGCAGAGCTGCCAAGAGACAGAATGGAAGACTTCTCAGCATTTTGGCAAGCTTTGGAAACTTTGTGAGCTAACAAGAAATAATTGCCTTGCTATGAGATAAGGCACTCTGAATTTAAGCCAGCTCCTGATGACGATTAATTAGCAGCTGACTTTTTGCAAGAAAAGATTGCTTTGAGATTTGTGTGTGTGTGTGTGTGTCTCCACTGCTAAGCCGTGGTTTATTGATTAAATTGAGTTCGTTTAAACTGGGTGTTTTGATACGTTCGTAACTGGGGGGGCAGAACACCTGCAACCCTCTACCAGCGAAAACGGAGCTCGGGAGGGCCACATGCAGCCCTCCCAAGCTCTGTTTTCTCTGGCAGAGGCACTGTGGGCCGGTCCTTTATTTATTTTATTTATTTATTTAAATAGATTTGTATGCCGCCCAACTCCCAGGGGACTCTGGGCGGCTCACACCATGTCAAATCCATTTATCAATATAAAAATCATAACAGTTAAAAACTACAAAAGTTAAAAAAAACATCTAGCATTCATAACTAAGGGGGGGAGACCCATATATAGTCTGATTGGTCTCACTTTCACCCCGCCTGCCGGAAGAGCCAAGTTTTTATTGCTTTACGGAAGGCCAGCAGGGTGGGGATGGTCCTGATCTCTGGTGGAAGTTGGTTCCAGAGGGACGGGGCTCCCACAGAGAAGGCTCTCCCCCTCGGCCCTGCCAACCGGCATTGCTTGGTCGATGGGACCTGGAGGAGACCAATTCTGTGGGCCCTAACCGGTCATAGGGCGGTATGCGGCAGGATGCGGTCCTGAAGGTAACCTGGCTCTGAGCCATGTAGGGCTTTAAAGGTCAAAACCAACACCTTAAATTGGATCCGGAGACTAATGGGCAGCCAATGCAGCTGGCGGAGGATAGGTGTTACGTGGGTGTATCTAGGCACACCCACCACAGCTCGCGCAGCTTTGCTGCTTCCAGGGCGGCCCCGCGGGCCAGATCTAAGCCGCCTGCGGGCCAGATCTGGCTCCCGGGCCTTGAGTTTGACACCCCTGCTCCAGAACAGTTCTTTCTTTCCCATGACTTATTATAATATGGATTTCTTTCTTCCACTCCGTAAGTATCAGATTCCGATTGTGCTCTAGAAGAGGAGCCCACTCAGGCATTTGACTTCAGTCCACCCTTTTTACCCGCCAAACGTCAATTCAGGAATGGTGAGTCTCTCTTTTCCAACGAGAAGAGATTTTTTTCCATGATGGAATTTGTTGCTGATTGGAACAGGGTGAAAAGGGGGAATGTACCTTCTTTTAGATTGCGCTACTTGCGTTGAATTTGGATCATGATCTGTTTTTTTAAAAAATCAGTTTAATCTCTTTGCACTTGCCCCAAATCTCTCCTTTGCTTATCTTCTTTTCATTGATTGTACCTGAAAATTCCTGAATAGCTTTTTAGGATCTGATCACATTTTCTCAAGATCACGATTACAGGTAGTCCTTACACAACAGAGCCCAAAATTTCTTTTGCAAAGAGAAGACTGTTATTCAGTGAGTTTTGCCCCATATTTACCACCTTTCTTGCCACGGCCGTTAAGTGAATAGCTGCAGTTGTTAAATTAGTAATGCGGTGGTTGAGTGAATCTGGCTCCCCACCCCGCTGACTTTGCTTGTCAGAAGGTCACAAAAGGGGGAATCCCTGGGGCACTGCAACTGTCATAAATGTGAATCAGTTGCTAAGTGCCCAAATTTTTGATCACGTGACCATGGGGATGCCACAACCGTTGTAAGTGTGAGGGAAAAAAGGGTCATAAGTCACTTTTTTCAGAGCCATTGTAACTTTGGTCACTAAATGAGCTGTTGTAAGTCAAGGACTGCCTGTATTCTAAAGAAGCTATCTGACAAGTATTTTCTAGAAGAGGAATGTCCCAGAATTGGGAAGAAATTATTCGTATTTATAGCATTTAAGCCTGGTGGACTTCAACTCCCAGAATTCCCCAGCCAGCTTTGCTGGCTTGAGAATTCTGGGAGTTGAAGTCCACCAGGCTTAAAGTTGCCAAGGTTGGATACCCCTTAGACCCCATCCTCTGTTTCTAATAGGCTCTTTAAAAATGTATTTGCATAACTGAAACTTTCCAACTTTTCTTAGAAAGCAGTCTGGGAAAGGAAGAAAATTATAGAGGAGGGAAGATTATTGTTTAGGTGTCCTGGATTTTCAGAAATATAACTAAGAGCATTTTGTATCAGCAAATGTGGATTCTATAAGCAGAGTCTGGTGTTTAATTTGTTTAAAGCATTGGAGGTCTTGTTCCTCAATGAAGACACTTCTGTCTGAGGTTCACATAGGTTGGTCTATGTTTCTGCTCATCCAGGTAGCCTTCGACTTACGAATGTAATGACATCTGGAATTTCCACTGTAAGTCATGACGGTCATAAGTCAAAACACCAACATGACCAGATCCAGTTTTACGGCTTTTATTTTCTAGTGGTCATTAATCCAATGCCACAGTCATTAAGTGAACATGGCGGTCATTAATACAAATTAATGAATTCCTATGGGTGCTTTTTGCAGAAACCTGCCGAAAAGGCTGAAACCGGCAAATAATAATAATAATAATAATAATAATAATAATAATAATAATAATAATAATAATAATAATAAAAATAAAAATAAAAATAAAAATAAAAATAAAAATAAAAATAAAAATAAAAATAAAAATAATTAAAAAAAATTGTGATCATGTGACTGGAATACTGTAACTGGCTGTAAAGATGAGCCAGTTACCAAGTGCCTGAAATGCGATCATGTGAATAAGGGTATGGGCAGCTGTTGGACACTTGATTGTAATTACTGTACTTTTCGGACTATAAGACGCACCTTAGTTTTTGGGGAGGAAAATAAGAAAAAAAATTCTTCCTAACAGCATCCATCTGGCTAGCGTCCTTAGCAAACAGCCTGGAACAGGTATATTAGCCTTGCAAAGCTCCGTTTGAAAGGCTGCTTTTTCAGCCTTGCAAAGCTCCGTTTGAGAGGTTGTTTTTAGCCTTGCAAAGCTCCGTTTCAGAGGCTGTTTTTAAGCCTTGCAAAGCTCCGTTTCAGAGGCTGCTTTTTCAGCCTTGCAAAGCTCCGTTTGAGAGGTTGTTTTCAGCCTTGCAAAGCTCTGTTTCAGAGGCTGTTTTTAGCCTTGCAAAGCCGTTTCAGAGGCTGTTTTTTTCAGCCTTGCAAAGCTCTGTTTGAGAAGCTGAGCGGGGCTACATTCGGTGTATAAGATGCACCCAGATTTTCACCCTCTTTTAGGCGGGAAAAAGGTGCATCTTATACTCCGAAAAATACGGTAGTTTTTTGGGAGTGGGGGAGGGGTTCCATCATAACTACAAATGGTCACTAAACAAGGACTACCTGTATTCTGGAAAGACGTGACACAATAGGGTAGGTCGGTGGATATTGTCCCAGGTGAGCCCACATCTGGTTTAGGAAGAACGCCAGCTTCTCCGGGTCCCCGCTGAAGCTGGGCACGGGTTAAAGGAAATTTAGAAACAATTCACCAATTCTGCATGTGTTAAGTAATAGTTTTCATAATGACCAGCTAGAAACGATGCAATGACGAGCAATTTTGGGAGCAATTGCATACAAGAATGTTGCCGCTGTGGCATTCCAGCCTTTCTTGAATTTTATCTCCCAACCTCCCTTGGGAAGCGTGGCCTATCGTGAGGGAAGCTGGGAGTTGTAGTTCAGCAATAGCTTTGGAAGGCCAGCCCTCGCTTACATCTGCATCAAGAATTGCCTTTGGAGTCCAGTTTCCTGAACCTCAGGCTTCATCTGCCTCTTGTCACCCGAGGTAGAGAGTGGATAACAGAATTGCCAAGGAGAAGGAAGTGAGAGCTTAGAACTCTTTAAATTACAAAAAAAGCACGCCACAACCACATTACAAAAAAGATGTTGAGACTTTAGAAAAGTGCAAAGAAGAGCAACTAGGATGATCAAGGGCCTGGAGACTAAAACATAAGAACGGTTGCAGGAATTGGGTATGGCCAGTCTAGAGAAAAGAAGGACTAGGGGTGACATGATAGCAGTATTGCAGTATTTGAGAGGCTGCCACAAAGAGGAGGGGGGTCAACTTATTTTCCAAAGCACCAGAAGGCCAGACAAGAAACAATGGATGGCAACCAATCAAGGAGAGAAGCAACCTGGAATTGAGATAAACTTCCTAACAGTGAAGACAATTAACCAGTAGAACAGCTTTGCCTTCAGAAATTGTGGGTGCTTCATCAATGGAGGTTTTTAAAAGAGATTGGACAGCCACTTGTCTCAAATGGTATAGGGCCGTGATGGCGAACCTATGGCACAAGAACCTGCGGGCACCACCCCCCAGCTCAGCTTCACCACGCATGCATGCGCCTCCCGCCAGCCAGCTGACTTTCGGATCTGCCTGCTTGCGGGAGATGTGCAGACATGCGCAGGGGGGGGGCTACCTTTCTCCTCACTTTCTGCCGCCCGTGCCTTCCCAGATTTCCTCCCCAGCGTCGTTTGGGGACGGGAGGCTTTTTCCCCTTCCAAGCACCATTTGGGGACGGGAGGCTTCCCCCCCTCCCAGCGCTGTTTTGGGATGTGAGGCAAAAATGGGGGGGGGGCGCACATGTATGCGCGGTGGGGTTGAGCAGGGGGAGGGACGCACAGGAGGGGCATTACATTATGGGTGTGGGCATGCGCGCACGTGCAACAGCAAGCGAGCCTGCGCTTTCAGCACCTGAGGGAAAAAATATACCATCACTGGTATAGGGTCTCCTGCTTGAGTAAGGGGTTGGACTAGAAGACCTCCAAGTTCCCTTCCAGCTCTATTCTGATTGATTGAAATTGTAGCTGGGCTACTTCTAATAGAGGGGGAGGGAAGTGATTGCAACTTGGTGTGATAAACATGAAGATCCTGGTAGAACTTCAAGGTTTCCTTCGCCCAGTTCCCCTTCTAAATAAATAAATACATGGACTGTGGTGGTCCCCATCGTTTCAGCAAGGATTGCTACTGGCCAGTTTCCAGCCTTTTCAGCGGCTTTCCACCCAAAAAATGCACATAGGAACACATTAATTTGTGTTAATGACCGCCACGTTAATGACTGTGGCGTTGGATTAATAGCCACTGCAAAATGAAATTGTAAAATCGGGTCATGTGATGCTTTGACTTCATGACTTAAAATGGAAATTCAAGATTCCATTATGTTGGAGATCAAGGCGATTGTAGCCCAGAATATCTGGAAGGACATTAGACAGGGAAGGCCTGCTTAGTCTTAAGAACCAGAAGTCTTCAAACTTGGCAACTTTAAGCCTTGTGGACTTCAACTTCCAGAATTCTCCAGCCAGCTATGCTGGCTGGAGAATTCTGGGAGTTGAAGTCCACAAGGCTTAAAGTTGCCAAGTTTGGGGACCCCTGCTTAAGAACAAATGAAGACAATATGTCTCTACTCGTTGTCCTTCCAGTAACCAGCTCATCTTTGAAAGACAACAGTTCTGACCAGGAAGATGACATGCTGGAAGCTACCCAGCCATACTGTGAGGAGCCCGTCCAAGTCTCAGCAGAGCCCCGTGAGGCCTTGGCTGGCAAAGAGAAGCTGGACCCAGAGCAGCTTGTCCAGGACCAACCTGAAGGGGACAAATGTTTTGAGCAGGTGCCTCAGCCCGACTCCCCAGCTGCAACCTCTCCAGAAGAAGAAACCACCTCCGGTCTTCCCGGAGACAACCCTCCGCCTCAGGCTGTAGAGTTGCCCTCGACGCAGTCCTCCTCGCAGACACCAGAGGGCGCCCCTGAAGAGGAAACTCGGCCTCTCCCCTCCGTGCAAATTCCCCTTGTGGTCAGCCAGGGGTCCTTGACTCCACAGGAAGTGAAGAGGGCGGAGGTCCCGGAAAGTGGAAGCCCTTCTTCAGAGGTGGTGCCGAGACAGAGTGAGGCAAGTGAGTGGCAGCAGCATGTGAAAAATCGTCATAAGGGGAATGAATGGGTTATGGTTCTTACTGCTGCAATGCAATTGTGGAGGCTGCAATGCATATGGGGGCATCTTTGTTGAGCTCGTTTTATTTATTTATTTACTTACGTACTTACACAAATACCGTTTGTGTTTGGGTCTGAAAAAGGAATCCCTGCAGATTTTACTTTGTTAATCTTTGCCAACTATAGGGGGCAGTCAGGGATGGGTTCCACTTACCTTCGCCACCGGTTCACATTGCGACAATTTGCACGCACGCGCTCATCCCCTTGCACGATTTGGCTTCCGCTCATGCTCAGAAGCAGGAATGAGCCCGAAACACAGCTGAGGAGCTCATCAGCTGTGCTTCGGGCGAAGAAATAAAGGTCAGAATTTACCCGCGGGTGGGCGGCCCTTTTCAAGTTGAAGTCCACCTTTTTTTTTCCAAATCGCCACGGTTAAGAAACACTCGCCAGAGGCTGCGGTTTACATTTAGGGTGACACCAAGGGGCTATATTGCAAATGACTAAGGCTCCAAACTGTGCTTTGGAAATTTTTATTTTTTTTTTCAGTTTCTATGGCCTCTCCCATTCAACCAAGTGATTCTTGGGCGGCTTACAAGTCTAAAATTTTAAAACAATTTAAAAGCGATTAAGACAATCAAAAACATCCCAGAAATAAATACCGTATTTTTCGGAGTATAAGACGCACGAGTATAAGACGCACCTTCGTTTTTGGGGAGGAAAATAGGGGGGGGGGATCTGCCTACCAGGTGATTCATCTGGCTAGCGTCCTTAGTCTGGTCAGCTTCAGCACATTATTTTATCCCCTGGTTAGGGCTGAAAAAAACATTCTTCGGAGCGAGTAGCAATGAAAAAAAGCCTGCAAAGACTTAGGGCTGGAAAAAACCTTCTTCGGAGTGATTAGCAATGAAAAAAAGCCTGCAGGCCGGTAAGAGCCGGGAAGATTGTTAGCACCTCGTTAGGGCTGGAAAAAAAAGCTTCGAAAAAGCTACATTCAGAGTATAAGACTCACCCAAATTTTAAGCCTCTTTTAGGGGGAAAAAAAGCTGTGTCTTATACTCCGAAAAATATGGTACATACAAACAAACAAACATAAAACAGCAGTCCTCTCCCTGCTTCAGCACAGCTTCATTCCCTCCCTTGGGCAGAGAAAGCCCTTGAAGCGTTCCTCTTCCAGCATAAATCCAAAATATCCCATGCGCCCGCGGGAACTGGTCTTTAGCGGCACTCCAGTGGTGCTTGCGATTCCTTTCGAGATGAGCCATAGTCATCTTGTGGGCCACATGCAATCTGGATTGAGGGCTCTTGGGGAACCATCACCCACAATCCATATTGAGGGATCTACTGATCCTCCAAGTCCAAAGAGGAAAGTTGTAGGTTTGAGGATGGGGGACAGGAATGTGATTTCCCAGGCCTGCATGCGCCAGGCTGCTCTTTTCGTGAGTTACGTACAGGTGGTCCTTGACTTACGACCATTGTTGAGCCTGGCAGACACAAGTCATGAATCGGGATGGTGGGTCATCGTGTGACTGGACCCGATTTTATGACTTTTTTTTTTGCGGCAGTAGTCAGCAAGCAAAGGCCACAGTGGTAAAGCGAAGGCCACAGTTGTTAAGTGATCTGACCGTTAAGTGAATTCATTGTTTGCTATGGGATGGAAACGGGGGGGGGGGGGGAACCATTGTTAATACAGGCCATTTGCCGGGCGCTCAAAATGGGGTCATGTGACTGGAGGGGGGGGCGTGACATCGTAACTTCAGCACCTTATCAAAAGTTGCTTTTGGGGGGGGGGTCTATTGTAACGTTGAACGGTTGCTAAGCAGCCAGTCATAAGCCAATTATCTGTATAGCCGAAAACTCTGGCAGGAAGCCAGGATTATAGTATATTGGTGCGGAATAGAGTTCCATTTCCCATTGGTTTATGTGAGGTGGGGAAAACATATAGGAAACGGCCGGCCTTATAGTAAGTCCGTATTTCTGCTCTGCCCCCTGGTGGCAAAAAAATGAAATGGTGTTTTTCAATCCAGGCTGTTTCATCCTTTGGCTTTTTCTAGCTCCTGTGGATGACCGAGTGGAAGAAAACTCGGAATTAGTAAGAGAAACAGAGAATCCTAAGAAGGTAAGCATCAGATTCACCTTTATTTATTTAATATCCTGTCTTTATTATTTTTATAAATAATAAATATTATATATACAAAATATAAAACATACATTATATTAAATACAAATAATAGTTATTTGTATGTATGTATGTATGTATGTGTATGTGTATATATATATATATATATATATATATATATATATATATATATATATATATATATATATATATATATATATATATATATATATACATATATATATATATATATATACACATGCACACATATCTATCTATCTATCTATCTATCTATCTATCTATCTATCTATCTATCTATCTATCTATCTATCTATCTATCTATCTATCTATCTATCTATCTATCTATCTATCTATCTATCTATCTATCTATCTATCTATCTATCTATCTACACATGCACACATATCTATATATATATAAAAGTGATATACCACTCACGCATCATCATGAAATCTCCAGAACCATAAAGCCTACAAACTTGAAATTTGCCAGGTATGTTACTCTTGGCTTCTAGGTGCTCACTGAGAAAGGATTTTTCAAAATGACCATCAGAGCATGAGTATTTCTTATTATTAACAAGCTCTGATGCTAAGGAGTTCTACTCCCCCTCCCCACCTGAAAAGAAATCTGATCCAAATGCAAAACACAAGCAGAGGAGTTTCAGTTTCGCTTTTGCTTTCACAGCAGCAAGCAGCTTTACTACAGAACAGTTGAGCTAAGCCACACACAGACTCCTTCCTGTCTCCTCCTTGCTCACACAGCAAATACTGTTTGAGTTTCCAAACACACCTCAACTCTCTCACACACTAACAGGACGCTAGCCAGATGAATACCAATAGATGCTGGTAGGCAGAGACAGATTCCCCTCCCCCCTTATTTTCCTCCTCAGTTCAGACGAATCTGTTCCTTCTACTGTAACACCAGTTAAAGGGAAAAGAGGCAAAAAATGCAGGAAAACATTTACAGATGTGATTAGGAAAACACAAATAAGGGAAGCTGCCTGTTTCTCTCATGGCCAGTTCTATGTGGCATGCTCCAAAGTCAGTTCACCTGACAGCCTGGTCATCCTCCAGCCAGCCAGCAAAACCAGGAATGTTGTTTACAGGGAGGTCCTGAGCAATTCATCTGAGGGACGAATTGAAAGTCTATGCTATGCAAATAATGTCTTCATCTGTAACAGAAACTTAGCTTACCATCCCTAACGAAATAATACAGTCCCCTTTTTAACTACTCCTTAATTTTCAAGCTTTAAGTGTCGATTTATCAAGCCCCATCAGTATTGCGGGGCCACTTGGCAGAAGAAAGCTCAGGACCGTATTGATTGGAAACATGCGAAAGAGGCCTGCATCCTACAGTGGATAGACAGTGGCTAAAATGATGATAATAAATATATAAATGTATTATAATTATAAATGAGTTGTTTTATGAATACTTCAAGCAGTGAACATACTTAATACTCCTCCCTTCTCCTCTTTTCCCCACAACAATCTTGTGAGGTGGGTTGCACTGAGGGTGACTGGCATCCTTCATGAACCAAGGACTGATTTGGTGAAGCTAGCCTTCACGTTTTTCTTATCTCATGGGGTAGAAGAAGATAACCGTGATTTGTAAACTGTGGGTTGATATGAGAACTCCGCAAACTGTGCAACACCCCCCCAAAACCTGGTTAACCGAATCATGGTTTGGCGTGATGCCTGAGCTCCATTTGATACCCTTAGGTGTTGGTGCCAGCCCAGGAGGATCCGGCTTCAGCAACGCCCCCTGCCCGTGAGCTGCGGCGCAGTCTGCGGTCTTCAACCACTTCCGCTTCACCCACTCCTGTCCCAGAAAGACGAAGCCTCCGCTGTCACGGATCCGGGGCCGTCATTGCATCCAGCACCCCAGCTGCCCCAGAGACCAGGCGTAGGGAGTTACGGCAGCTCAGCAACGCAAGTCAGCGAATGAGGAAAGTGAAGGAGAGGCCAGAACAGCCCAGAGAAGAGGGGCCCAGGAAGAAGGCCAGGAATGGAGACCTCAACGCTGCTCCCGTCCCTCAAGGTCGAACGAGGGGCTCCCAGAGGGAATCCAGGGCTTCCAGTAAAGTTACAGAAGTAGCAAAAGCCGTCTCTGGCAGCAGCCCCGGGGCCAGGGAGGCCACAAAACGGGTCCGGAGGGCTCCCGCTCCAGACCCTGGGCTAGAAGGGCAGACGGAGCGTCCAAGGACTCGGGCCAGCAAGCACTCCGGCAGCAGCAGCAGCACTTCCATTAGCAGCCCAAGCCCAAAGGATTCTGGGAAAGGTGCCAAGCCTGGGCAGGTGGGTATCCAAGAAGAGGAAAAAGAAACTGCCCTAAGAAAGCTCCCCCCCTTTCAGGGCAACGGACCCTTAATTTAATCATTAGAAGGACCACGTCCCCCTCTAGGTCTCATACATCTACAGCTGCTTAGACTGGTGGATGGCACACATCCTTTCCGGCTGAAACCCGGCCCTTGACAGCCACAGGTGTTGTAAGCGGCCTTTGGCAGACCTGCTAGTCAGTCATCTTAAATGGGTGGGTCTCCAGAGTTCCATGAACCAATGGAGCGCATCCGTCCCCAACCTGCTGCCTTCCCTGATGCATTATGACCACAGCTCTCACAATCCCCAGCTCATGCACCCTTTTAATACAGGTGGTCCTCGACTTAACGACCTTATGACTGAGCCCAAAATTTCTGTGACTAAGCGGGGCAGCGGTGAAGCGAGTTTTCCCCCCATTTTGCAATTTTTTCTTGCCATGGTTGTTTAGTCAGTCATGGCGGTTGTTAAGCTAGTAACGCAGCTATTAACCGAGCCTGGCTCCTTTGTTGACTCTGCTGGTCAGAAGGTCGCAGAAAGAGGATCAGGACACTGCAACCCGTCTTAAATACTCAGTCAGTGGCCAAGCATCTGAACTTTGGGTCACGTGACCCTGGGGATGCTGCAACGGTCGTTAAGTGTGAAAAATGATCGTCACTTTTTTCAGTGCCGCTGTTAACTTCACAAACAGTCACCAAATGAACTGTTGTAAGTCAAGGGCTTCCTGTACATACCTGCATAAGCTGAGTCTTGAAAATCGGCAAGCTGGCAGGTCTATGTTAAAATATCCGTTGGTAAAAACGGATTCTAGAAGTCCGGGAGTGAATCCAACCTGGTTAGTCTTGGTTTTGTGAAGCCAACAAACTTGGGGTTATTTATTTATTTATTAATTTTTTAAAAATTAATTTCTTTATTTTGTTAAGCATATATAAGCGTGATGGCGCACTTATGGCACGCGTGCCACAGATGGCACGTGGAGCCATATCTGCTGGCACGCGAGCCATTGTCCTAGCTCAGCTCCGGCGCACATGTGCGTGCCGGCCAGCTGATTTTTGGCTCATGCAGAGGCTCTGGGAGGGCGTTTTCGGCCTCCGGAGGGCCTCCAGGGAGGCAGGGAGGGTGTTTTCGCCCTCCCCAGGCTCCAAGAAAGCCTCTGGAGCCTGGGGAGGGTGAAAAACGGGCCTACCAGGCCCACCGGAAGTCAGGAAAGGGAAGAGCAGGGGGGGTCATGCACGCATATGCAAGGGCAGGGCACGTGGGGGGCATTGAATTATGGGTGTGGGCACGTGGGCATGTGCTTTCGGCACCTGAGGAAAAAAAGGTTCGCCATCACTGATATATAAGATTACAGAAAAAGTATAAACATGATTGTGAATACATAAAATGTATAAACATGGTTATGAATACATGAGATGGTTACGAATACATGGGAACATTAGGACAGGGCACAATGGTGCGCTTATGGATGCCCCTTACAGACCTCTTAGGATTGGGGTAGGTCAACAGTAGACAGTCTAAGGTTAAAGTTTTTGGGGTTTGGGGAAGAAACCACAGAGTCAGGTAGTGCATTCCAGGCATTGACCACTCTGTTGCTGAAGTCGTATTTTCTGCAATCGAGTTTGGAGCGGTTTACCATAAGTTTGTATCTGTTGTGTGCTCGTGTATTGTTGTGGTTGAAGCTGAAGTATTCATTGACAGGTAGGACATTGTAGCAGATAATTTTATGTGCTACACTTAGGTCAGACCGAAGGCGGCGTGGTTCTAAATTGTCTAAGGGCTGTTGAGCAGGGCCATCTGTCATTGGATTGTGTGGCTGCTCAGGCCTAGTGACCTGTCTGTAGGCAGGGGGCCCCCATCCAGGAGGTGAGCGGTGAGCTTAGGCCTTGTGGCCCGAGGTTGTGGTGCTCTTCCACCAAGCCTTCATACAATTGGGCCTATGGGCTTTCCCCCCCTGTCTTCGCCAGGAACCCGTCGTCACTCCGTCTTCAGGAAGGAGGTTGCGGCATCACAGCCCAGAGAGCAAACTGACAAGTCAAAAGGCTTCATCGGGCAGTCGCACCCGGCGTTCCACTGGACCTGGCAGCCCTGCCCCCAAAGTACGGCGTGTGCATTATTAGGATAGCAGGGGAGGGGTTGGGGCTGGACCAGGGAAGATGGGCCACTATTGTTAACATGAAAGTTGGTCGGATCGCTTCCCTCTTCTCTTTTCAGGTGCTGTTCACAGGTGTGATTGATGAGGAAGGAGAGCGTGTAGTGGTCGAGTTGGGGGGCTCCCTGGCAGTATCTGTCTTTGACTGCACTCACCTTGTGACGGACCGCGTACGTCGCACCGTCAAGTTCTTGTGTGCCCTGGCTCGGGGAATTCCCATCGTGACGCTTGATTGGCTGGAGAAGGTTATCCACTTTTCTGATACCCGGAATTATGGTCGTATGTCATGCCAATCGTTAAAAGCAATAGCATTTAGACTTATAGACCGCTTCACAGTGCTTTAGAACGCTCTCTAAGCGGTTTACAATGTCAGCATATTTCCCACAACATTCTATAAGTCCTCATTTTACCGACCTCGGATGGAGGGAAAGCTGAGACAACCTTGAGACGGTCAGGATCGAACTCTGTGGGCAGAGTCTGCCTGCAATACTGCAATATTCTAACCACTGCGCCACTAGGGCTGTAGTGCATGTCTGGCCCCAATTTTACCACCTTTTTTTGCGCGAAGGTTGTTAAGCAGATGTGGCAGTCATAAAGCGAACACTGCGGTTGTTAAGTGAATCCCTTATCCACAATGAGCAGGGTTATTTTTTTGCCAGAAACTGGAAATAAACTCTGATTTCCAGCAAAAAAAAATTTCAATTGTGGACATGTGACTGCGGGATGTTAAAAATGGCCGAAGTACAGGCTGGTTGCCGGGTGCCCGAAATGCAGTCATATGAGCCCCTTTTGCGACCTTCTCACAAGGAAAGTCAAAGGGGAAACCAGATTCACTTCAACAACTGTGTTACTATTTTAAGAACTACAGAGCGATTCAGTTAACAAATGTGGGGAGAAACGTCGTAAGCTGGGGCAAAATTCACTTAGCAGATTTTTCCCTTAGCAACATAAATTCTGGGCTCAATTGTGGTCGTAAGTTGAGGACTAGCTGTAATTTCCTTTAAATATCCTGCAATAGAGAAAACCCTGGGAGCCTCTTGACAGCTAAGAGCTCAAAGATAGTACTGCGGACAAGGACCCATTGATACAGGCAGGCCTGTTAAATTGGCGGCCCGCGGGCCAGGTACGTCCCGTGGAGGCCACGCCCATCCCGGCTCTACAAAGGCAAAAAATGTCCCGATCCAGCCCGTGACGCAATCGAGTTTGCCCCCCATGGATTAAAGGGTTAAGCAAGTGTTTGGGATGCAGTTTGGAAGAGGTTTTTGAAAGAGAAATGCCTTTGTCGGCAACTCATTAAAACGACTGCATCTGTATCCAAATGCAGCAGCCATCAGCAAGTCATTAGAATTCTCGATCTGCTCACGGTCACTCACGCCCTTATCACCTCACGGCTTGACTATTGCAATGCGCTCTCCATGGGGCTACCCTTAGAGTGTTCGGAGACTGCAGTTGGTTCAAAATGCAGCTGCGCGAGTTGTGGTGGGTGCACCAAGATACACCCACGTAACATCAATTTTCCGCCAGCTGCACTGGTTGCCTATTGGTCTCCGGTCACAATTCAAGGTGTTGGTTATTACCTTTAAAGCCCTATATGGCTCTGGACCAGGATATCTTCGGGACTGCCTACTACCACATACCTCCCTACGACCGATCAGATCCCACAGAGTTGGTCTCCTTCAGGTCCCATCAGCCAAACAATGTTGGCTGGCGGGGCCACGGGGGAGGGCCTTCTCTGTGGTGGCCCCGATTCTTTGGAACCAACTACCGCCGGAGATCCGTTCCATCCCCACCTTGTTGGCCTTCTGGAAAGCCGTTAAGACCTGGCTCTTCCGACGGGCCTGGGGATATTGACCCGATAGAATAAACTTTAAATGGTCTCCCTTGTATGCTGTGATTGATTGAAATGTTTTTAAAATTTTAAATGTATTTTTTTAAAAATGTGTTTCGACATTTTTTTATACTAATTTGTTTATATTGTTGTAAGCCGCCCAGAGTCCTTCGGGAGTTGGGTGGCATATAAATATGAACAAATAAATAAAATAAATAAATAAATTCCATCTGCGTAACACATGCAGCTTCCATCCGCAACTCCTTAAAAACTATTTCATCTGCGTCAGGGCACATTGCACAGCCGAAGGGCGATGTTCTGGAAAATCAGCAGCCTAAACAGAGTTGCAGCTGCTTTAATGAGCCTCCCAAAGCATTGCAGTATGAAGTGCCTCTTCCGCAGCCTCTTCCAATGTGTAGCATGTTGTAAATGGTTTGATGTTGTAATGGTTCCAGGAATGAGGTGGACCCAGGGAGGAAAGGAAGAACTTCCTGTGCGGGGTTGATCTCCCTTTTTATTCATGCTTTCACTCCCCCCCCCCCCCACAGAGCAGACGGAATGCTTTTTTCCTGGCACCAAACAACTTCCTCATTCGGGACCCTGAGCAGGAGAAGAGTTTGCGGTTCAGCCTCTCCAACTCGCTGCAGAAGGCACAGCAGAAGGGAGCCCTGTTCCAGGTGAGCCCGTCGTTTGCTGTCTTGGGCCCAGGTGATTTTTCAAGAATCCAGTATTCAGACTACCGTGAGGGAGAGGTATCCTCCCCTCACTCTTACTCCCCCCCCCCCGTTGCTGAGAAGATCCAGGTGCAAAAAAAAGGCACCCGTTTCAATTTCTCATGTTCTAAACCAGGGGTGGGGAACGATGGCGTTTTTATGAGTGGTGGACTTCAACTCCCAGAATTCCTGAACCTCAGGAATTCTGGGAGTTGAAGTCCACCACTCATAAAAGAGCCATCGTTCCTCACCTCTGTTCTAAACCAATTTCATCCCAGTTTAGTGGCCTCCAGGCCCAAGCCCATGAAACAACAGCTCCATAATCACAAGTCCACCCCCCCTATGAACAGGGTATTTGGGGATTGTGAGGAATGTGATTTGAGTCAACACACCTGTAAAGGGAAGGGAACCAGGCACTGTGAAAGCTACAGATTTGGCTTTAGGCCCATCAGCTGCCAGCTTGCTGTGGTATGATGTTCCTTTCCTTTTTTTTTGTTTTTTTTGCCCACATTCCTGGCAAACATGGGTAGTCCTTGATTTATGACTGTAATTGAGACTGCAGTTACAGTTAAGTCATTGTGGTCCTTAAGTGGCTCATACATGACCACGCCTGATTGTACATGGTAGCAGTTTTTAAACAAATGACAGTGCCATTGAGTAAATGTGGTTGTTAAGCCAAGGCAGTGATCATTAAACAAATCCAATGTATCAGATGTTTTTTTGCTGGAAATCAGCAAAAAGAAAAAAAAATGTGGTCACGTGACTGCAGGACACTGCAAATAGCCCCCCCCCGCTCCCAAAACATGATCACATGACCACCAGAGACAAAAGTGTTACGGCCATCAGAACTTCAAAATCGGGGGCATTAACTATCTTTGGTGGGGTGTGTCGTAGCTTCAAATTGGTGCTATGTGACTGGTCGTTAAGTGAGGACTGCTTGTGGTAGTTCCCCAGAGTCTTTCTTTCTTTCCAGGGCTACGAGATCCATGTCACTCCTAACGTGAAGCCAGAGCCAGAACACATGAAGGACATTGTTAAATGCAGCGGTGGGACCTTATTACCAAGAATGCCGCGGGCCTTTAAAGTGAGTCGGAGTTGTTATTTTGTTGATTTTTTTTGTTCATTACTACACCGACTTATACGTTGGGCTGAAAGAGAGGGTGGCTGGCTCAGAGTCTAGGAGGGGACTTTCATGTCTGAGGACGACTACAACTTGGGTCTCCCTATTCCTGGTCCAACACCTTTACCATGACCCTGGTTAACTTAATTACAGGTAATCCTCGACTTATGCCCACAATTGAACCCAATATTTCCGTTGCTAAGTGAGAGTCGTTAAGTGAGTTTTGCCCCACTTTACGACCTTTCTTGCCACAGTTACGAAGTGAATCACGGCAGTTGTTAAGCTAATAACACAGTTGTAAGTGAATCTGTCAAAAGTCAAAGCTTTTATTGTCATTGTACATCATCATGTATACAATGAAATTGGTTTAGCCTCTACTGGTGCAGTTCATACAAGATAATGTGAATAATATAAAGGATAATCCTTATACAAGTAGTTAGGGGGAAAACTAGTCGTACGTTTCCATATGTACAACATATTCTATGCAACATGTACTGTATATTACTCAGGTGTATGATCTTATATTATGGTATATACAGAATAGAATAGAATAGAATAGAATAGAATAGAATAGAATAGAATAGAATAGAATAGAATTCTTTATTGGCCAAGTGTGATTGGACACACAAGGAATTTGTCATTGGTGCATATGCTCTCAGTGTACATAAAAGAAAAGATACATTTGTCAAGAATCATGAGGTAAAAAACACTTAATGATTGTCATAGGGTACAAATAATCAATCAGGAAACAATATTAACATAAATCATAAGGATGCAAGCAACAAAGTTAGTCATACAGTCATAAGTGGGAGGATATGGGTGATAGGAACGATGAGAAGACTAATAGTAATAGTATTACACACGACACTGGCACCAATGAAATTTGTAGTTCTATATTGTGTTTGGACGCAGTGGCTCGGTGGCTAAGACGCTGAGCTTGTCAATCAGAAAGTTTGGCGGTTCGAATCCCTAGCGCCGCGTAACGGAGTGAGCTCCCATTACTTGTCCCAGCTTCTGCCATCCTAGCAGTTCGAAAGCATGTAAAAATGCAAGTAGGAAAATAGGGACCACCTTTGGTGGGAAGGTAACAGCGTTCTGTGCGCCTTCAGCATTTAGTCATGCCGGCCACATGACCATGGAGACGTCTTCGGACAGCGCCGGCTCTTCGGCTTAGAAACGGAGATGAGCACCGCCCCCTAGAGTCAGGAACGACTAGCACGTATGTGCAAGGGGAACCTTTACCTTGTTGTTTGAATCTGGCTTCCCCAATTAACTTTGCTTATTAGAAGATGGCAAAAGGGACCACGTGACCCCGGGACACTGCGACCGTTATATGAGGCGGTTGCCAAGCATTTAAATTTTGATCCCGTGAGCATGGAGTTGCTGCCACAGTAGTGTGAAAAAAAAAGGCAGGAAGTCACTTTTTCCAGTGCCGTTGTGATTTTGTGTTAAGACGAGGACTATCGGTATGTATGGTTTTCCAGCAGGCAGGCAAATTGAGGTGTATTGGGGCCATGGAAGAAACGCGTGACTCAACTCTTGAGACCGGGAAAGAGGACGATCTGACCTTTTTTTTTTTGTAACCGGTTTCAGGAGAAACGTATAGTAGTGTCCTGCCCCAAGGACCTGTCGCGCTGCAAACCAGCTCAGGAGGCAGGAGTCCCCATCACCAACGCGGAGTTCATCCTGACGGGTATTCTGCAGCAGAGGGTGGACTTGGAGGCTCACCGCCTGGATGGAAGTGTGGCTCCATCTCCTACTTCCAGTCCCCTTGTTCCCTCTACCAGGACCAGCAAGAGGCGGGCAGCCACACAGACGGCACCAGCTCCGCCCAGCACAGCCAAGAGACGGCGCTAATTTCCCCCACCCACCCCCCCACCCCACAAGGGCAGCACTGCCTTAAAATTGTACATATGGTTTTTTTTTATTTTCCGCTGCCAATAAACGGGGTATGAAAAGACTTTTGATGGTTTTGGAATGGGGTCTTTAGCAGTTGGACTGGGTGCTAAATGGGTGAGGGAGGGGGGAAAACCCCCTTTCTAAATCGGGAGTGGTTTAATATTTTTTAGAAATTTAGATTTAAATCATGGGCAATCCAACCCTGGCAGCTTTCAGACCTGTGGACTTCAACTCCCAGTATTCTCAAGCCAAGCCATGCTGGCTGAGGAATTCTGGGAATTAGAAGTCCACAGGTCTTAAAAATGACCAAGGCTGGACATCCCTGATTTAAATGGTTTAGTTTTAGAAACTTAATTGGGCTTATTAAGAATGTAGACATCAGCACCTTCTGATATATAATTATAGCAACCAAAAGGTAGCCCTCGTGGCAGCGACTTCTATGTGTTTTTTTACTGTTAGTGTGACCCACTGGAATCGCAATGCCAAAATAAACATATGTGCCCATAAAATGGGCAGTTAAGTCAGCTTGAGAGCTGCTACAACTTTGAAACAGCCTGTCAAAGACTGAATTCCCCAAAAATGGGCAGAACTGGGGTGCAATGCCTAAAAAAAGAACGCAGAAGTTTAAAAAAAAAGCTTTATTTGTAATTTTTTAAAAATAAAATAAAATAGGAGTTGAGGTAAAAGGTAAAGGTTTCCTTGTCAGTCGTGTTAGATTCCAGTAAAACCATGGACCAAATCGCTTACTTCTTTGGATCTGAGGTAATCACTACATTAAACCTCAGCTTCTAACATGACCTTGCTTTGATAGTTGAGCCTTTTTTTATTGATTTCTAGCAGATGGGCAAAAATTTCTGACGCCAGCTGTTAAAATTGCAGCAAGGACATAAGCCTTCCTCACCCAAAATTTTATTTCTGAAGCTGAAGAAGTCTCTTATCTTGGGGGTGCATTTTTGAGCTGCAGCATTGGATGTTTGGTATAGAACAAAACACCTGGACCCAAAATTCTTTAAATCTACCATTTTTTTTACATATTTCAGGCTTCTGTTGGGTGAATTTCACTTTCTGCCTTTCCAACCCCTTAATAGATGCTTCAGGATTATGTGACCATGAGGTGTGTGTGTGGGGGTGTCTTTAGGATGGAGTACTCGGCAACATGCAAAGCCAATTTTTGACTTTCTCTCCCATCGGGATGCATTGGGGAAAACAACTGGATTTTTTCTTGTATAGCAGATGGGGAACAATGGCCCCTTTATGACTTGTGGACTTCAACTCCCAGAATTCCTGAGCCAGCACTGTTGGCTCAGGAATTCTGGGAGCTGAAGTCCACAAGCCATAAAAGGGCCATCAGTTCCCACCCTTGCTCTGTAGCCTCAGCTGGATCTGGCCCATTTTTAAAACATTCATATACAGCTCTTTTTTTTTCAAATGATTCTGGTTTCTTGCTCCACATCAAATAGGGTCCCATTATGTTGTTTGGGGAGAGTTAGCCTTAGGCAGGCAGGCAGACTTTGTAATTCCAAAATGGCATTGGGTTGGAAATATGAAAACTAAAATAAGCAAATCCTGTCAGTTTGAAGTTCAATCCCTTGTGAGAAATACCATCTGTCTCAGGAAACTGAAGTGTAGAGATATACCATGGCCATTTCCTTATTGAGCTGTCAAAACATTGGACAATTTGAACAGCTCTGAGGGCCTCCAAAATCGCTTAGAAACTCCTAGGTTGTAGTTTCTAATAATCACAGATCTCCTGACTTAAAAGCGGCCAGCAAATGGTTTCCATCTGCCAACCAATTGAATAATTACGTATCAAATACATCTAATTAAAAAGTAAGTATACCTGTTTAGTACACTATTCAAATTGCGGATTTTTTTTTAAAAAACAAACCAACCAGGAAAGCCATTGGTGGAACTGGCAGAATCTGAGCAAACAGCAGGTTGGCAGGTGTGTGGAGAGTCTTCTTATGGTTAATTTTAATTTCTAAATCAGTGTTTCTAAAATGAAACTTCTAAATCATCATTTGGAAAATGTAAAGGCCATCCTAGTAAAAGAATGTGAAACATCTGGATTTTTGTTCCCCAATTCTTTCATCTGTCATGGACATAGGAGATGTCTATGTTCCATGTAGCAATAGCAGTTATATACCGCTTCACAGTGCTTTATGGCCCTCTCTAAGCGGTTTAGAGTCAATCTATTGCCCCCAACAATCTGGGTCCTCTATGTAACAAATAACATGTTTCTTCTGGATATTTGTATGTGCTTGAAATATCACTGTCTTTCATCCTGATTTTCCTTACATGCCCTTGACTGTGTAGACAGTAGAAAACAATTTTTAAACTACAAAAAAAAAAAAAAAAAAAAAAAAAAAAAAAAAAAACCACCAAGAACCATGTTGAAGTATTATTTATGGTTTAAGTGTAATTCAGTCACCCGCAAGAAAAACAGCAACTGTTGGGGGGAAAAACACACAGCTTCATGAAATTGATTTATGAAAGAACTTACTGTGGAGCTATCTTTCAATCAATCCTTTAAAAAAAAAAAGGCCAGTTAAAAAAATACCAGCTGTTCTATTGCTCTCAAAATGAAAGCAATTTGGAAGACTTGTAAAGTCTTCAAATAGAGATTGGGACATTTTAATTAAACAAGCAGATCTAAATCCATTTTAATCAAACAGGGATCTAAATACTTTACATTCTCTACAGTAGGGGTCTCCAACCTTGGCAACTTTAAGACTTGTGGACTTCAACTCCCAGAATTCTCCAGCCAGCTGGCTGGAGAATTCTGGGAGTTGAAGTTCACAAGTCTTAAAATTGCCAAGGTTGGAGACCCCTGCTCTACAGGTCATGTAGGACTGGAGATCTACAAATAGCAAAGAAAGTTGTCTATTTTGTGCAACGTCGCCAGTCCAGTTCTTCTGCCTCCATTTCTTACGTGCCCACTTGCAGAACGTAATAGGCCCGCCTTTGTGGGAGGCTACAATTGCAATCTTTTCAGTCATTAGTTATTAAGACAGATCTATCTGTGGAGAGTCCCTTGGTTGGATAACCTGCTGTGATGTCATACTGCGTTTTCCACGTATTCTTGAAAGATGGAAAAGATCAGAATGCTAAAGGTTACAACATCCATCGTAAATGAAGAGGGAGAACATTTGCAAAGCCCAGGACGTTCTAGGTCATGTTCCAATCTTGGCAACATTTAAGATGTATGGACTTCAACTCCCAGAATTCTCCAGCCAGGCTGGAATTCACCCATGGTGCAGACCCACCATGTTGTATGTTTATTGTGGGAAATGATAAGGATTTAAAAGAGAGGTTCAAAATAACTGGTCAAACGACTGCTGGCAGAATGTAATTTTTTTTTTTTATTTGTGGTCTTCATGTACAAAGAATGGCTTAGCTTGCCACAAATGCATTTGCTATCTTTATCATCCTCAAACATTTGCACCTTCCCTATAATCCTCACAAGGACCCCTGAATTTTAAGTCTTGCTCAGTTCAATGAACCAAACCGACCACTGGCAATCTCATACTATGCTTGACTACTGTTCCTATCACACCCTATATACAGGCTATCAAGCTGGGGACAATGGTCATTGTAGTCCAAACTTCCAGGAGCTTGTTGGAAAGCTTGATCTGTACCAACATAACAGAAGCGCTATTTTTATTCTTCATGTCCCCCTTCCAACCTCTAATAATCAGCATAAAGCCCACAGCTCGGAGGATAAATGATTCTGTGGCTTTTTCCCCCCTTCATTTTTGGAAAACATCTACGCTCGAGATTCAACATGTGAGCAGACTCTGATGAATTTTAAAACAAACCAAACGGAAAGCATTTTTCTAGCTGCCTTTTCTTTTTTAAACACATACAAAAATATCCTGCGTAATAATCAAAGAGTGCAAGGTTTTGCATCTTAAAAAGACCTACTGAAATAGCTCTTCGGGACAGCATTTCTGTTTCTTCAGACTAAGGAATCCTGGGATTACAGTGCCGTCTGGGGGAAGAAAAATAAGGCATTTTCAGAATAAAAAAGTAATGTAAATTGTGTAAGCCCTTATCAGTCCCTAGGCCAACCTTCCCATATGTAAGGTCTTCAAAACATGGAATTTACTTCCACCCCTACTTAGGATGTCACGCAGTGATTTTATATTGCCTGTTACATGTATATGCAGGGAGATGCATCCATATCAAATATAATGGTTTATTCCTGAGCACGTGATTAATGTTCCTAGTACGCATGTGTACATTCCTTTCTTCCCTTGTGTTCTCTGCTTCTGACGAAGCAACATCTCTTTTATATAGCCAACATGTGATTTCTTATTTTTGTATCAAAATAAATATCTTTTACATTAGAATTATAATGCGGTTTATTTTGGCAATGTCAGAGTTCCAGGAAAAGATTCATTTCGCCTCTGATAAGAGTAATTCTTATCTCAACATAGGATGGGATGTGTCTTTTGGCAATTTTTGTCCAGAGAAAGTGGGACCTGCCAGTCTGAGAAAACTTCTGTAGAAGGGACTGAGTATCAGAGAATACAGGTAGTCCTTGACATACAACTAGTCGCATAGCAATTGTTCAAAGTTATGATGGATCTACCATGGGGCTATTTATAACCCAGATGTGCAGTTCAGCATGTCGGGGAGCCCCTTGGTGGTCACATGACTGAAGTTCAGGTGCTCGGCAACATGACTGCATTTACAACCGTTTGCAGAGTACCCGCATGACTGTTTTACAAAGGTCTGCCACTCATTTGTGGGTTTTGGCAAAACTGAGTCCACCGCAAACTAATGATTTGCTTAACGACAACTGCACATCCCAAAAAAAGGTGGTAACATTGGACTGGTCACATGGCTCACCCATTTTATAACCGTCATGGCAGTCTCCCTTATGGGTCGTAAGTCGAGGAATACTTGTTCACTTTCCCATCCCATCCCATTATCTCTGATCTCGTGTAGGACTGAAGACCGGAGCACGGGGTCCAGAAACCAGCAGTGCTCTTGTTAGTGTCTTATTCCGTGTAATCTGCCTCCTTTTCTTACGTGCCTCTACATGGGAAGTAAAAGCACGCCTTTGTAGGAGGTAATTTGCTACCAAATCTCACCAATGTTATTTTCTGCTTCAAAGCGTCTAACTCAGGGGTGAAATCCAGCAGGTTCTGATAGGTTCTGGAGAACCGGTAGCGGAAATTTTGAGTAGTTTGGAGAACCGGCAAATACCATCTCTGGCTGGCCACTAAGTGGGATGGGAATGGAGATTTTGCAGTGTCCTTCCCCTGGAGTGGGGAGGGAATGGAGATTTTGCAGTATCCTTCCCCTGCCACACCCACAGAACCGGTAGAGAAAAATTTTGAATTTCAACCCTGGTCTAACTATAGCACTTAGATTTATATACTGCTTCATAGTGCTTTACAGCCTTCTCTAAGCGGTTTACAGAGTTCAGCATATTGCCCCCAACAATCTGGGTCCTCATTTTACCGACCTCAGAAGGATGGAAGGCTGAGTCAACCTTGAGCTGGTGAGATTTGAACAGCTGAAGTAGCAGTCAGCTGAAGTAGCCTGCAGTGCTGCACTTTAACCACTCCGCCACCTCGGCTCTGAACCTGCTCTGGTTTTTGGCGGGAAGGGAGATTAGCCCGGAGTAAAATATTATCTGTGTGTTCAAACTTGTTTCTCAAGTCACTTGTTCAGAGGCCTTCTCCGAAAGGACTGGTCAGGGGGCGTTTGAATCTCCGTAACTTGGTTGAAGCGGGCCACAACTGTCTTTGGCATTCCCGAGAGTCCACTAACTCAGTTCTGCTCTTGCTAGAATCCATTCAGTTTCTTGTAGCATCAAAGAACTCTGATCCAACTTTCAAGCACAGTGTTTAAGTTCAACGTACGGTAACCCTAAGCCCCGATTTGTTGTACCCATCGTTTGTGAAATAAGCCGCAGAGACTGAATTCACACATAGCACCACCATCTTATGAATTGCGCCTGCCCTCTGGAACATTTTACCCTTCAGAAGTGAGGTCAGCTCCAACCCTCCTGAGCTCCTGTAAGAGCTTATAAAGACCTAGCTCTGCCAATTGGCTTGTGAGTGGTTGATGGACCCTACCCTCTCACCATATTCCCTCCCTCCCATCTTTTTAGCGAGGTTGATTTTATAGTATTTATAGTATTGCGTTTATATTAATATAATATGTAATTATAAGATAATTACACAGTATTATCTTTTAATATTGTAAGCTGCCCATCATGTGGCAAGATGGGCAGCTAATAATATTTACAAATAAACGGAACGTGCGAATCCAATCAGGGATCATCAAATTCTACAGGTAGTCCTCGACTTGACCACAATTGAGGCCAAAAGTTCTGTTGTTAAGTGAAACATTTGTTAAGTGAATTTTGCCCCACCTTATGATCTTCCTTACCACAACTCTTAAGCAAATCACTGCAGCTGATAAGTTAGTAACCCAGTTGTTAAGTGAACCTAGCTTCCCCATGGACTTTGCTTGTCAGAAGGTTGTAAAAGGGGAAAATCACTTAACCCCCAGGACCCAGCAACGGTCATAAGTTTGAATCGGTGGTCAAGCATCTTTGATCACATGACCACAATGACGCTGCAACGGTTGTAACTGTGAAAAACGGTCGTGAGTCATTCCCCCCCCAGTGCCATTGTAACTTTGAACGGTCACTAAATGAACCGTTGTAAGTCGAGGACTACCTGCGCTTTGCTATCTTAGGAGAAACAGAATTACCTTTCCGGAAGATTCAGGCAGGACCCCCTAGCACCGTATTTCGAAACGACAAGATGCGGCACAGATGAAGCCCAGGAACGCACGAAGGTGTCCCACCTGAGCAGAAGAGAAAACAAGAGAACAAGGAACTCTGCCTTGGACACAAGACTGAGGTTGCCCTCCAAGCCATGCTTACAAGCAAAGGAGCCCCGTTGAGATCAACTGGACTTACTTCTGAGGAAGCACCCCTTCGGTTGCTAGTCCCTGGTGTGGATGATAACCGTAAAATTTCTTGAGATTTTTTCTTCTTCTGGTGTTATTAGAGATCAACAGTATAGATTGGGGGTCTCCAACCTTGGCCACTTTAAGACTTGTGGACTTCCAACTCCTAGCTTTGCTGGCTGGGGAATTCTGGGAGTTGAAGTCCACAATGTAGGTTGATTATCAGTGTCTGCCAAGAATGTGGAATGCCTGTCTAGTTGATATGACTAAGCAACCTACTTATTTAATCAGTTTAAGGAAATGATTATTTACTCAGCTTCTGTTTACCTAAGTTAATTAAAACTCTTCTGTTTGTCTAGGGTAAAGAAGTTAATTAGACATTCTTCTGTTTAGTTAGCAATCACACCTTGACAGGATTTGTCTGCATAGTATATTAACCATTTATTCATTGTAACTAAATTAGTAAAAGTTAATCTTTTATACTTGTGTGCACAAAGAAAATGGCTATAAGAATAAACGCAAGTCCCGGGCAAGACAGATCTGAACAAGCATACCCAGAGAGAACAAGTCTCTGAACAGCAGAGGCTCTGCACCCAGAGAGAAGGTCTTCCTAGCTCGGAACTGCTTTGCTCAAGAAAACCATGTCTCTGTATCTATGATTCCTACACCACAAGTCTTAAAGTGGCCAAGGTTGGAGACCCCTGGATAGACCAGGAGTCTCCAACCTTGGCCACTTTAAGACTTGTGGACTTCAACTCCTAGCTTTGCTGGCTGGGGAATTCTGGGAGTTGAAGTCCGCCAGGCTTAAAGTTGCCAAGGTTGGAGACCTCTGGTATAGACAACTAAGGACATCACTTACCCCATTCCAATCGTCAACATTTCTCATGTAGAGAGAGCCAACGTTTTGCATGTAGCCCATGAGCGATGAAATCTGCTTACTTGTGCGGACTGAGCGCAGGGAAAAACTCAAGGGGCAACTTTCATTTGGACTTTTCCCGCCGGGTGCTCCCGAACAGGACAGGACAACCGGAGGATCACCAAAGAGAATTGATTTGGCCAGGAAGGGTGGCAACACCGTGGGAGAAGCTGGTCGCTTGATGGTGAGCGTTAAAACACATTTAACAACTGAAAATAAATAAATGAAACGGGGCAAGAGGCATTCATCAGACAGGAGCGGGCGCTGCAGAAAGGAGAGACAAAGAGCCATGCGCGTGAAATGCTCTGACAGGGCCTGAACATTCCCAGGAGGCGGAATGCAAGGTGTATCACATTGAAAAGCTTGCCTGTAGGATATCGACAGGGCTGGCGTGAGGGACACTTAAGGCTACACAAAGCAGAGACGTTTCGGAAGCAGGTCCTGAACGGCTGGGGGAGAAGCAAAGGGCATGAGTTTCTAGCGGTTGCAGCATGGAACCAGAAGAACATTTCGACAGGAGAGGAAGAAGAAAGACAAAAATCAGCAGAGCGGGAAGGAAGGTCGCGCCCACTGCCATGTTGGGGTTAGTGTATACCGAAGTCACGGTGGCAAAAAAAGAGTAACCCCAGCCGTAGGTTTCCCCATCATTTTGACCCCCGGCCCTTAGCCGGCTCATGAGAAGCACCGGCCAACTTGGGTTAAGAGGGATTTGAGGTAGCGACCCATTTCCTTAAGTTTGCGTTCTGGTTAAAGTTCATAGTTTGAACTCTACAAACCAGGAAGTGCTAAATTCCTAATAGGCTGGCAACTGATTTGCTTCAGAGCTGTTCATAGTAAATTAAAAGTAGTACCAAAATGCCAGACGCCGAACAAGCTCACTCTTCCTTCCTAACAGATTTCAATTTTACAATGCTATAATATAACAGGGGTATCAAACTCAAGGCCCAAACTCAAGGAGTGCTTAGATTTGGCCACCCTGGAAATAGTGAAGGACCGACCCGCAGTGCATCTGCCAGAGAAAATGGAGCTCCGAACAGCTACATACAGCCCCCCTGAGCTCCGTTTTCGCTGGCAGAGGGTTGCAGGAGGCCGTCGCAGTTGAAAATGGAGCTCGCAAGGGCCGCGGGCAGCACTCCCAAGCTCCGTTTTCACTGGCAGAGGGTTGCAAGAGGCCGTCGCAGCCCAAAACAGAGCTTGGGAGCTCGTTTTTGCTGGTAGAGTGCTCAGGCTAATCTGGTTAGGGCTGAAAAAAATCTTCGGAGGGAGTAGCAATGAAAACAAGCCTGCAAAGACTTAGGGCTGGAAAAAAACTTCTCCGGAGGGAGTAGCAATGAAAAAATCCTGCAAGCCGGGAAGATCGTTAGGGCTGGAAAAAAAAGCTTCGAAAAAGCTACATTCGGAGTATAAGATGCACCCAAATTTTCAGCCACTTTTAGGGGGGGGAAGGTGCGTCTTATACTCCGAAAAATACGGTAATTTCATGCGCTCTCAAGGGCAACCTAACCTCACACTTGCATAACAAAGGAAACCAAGCTACACATTGCCAGCACTTTCCATGTCAAGACTAGTTTTCTGTGAATAGCTTCTAAAAAGCCTACTCTAGTTACCCAAAAGACAACCTGGAATTAAAAACATTTCACAAAACAAAGCATACACAACAAAACAAAACTCTTGTGTAACCTCAAGCTCCCCCGTCTTGTTAAATTACGGTTGCCAAGGCTACATGAAGGCAATCCCAAAGATGACTCTCCTATAAATATGTGGTTGTGAGATACATTTGTATAAAGTATCTCTATAACCTTCCTATATACTGCAACTGGACAGAATTAAAATCAATCCACCCTCTACTTGCATATTCCAACCAATTCTCATTGGTTAGCTCAATTAACCCAATTTTCCGAGTAACACAATACAGATGCCAGCTTGGATCTGATCAAGACGCTGAACTACACTTTTGGTTTGTGATATTATGCACTGTATGACTGGGTTTATATAGTGGTAAGCTATAACCTGGTTAGTTTGGTTTTGGTATATTGTATGGTTTGAAAGAATTGTGTTTATCAACTCAAGTGTGATGCGTTATCCAGGCTGATGTGGGAATTCCCCAAACCAGTGTCTCCCTGAGCATCTTGGAATTACAATTTCTAATTGCCAACACCCATGTATATTAAAGAACATATATCAAAGGAATCACACTGTTATTTGTTTGATGTCACCAAGTTGGGCTCAACAAGTTGGGCTCAACTCGTACTGACTATACAGACCAGGGGTATCAAACTGGAGGCCCATGGGCCGGATGTCACGCGCAGGCCACGCCCACCCCAGCTCCGCGAATGGGAAAAGCGTCACAAAATGTCATGTGACGCGAATGAGTTTTGACACCTGTGATATAGACAAATACTTGCCATTTTGACAGGAATATTACTGCCACTTGCATTTCTTTCAAGGACATTGACGTAATTCCTGATCCTCTCTATCAACCCTATCCATTTCTCCGCTTCTTTCAACCTTGCTGAGCTTAATCATTTCTTTCAGTTCAAATTCCTATCTCCTGCATCCAAGTTATGACCGTCATCTGACATATTGTGCAGGCCAGTCAGGTTTTAACTGAGCAGTAGTTCTTGCAATCCACACTACTGTCAGTAATTCTTTCCCAAGCCATAATTTGAAAGCGCTGATCTTTTTAGCCCTCATCTTTCAAACTCATACATTACCCCATTGACTTTGCTTGTCAGACGGTCGGACAAAGTGATCACATGACCCCGGGACATGGCAACCGTCGTAAATGCCACTCGGTGGCCAAGCATCCGAATTTTTTTATCATGTGACCATGGTGAATGCTGCAACTGTCATAGGTGTGAAAAATGGCTGTAAGTCGCTTGTTTCAGTGGTGGTGTAACTTCCAACCGTCACTAAGTGACTATTGTTGAGGACTACCTGTACCTTAAGAATCAGACTACTCCCCCGTGTTGTTTTCATCACAATTTGGCAGCTCCCTGCCGTGCAGATCATATACTGCACAAGAATTCCCAATCTGAAGGCTGGGCATGTTGTGGACTTGGGGAGAGGGAGCCCAGGTCAAGTGAGGTACTAATACCACTCTATAAAGTAAGATCTTAGTAAGACCACACCTAGAATACTGCATCCAGTTTTGGTCACCACTATAAAAAAGATGTTGAGACACTAGAACAGTGGTTCTCAACCTCCCTAATGCCACGACCAGTGGTGGGTTCCTACCAGTGCGGTCCACTCTATAGCACCGGTAGCGGCCCACTGGTGACGTCACAGTACCGGTGCGGTTGGTTGCCGGTGCCTGGGTGCCGCCATTTTTTTAAAAAATGTTTTTTAATTTTTTAAAAAAAATTTCTTCTGCACATGCCCAGAAGCCGAGCTTCCGGCACTGCGCATGCGCTGCCTTCCTACCCCACAGTGAGTCCAAGCAGGGGAGGATGGCTGAGGGAGCATGTGAGACGCTGAAAGAACGGGCGGCAGGAGCTATCTCCATTCCCCTCCCTTCAGCAGTCTGAGAAGCCACGAACGTGCGGTGATAATCCCAGGTATTTTCGCATGTTCGAGGCTTCTCGAGCTGCTGAGGGGAGGGGGAATGGGCGGCAGGAGCCTAGGATCATCGAATGGGGAGAAGCATTCAAGCTGGACGGAGCCTCCTAGAAGAACCGCTGCCGCGGTCTTGCTGCTCCCGCTGTGGGGGGCTGCGTTGCGGGTGGGCAATGCCCTCCCACTTCTCCGGCCGCTGCCAAGCTCCCGAGGCCCACGCCCCCCCTGGTCACATGGCTGGCAAGCCACACCCACAAAATAAGCCACGCCCACAGAGTGGCAGAAAAAAATTAGGAACCCGCCCCTGGCCATGACCCTTTAATACAGTTCTTCATGTTGTGGTGACCCCCCGACCATAAAATAATAAAATTATTAGGAAACTCAGGGGTGGGTTCTAACTTACCTCGCTGCCGGTTCACTTCCTCCTGTGCTGTGTGGCCGTGCCTCGTGGACACGTGTGCTGAATTTTTAAAAAAAGAAATTGGGGGAGGGGGGGAGCCGAAAACAAGATGGCGATGCATGCGCAGTGCCAGAAATTCGGCTTCTGCGCATGCTCAGAAGTTCCCATGGTACAGATTTTTTTTTTGCAGTAGTCTATTTGCATATGGGTGGACCCACCTGGAGACGAATAGAGGAGCGGTGTCTCGGTTCCTAAGACCATCGGAAATATGTTTTCCGATGGTCTTAGGTGACCCCTGTGAAAAGGTTGTTCGACCGCTAAAGGGGTCGCGACCCACAGGTTGAGAACCGCTGCTCTAGAAAAAGAGCAGAGAAGAGCAACCAGGATGATTAGGGGACTGGAGACTAAAACATACGATGAACGGTTGCAGGAACTGGGCATGGCTAGTCTAGTAAAGAGAAGTGTTCCAATATTTGAGGGGCTGCCACAGAGAGGAGGGGGCCAAGCTATTTTCCAAGGCACCCAAAGGCCAGACAAGGAATAATGGATGGAAGCAGACCAAGGAGAGATTCAACCTAGAAATAAGGAGAAATGTTCTGACACTGAGAGCAATCAACCCATGGAACAGCTTTGCCTTCGAAAGTTGTGGGAGCGTCATCACTGGAGGCTTTCAAGAAGAGATTGGACTGCCATTTGTCAGAAATGGTGTAGGGCAGTGATGGCGAACCTATGGCACGCGCGCCACAGGTGGCACGCGGAGCCATATCTGCCGGCACGCGAGCCATTGCCTTAGCTCAACTCCAGCATACATGTGCGTGCCGGCCAGCTGATTTTTGGCTCGTGTGGAGGCTCTGTGAGGGCATTTTAGGTTTCCAGAGGGCCTCTGGGAGGGCCTCTGGAGCCTGGGGAGGGCGAAAAACAGGCCTACAAGGCCCACCGGAAGTCGGGAAATGGCCATTTCCAGCCACCAGAGGACCTCTGTGGGGGCGGGAGAGGCCGTTTTCGCCCTCCCCAGGCATTGAATTATGGGTGTGGGCACTCACACGTGTGACAGCGCTCACGCGCACGCTTTCGGCACCCGAGGGAAAAAAGGTTCGCCATCACTGGTGTAGGGTCTCCTGCTTGGGCAGGGGGGTTGGACTAGATGACCTACAAGGTCCCTCTTCCAACTCTGTTAATATGTTATTTCATACATTTGCAGGGCTATAAAACAAGTGCCTTTCCCGAGTTGCAAGTTCCCGGCCACGGGAAGCCAAAAAAAAAAAAAAAAATCTAGGCACGTTTGCAACCCCTATTCATGTTTGGTCCTTTGCCGTAAAATAAACTACTCCAGAGTCCATCTCCGGCCCTTTCTGAATATCACACGCCACGATGAAGAGGGGACATCGGGTGACAGCAACGCCACCTACCAAGGGGAAAAAAACCAAGCTCTCGGCAATCATCATTTTGTCCTCTTATCCCAGATTTGGGCTCAAGCAAGGCGCTGAACTACCGATCCCATCATCCCCCGCCAGAGAGCCAGGGCAGTTTCTCACCAAACAGATCTTTAGAGGTGCCGCCTGGATGGGATGGGAGTTGGAATCCCCCACATCGGGGCAGCCGACGCGGACGGAGCTTACCCGGCTTGTTTCACCGCTTTCTCCCAGACAGCCGGAGCATTGCACGGACTCCGGGGAAAGAGCCGGCGGTCTACCGGCTGAACGAGCCTCCCGTGCGAACAGGCTTTTCGGAGAAGCCCGGCGCTCGCTTTCCCCTAAATTGCCTGGCCGCCCGTCCCGACGCCTCGCCTGCCCGCTGAGCCCCAGAAACGCTCCGCCGAGGCGATGCCGACGGATGCAGCCAGTCCGCCGCTCCCCGCCCCTGCAAGCCGCCGAGTTCACCCGGCGCTCACGCAAAGCCTGCTGGGATTGCGCGCCTGGACCCGAATTTCCTCTCTTCTTCCTCTCATTGGCTGGACGCGCCAACCTCGCTCAGTGGCTCTCCCGACATCGGAGGGCGGGACGAGAGGCGGAGCCTGTCGCCTGCAATTCTTTAGTCTCCGCAGTGAGGCTGTTCCGTGAATGCAAAATCAGGTTTTGGGTTTTTTTTAATTGCTGTCGTGTTGGGAGAAATTAAGATAATTAAAAAGGAAAAGGAAAAGGAGGATAAAGGTAAAGGATAAACATTTGAAGGTATTCGAGAAATGCAGTTTTATTATACCATCTTCGCTGCCTCAACCAGCAAAATTTGGTTTTGGGGGCTATTTATTGAATATGGAGCATGCATGGTGACTCTGAGTGACTAACAATTAAAACAATTAAAAAAACAAAAATCAAAAAATCAAAAAATCAAAGGAGCAGTGGAGAAGATTTGCAATTTGATTTGCTCAAATTACCTATGACATGGAATCTTCTGAATGATCAATGCCCTTATTGTAATATAGGTAGTCCTTGACTTACCACAGTTTATTTAGTGACCGTTCAAAGTTACAACGGCACTGAAAAAAGGGACTTATGACCGCTTTTCACACTTAACGACCGTTGCAGCATCCCTATGGTCACAAGATCAACGTTCATATGCTTGGCAACTGGTTCATATTTATGACAGTTGCAATGTCCCGGGGTCATGTGATCACCTGTTGTGAACTTCTGACAAGCAAAGTCAATGGGGAAGCCGGATTCACTTCACAGCTGTATTACTAACTTAACAACTGCAGTGATTCATTTAACAACTGTGGCAAGAAAGGTCGTAAAATGGGGCAAAACTTACTTAGGCTGTGTTTCACTTAGCAGCATAAATTTTGGGCTCAATTGTGGTCGTAACTCGAGGATTTGCTGTAGTGATTTCATAGTTCAATAGAAGATAAGAAATGTACTAGTGCAGGGCTGTCAAACTCCCTGCCTGCGGGCCGGATGCGTCATGCACTGGCCATGCCCATGCCGGGTTTAGCGAAGGGTTTAGCCAATATGTCACATGATACTGCCGTGACGATGTGAGTTTGACACCCCTGTACTAATGATTGTTTCTCCTCCCAAAGTAATTTGGGCAATATATGTGTTTAATAAATTATTAATATAACCTCTCTGGGGGCTCCTTTATAAGAGGCCACATTAGTAAGTCAGACAAGTTTAAATAGAAATGATATTGCAACAGAGCTCACTGCACCTCCTCCATGGCAAGGAAATTACAGGGGCATAGTCATTCAGGAAAGGGAATTTTTTAGTATAGGTTGATTTATGACCACAACTGGGGACTGGAAAATCCATTGTTAAGTATGTGGTCATTAAGTGGGGCACCACATGATTGCACCCAATTTTACAATATATAATATTACAAGGCAGGCAGCCCAGGTTCAAATCCCAGTAAGGGTATGGCTATCTGACGAGAGCTAAATAGCTCGAAATAGATCTATAATAGTCTCCCTTTATTTTCATTTATCAGCAAAAAATGCTACACACACACACACACATATACATACATACATACATACATACATACATACATACATACTGCCATGATTGTTGAGCGAGACGTTACATGCCCACGGCTTCCAGCCTTCCCTAATGGCTTCCCCATTGAGCCGATTGAGCTTCCCCATTGACCCCATTCTTCCCCAGAAGAGCCGAGGTGGTGCAGCGGTTAGAGTGTAGTACTGCAGGCCACTTTAGCTGACTATGATCAGCAGGTCAGCGGTTCAAATCTCACCGGCTCAAGGTTGACTCAGCCTTCCATCCTTCCGAGGTAGGTAAAATGAGGACCCAGATTGTTGGGGGCAATATAAATATACATTGCTTACGGGTGTAAACCGCTTAGAGAGTGCTTGCACTGTGAGGCGGTATATAAATCTCACAAATAAATAAATAAATAAATTGACTTTGCTTATTGGCCCCCCCATTGGAAAAGTCACAAATTATGATCGTGTGACTGCAAGATGCTGCAACTGTCATAAGTGCAAGCCAGTTTCCAAGTGCCCAGTTGCGATTTAAGTACTGTGGGGATGCTGTAGTGCAGAGGTCTCCAAACTTGGCAACTTTTAAGACTTGTGGACTTCAACTCCCAGAATTCTCCAGCCAGCTGGCTGGAGAATTCTGGGAGTTGAAGTCCACAAGTCTTAAAGTTGCCAGGTTTGGGGACCCCTGCTGTACGTGGTTGTAAGTGCTAAAACCAGTCTCATCCTTTCAGAAATGGATGGCATTTTGGCTGTGTCTCTTGTCTATTCTTTAGAATTCAGGGGGGTCAAAATGGCGGCCCTCGGGCAGGATGCCTCACGTACAGGCCACGCCCACGCCAGGTCCGCCAAGGGAAAAAAACGCCGTGATACATCATGTGACAGCAACGTGAACGTGATGTGGCAAGTTTGACACCCATGTGAGTTTAGAACAATTTTAGCTGGCTGGGGAATTCTGGGAGTTGAAGTCCACTTATCTTAAAGCTGCCAAGGGACTTAGAAATCATTCAGTTGCCACTGTGCTGATGGAAAAACAATTTTCGATTAGCTTTCCTGTCCCCAAGACAGATTCATTCTCTTAAGACCCGACTCTCAAAACCAAGACCTACTTTCTTAACTCTCACCCATCCTCCCTCTCTCCCCTTCCCCATTTTGGAAAGATAGTCATGCAAAGCTAAGGATTAGAGAAACCATCTTTTTGTTGGGAGCCTTAGCAACCTAAATGTCAACATTCTGCATTTTTTTCCCTTTGTTTGCAGGTTTTGCACCCCTCTCCCTTTTACCCCCACGGTTTGCAATTTCTTCATTCCTTCACAGACTTGTTTTTCCTTTTTCTTCTCATTTCCTTTGTCCTACGTTTCAGCTGCACCAGCTGCGCCCGCTTTCAAATTTTGCTATGGCTTCAATAATCCTTCAAAGGGACATATTAAAAACTGTCTAGACAAGGGAGAGGGACGGTGGTGGGATGTATCAGAATTGCTAACTTCCAGATCTAAATCTTTTTTTTCCATTGCCATTTTGTTTATTTTTTCTTCTTGGAACCTACGAGGTTAACTTTTTCCACAAGTAATATGGACAGCTCAGTTGAATCTTGTCTTCTAATTATATTCAAATCGATAAAGAGATAGACTTGCAACCCTCTCTCTTTCTAGATAATTTTATTATTATGGTTCATTGCACAGGCAGAGAGATGTTTAGACTGGATTTGTCATTTTTATCCATCTTCTTTTCCAAAGACCTGGGATAGGCAAATGTTGTTTGTTTGATGGTGCTAAAGGTTATTATTATCAGCTTTTATTTATTTATTTAAAGAAATGTATATAGCAGTGATGGCGAACCTTTTTTGGCTCTGGTGCAAAAAGGGTGCGTGCACCCAATAGCGTGTGCACACCCGTGCACACATCCATAATGCAATGCCCTCGCCCCTGCGCATGCACACAAACCCCCGTGCTGCCCCCACCACGCATGCTATCGCATGGACGCGCACCCTTTTGGCACCCGAGCCAAAAAAGGTTCACCATCACTGCCTTAGCTTATCTAATGGTCTTTTTAAAAAAAACCCACAATAATGTTTCAGAAGTGTTAGCTTTTGTGAATAGAGAATGACAAAAATAATCTGCCTTGACTGACAAAGCCCAATCTTTGATCCTAATTAGTTTATCATATTGTAAATGATTGCTGATGATTTTGGCAACCTGACAAATTTCACATTGTTAAGGTGAGAATAAATCTCATAGAGGCGATGTGGATCTTTTCTTGGAATTCAAACATTTAGAAAATAAAGCCAAGATTAAAAGTCTAATAGAAAATATTTATTTCGGTACAAAATCAATAAATCATCAATAGTTACATCCTTGCTAATAAATCGTGACCGCTCTGGTCAGAGTCAAAGGCAGAAGTGTATAATGGAGAATCAGGAATGCGCACATGCGCAGAAGATCACATCACGTGTCCTGCTTGTATTGGAATGTACCATAATATTAGGATAGGGATGCATCACCCTGCATATACATACAACTGGCAATATTCACACTGTGACACACATGGATGTAAGAGCTCCGTGAGATATGCTGGTACTAAGCTGTAAGGAGTTTTATAGATCGGACAACTCACTTTAGAGATTTATTTCATTGATCAAATTTCTATATCACTCATCTCACCTAAGTGACTGTGGGGCAGTTTACAAATAAGATACGGGACTAACAAATTTAGCTGATACCTAGACAGAGATTTTAAGTCTTTGGTATGAGTATAGAATAAACGGATCTTTTAAAACTACTTCCTGTATTCATTCATGAAAATCTTTGCACCATAATGGGTAGAATCCTATCAACTGCATCCTTGATTGCCTTATAGTACATTTTTTTCATATTGCATATGAACACACCGACTTTTCAACTTGAACTGGAGGACTAGAAGACTAGAAGAGAGAAAGGGGTGTGCATTTGTGTGCATGTTCATTTTAAAAAATAGCATAATATAATCCACTAGGGGTCGTCCTAAGGTCTTTTTCCCCCATGTCTGTTATCTCATTAATACACGCAGCTCTCAGTCCTGACATATGACATAATGTTGAGTTATACTTACAGTAACCTTCTGGCTCCCACTTACTCTGCTCCTCCTTCCAGTTCAGAATGACCAGTCTCATCTCAACATTGCCTCTCGCTGTAGTTGCATCCTAAGCAGATGAAGACAGCTGTTTAAAAGCAAATAATGTTTTAAAAAAGCTGTTTAAAAGCAAAAAAATAAAATAAAATAAAAAAAAATAAAAAAGCTCTCCCTGATTCAGTTGTCTCAGCTACAAATTTTCACAGTTTTGGTCACAAATTGACTTCCGTGGACCTCACTTCATACTTAAGAGGTCCTTAGAGGGGGCGTGCATACGCGCACTAACATGCCTGTCGTCCCTGTCATTGCATTTTCATATTATTCCTGTTTTTGTTTTTTGTTTGACAAATTATAATAAATAAAATAATAAATAGACAGAAATAGACAGAACTTCGTAAATTTATGTCCTAAATTTATCTACCCTTCATCCTTTTTTCACTAGAACAGTGATGGCGAACCTTTTTAGGTTCGCGTGCCAAAAAGGGGGCGCGCGCTAACGCGCGCTCGCAAGCCCACACCCATTCCCTCCCCCCCACGCATGCGCACAACACCCCCCATGCTGCCCCCTGCGCATGCGCACCCACCCCACCCCCGCGCAAAGGCCTTACCGGAGCCTGGGCCGGTAAAAAATGACGAAACGGGCAAACCGGAAGTTTGGAAAAATGCACTTCCGGTTTGTCCATTTCATCGTTTTTTGCATTCCGGGGCTTTAGGGAGCTTCCCTGAACCCTCCAGAGTGCAAAAAACAGCTCACCGGCAAAACGGAAGTGCGTTTTTCCGCACTTCCGGTTTGTCCGTTTTGTAGTTTTTTGCATTCCAGGGCTTCAGGAAGCTTCCCTGAACCCTCCGGAGTGCAAAAAACAGCTCACCAGCAAACCGGAAGTGCGTTTTTCCGCACTTCCGGTTTGCCAGTGGGCAACGCTTGCGTGCCCTCCGCTATGGCTCCGCGTGCCATCTGTGGCACGCGTGCCATAGGTTCGCCACCACGGCACTAGAACATAGATAGGAAATCTATGCTCCCAAGGATATTGCTAAACTACAACTCAGAGCATGTGTTTCATGACATGGAGGGTGCCCAATTGCGTTTTCCCTGCCCTAGAAGTTCTGGATAGGATTAAGTAGCTGTCACAGTCTTCTGAGCACCGAAACCAACTCACATTTCACTCCCCAGCTGGTACAGTATTGTGACTCAGTGGTGAAACAACTGTTTTTGGTTGACTTGTTCAAACTCTGACCCAAAGTTACCACATGGCACTTTACAGCTTCTGTTAGTCACTGGAATCCTCCTGGTGGGATCTGGGAGAAGGGTAAAAAAATGGGAGACCCTTCCACTGTGGAACAAGTGTGCATTTCCAGTGTATTGTGTAACTATCATCCACTACATTTGCTCTCTTCTCTTGTAGAAAGAGGGTGGATTCGTAATAGCAACCCGTTCCAGCCAATTGTACTGGGGCAGTGATGGTGAACCTATGGCACGCGTGCCACAGGTGGCACGCGGAGCCATATCTGCTGGCATGCGAGCCATTGCCTAGCTCAGCTCCAGTGCGCATGTGCGTGCCGGCCAGCTGATTTTTGGCTTGCACGGAGGCTCTGGGAGGACGTTTTCGGCTTCTGGAGGACCTCTGGGGAGACGGGGGAGGGCGTTTTTGCCCTCCCCATGCTCCAGGGAAGCCTCTGGAGCCTAGGGAGGCCGAAAAATGGGCCTACTGAGCCCACCAGAAGTTGGGAAATGGGCCATTTCCGGCCTCCAGAGGTCCTCTGGGGGGGCGGGGGAGGCCATTTTTACCCTTCCCAGACAGTGAATTATGGGTGTTGGCACTCGCGCATGTGCGATAGCACACGCGCATGCACTTTCGGCACCCGAGTAAAAAAAAGTTCGCCATCACTGTACTGGGGTATTTTGAGACTGCAGCCAATAGCCTTCTTCCCTTTGAAATGGACTAGGGAGCAGTTATGAGGTGGTAGAAGATGCCTGTAAAATCGGGATGAGGGACTTCCTTTTCCTTCTCAGAATGAAATAAGGATTTGGATAGTCTTTCCAGTTTAGGAAATCTGAATCTAATTTAGCTTGCAGGGTTGCTGAAAAAATTAAATGGAGGAGGAATTGGGAATGCTGTCCTAACGTCTTCAGAAGTAAAAAATTAAATACTTCGCTTAGGTTAGGTTTATTGGAATCAATGAATCTCAGTAGCCATTAGTGCTTTGAGAGTGATTACTGTATTTTTCGGAGTATAAGACGCACCTTTTTCCTCCCTAAAAGAGGCTGAAAATTTGGGTGCGTCTTATACTCCGAATGTAGCTTTTCTGAAGCTTTTTTTCCCAGCCCTAGAGAGGTGCTAATGATCTTCCTGGCTTCCTACTCCTCTTTGCAGGCTTGTTTTCATTCCTACTCCTTTGAAAAAGGTCTTTTCAGCCCTAACGAGGTCCTAACGATCTTACCGGCTTGCAGCATTTTTTTATTCCTACTCCCTCCGAAGTAGTTTTTTTACCAGCCCTAAGTCTTTGAGGCATGTTTTCATTCCTACTCCCTTCGAAGGATATTTTTTTCAGCCTTGACCAGGGGATAAAATAATGTGCCGAAGCTGAACAGACTAAGGACGCTAGTCAGATGAATACCTGGTAGGTAGATTTTCCCCCCCTATTTTCCTCCCCCAAAACTAAGGTGCATCTTATACTCCGAAAAATACGGTAAATATGAATCTTTCAGATTTCACTTGGTATACTCAGAAGCAGGGTTTAATCTAGTTCCTCGTTGTAAGGATTAAAACTAGGATCAGTCAGTAGAACTGACTAACACACTTAAGAATATATAATTATCCTATGGAATTCATGGTAGATAGTAGATTATGTAGTTGTTAAAAATATTACAAGTAGTCCTTGACTTATAACCATTTGTTTAGTGAAAGTTTGAAGTTGTGTGAAACAACTTCAGTTTGAATAGTGTGAAACAACCATGACAGCATCCGTACAGCTACTGTATGTGTCAAAATTTGGGCGCTTGGCAACTGGCATGTATTTTAGACGGTTGTAGCATCCTGGGATTGTGTGATTGACCTTTGTGACTTCCCAGCTGGCTTTTGACAAGCAAAGTCAATGGAGGAAGCTGGGTCCAGTTAATGACCGCATGGTTCACTTAACAACTGCAATAATTTCCTTAACAACTGTAGGGAAAAAAAAGCTTGTGAAATTGGGTTCTGTTGCTTAGCAACAGAAATTCTGGCTCCAAGTGATCATAAGTCCAGGAGTACCTGTACACAGGTTTGTGCCTTATTAAAATGATGGACTTTTGCACATTTATGTGAGAGTATAGCGTACTGAACTCAGGGAGACTGACTGATCAAATTAGAGATCTGTATTAGATCTCTGCAGGAAATCAAGTCAAAACCAAACCAAACTGAACAGATCATGACTCAGGCTGATGCATGAACCCTGCTGTAAGAAACCTACATTGCTGAGGTCAAGCGGGGACAACAAAGATCATTTAGCAATAGCACTTAAGAGTTATATACCGCTTTACAATGCTTTACAGCCCTCTCTAAGCGGTTTTACAGAGTCAGCATATTGCCCCCAGCAATTTTGGCTCCTCATTTTACCCACCTTGGAAGAAGGATGGAAGGCTGAGTCAACCTTGAGCCTGGTGAGATTTGAACTGCCAAATTGCAGTCAGCAGAAATAGCTTGCAGTACTGCATTCTAACCACTGATTGACCCAAAATCACCCCACTGGCTTTTATGGCTTAAGATGGGACTTGAACATATAGTCTCCTGCTTTCTAGCCTGGTGCCTTAACCGCTAGACCAAACTGGCTCTCTCTCTCTTACGTGACAACATTTGGGTTTAGTCAGAATGCACACCATGCAACTTGTCTCCATCTGGCCATCTGATTTCAGCTATTTGTAGTCTGTTATCATTGTTCTCCTTATTGTTATCTTATGTAGGTGGTTGGGGTTTCTTCGGAGACATATTCAGATTCCATCTCCCTTGCCTGCATTCTGGTTTGACAGCCAAAATAGTTCATTTCACAAGCAAAGTGTTCAGCTTAAGGTATGTACTGTTTTATGAGTGCACAGGAATTTGGCTGGGTGCCCCTGGAAACAGACTACTAGGCAAGATGGACCTTGATTTGATATACTTGGGCAGTTTTTATGCGTAATTGCTGTAACTGAGAACATGCTGTCACATGTTTTCTAGTTAAAAAGTTTTGCTACGGTCTTAAGTTCCTGAAAGAGAGGATTCATTCTGCCCAAATTCCCAGCAATGATGTGGGTCAAATGATGTGTTGTCATCCCCCCTTCTTTTCTTAGTGTTATATTTTAAATTTCCATAATGGGAAGCCCACGGCCTGCTCATTCATGATTGCCATAAAACCCGTTATTATTTTAATTTTGACCAATGATAAACAATTTCAGTTTATCCCCCGCGCTTGCATTTTATGTCCAGTCAGACAGAAACAAAAGAGACAAATGACTTCGTTTTAAGCACACGACAATATTCAGCACAAAGATTCTCAAACATTTTTCAATGTTTGCTTGTACAAATGCTAAGCCATCAATTATGTAATCATGTTTTATAGCATTCATTAAATGCTATTGTTTGACTGGGTCTGTAGAGTACATTAAGTTTAACAGATTTAACAGATTAACAGAGTTGGAAGGGACCTTGGAGGTCATCTAGTCCAACCCCCTGTCCAAGCAGGAGACCCTACATCTGCCTCTACCTAGGATCGAACTCACAACCTCCTGATTGTGAGGCAAGAGCTCCACCTCTAGGCCACAGCAGCTGTTCATAAGCTGTGATTATCGAATTACAGTGGAGAGGTTCATACAATGTGTTAAACCAAAATCAAACAAACTGCCCTCCAGAACCATTTTCAGAGTCCATTCTTCAAAGTGAAATGGGTGGCGTATAGAATGAATGAATGAATGAATGAATGAATGAATGAATGAATGAATGAATGAATGAACGAACCAACCAACCAACCAACCAACCAACCAACCAACCAACCAACCAACCAACCAACCAACCAACCAACCAACCAACCAACCAACCAACCAACCAACCAACCAACCAACCAACGTTTCATGTGATGTGTGAACTCAATCTGAGTGAATTCAATGAGCCATCTAATGCAGACTTCTTTCTTTTTTTATTTAACATGTTGTGTGAACTTAGCAATTATAGGTTAGTCTGCAATCTATGGTTAAGCAAAGCATAACCTTTGCTCTATGAATCTATGAATCCAGGCATTACCTAGCATGGATGGGTATCAATTGCTATTTTCCCTAGCTATCATCCATATCACGGGTAATTATGTGCTTTCTGTCCTGCCTCCAGTTGTGTCTTCACAGCAACTCCTGTGGGACTGAAAAAGAATCACCAGAGGTTTTATTCCTGCAAATAAACCTTTTAGTACTTTATTAGCATTCTCCCAGGTGCATGAAACTGCAATTCCCATTAAGTACATGGCAGGGGTGGGTTCTAATGTACCTTGCTTCCGGTTTGCTTCCTCCCGCGCCGCATGGGTGCGCCTCATGGGCGCACGCATGCGCAGTGCCGAAAAATCCAGAAAATAATAATAATAATAAAAAGCCAAAAACAAGATGGCGACCGCTTGCACAGTGCTGGAAACTCAGCTTCTACGCATGCTCAGAAGAAAACAATAAATAAAAATAAATAAATAAAATTCAAAAAAAAAGATGGCAGCGCCCACGGACTGGCACTGACTGAACTGTGTCGGTGACGTCATTGTGATGTCACCGGCGGGTTGCTACCAGTTCGGGCGAACCGGTCCGAACCAGGAGGAACCCACCCCTGGTCTGGAAGGCCCCTCTTGGGAAGGTTGTTGCACTTCACTTGATCCCAGGACTTCCAGACAGCAACCACTTCGAGAGTCCTTTTAATATCAACATTTCTGCATTTTTTCCTGCAAAGCTTTGAGCCCTTAGTAAACCATTAACCTGTTTTCTTCTTGGAATCCTGCCATGACTTTGGGCTGCTGGAGAGAATTTGTCTCCTACTTCCTGTTGTGCTGGAGAGAGTTTAACCAGTGGTGGACTGTTAGCTTCCCTTCTCTAGCTGGCTGACTTTTTTCCAAGTTCTGAAACTAACAAGGGCCAGATCTGATTGATACATGGATGGGAGAATGATAGACCAGAGTGGGAAATAGTTAAAGGCAATACAGGTAGTCCTTGAGTTATGACCTCAATGAAGCCCAAAATTTATATTACTAAGTGAAACATTTGTTTAGCAGGTTTTGCTCCATTTTATGACTTTTCTTGCCACAGTTGTTAAGTGAATCATTGCATTTGTTAAAGTTAGTAACACGGTTGTTAAGTGAACCTGGCTTCCCCATTGACTTTGCTTGCCAGAAAAGGAGATCACATGAGCCCAAGACAGTGCAACCGTAATAAATATGAGTCAGTTGCCAAGCATCTGAATTTTGATCATGTGACCACGGGGATGTTGCAACGGTCATAAGTGTGAAAAATGGTCATAAGTCACTTTTTTCAGTGCTGTTGTAACTTTGAATGGTCATTAAACAAGTGGTTGTAAGTTGAGAACTACTTCTATAGCAGGGGTGTCAAACTCAAGGCCCGGGGGCCGGATCCGGCCCGCGGGGTGCTTAGATCTGGCCCACGGTGCCACCCTGGTAACAGCGAAGGACCAGCCCGGAGTGCCTCTGCCGTTTTTGCTGGCAGAGGGTTGCAGGAGGCCATCGCAGCCAAAAACGGAGCTCGGGAGTCTGTTTTCACTGTTAGAGCGCTCGGGCCTCCACAGGCGCCCCCGACACGAGTGATGTCAAGCTGGCCATGCCCACCCCGGCCCCCTGAAGTCAAACAGAACCCTGATGCGTCCCTCAATGAAATCAGATTTGACACCCCTGTTCTATAGTATGTAAGTAATCGTAATAGGGTAATAGTATATATACTATTGAATAGTATATAGCACAAACATTTTCATAGTGCATTGTAATAGAAATTATCATATTAATAGTCTAGAAATAGCAACAGAACAGAATATTTTTAGACTATTAAAATGATAATTGCTAATCCAATACACCATGAAAATAGTTCTCAACTTTCAACCACAATTAGGGCAAGAATTTCCATTGCTAAGGGATGCAGTTATTAATTGAGTTGCACTCAATTTTACATTTTGTGCCATGATTGTTAAATGAATCACTGCAGTTGTTAAGTGAATCATGTTTGTTAAGTGAATCACATGTTTGTTAAGTGAACCTGGCTTCCCACATTGACTTGGCTTGTTAGAAGCTGGCTGGGAAAGTTGCAAATGGCAATCCCATGGCCCCGGGACACTGAAGCTGTTGCCGATTGCCAAGCACCCAAATTTTGATCCTGTGAATTGTGGGGATGTGCTACAGTTGTAAATGCAAAGACTGATAAGTCACTTTTTTCAGTGGCGTTGTAACTTTGGTCACTAAATGAATGGTTGTAAGTCAAGAACTATCTGTATATAGGAAGCACTCGCATATTATTTTTACATGTTTGTTTTAACAAAGCTAAAACGTCTCCTCAGTCCTTATAGGCAAATATGAAGAAATCACTTGGCCCAGTGTTTTTGTAACTCTATTGAATCTGCATCAATCTAATTCAGGGGTGTCAAATTCAAGGCCCGGGGGGCCGGATGCGGCCTGTGGGGTGCTTAGATGTGGCCTGTGGGGCCGCCCTGGAAACAGTAAAGGACCGGCCCACATTGCCTCTGCCAGCGAAAACAGAGCTCGGGAGCAGTGGTGGGTTTCTACCGGTGCGATTCACTCTATGGCACCGGTAGCGGCTGGCGGATTGCGAATTTGCGCGCGACAGCTCCGGTGCCGTCTTCGCTGGTCCGTCACGCGCCACCATCTTTTTTCCATCTTTTTTTTGCTTTTTTTGCTTCCTGTGCATGCGCGGAAGCAAAATCTTGTGAGGGGACGCGCGCATGCAAGATTTTGGCGAGATTTCGCTTCCGTGTATGCGCGGAAGCAAAAAATCACCGAAATTGCACACACGCGCGTCCACTCATGAGATTTCGGTGAGATTTTGCTTCTGCGCATGCGCGGAAGCAAAATTGTGCGAGGGGGCACGCGCGCACGCAACATAGCAATACGCGCATAGCGCACCGGTAGCAAGGTAAGAGCAACCCGCCCCTGCTCGGGAGGGCTGTGTGCGGCCCTCCTGAGCTCCAATTTGGCTGGCAGAGGGTTGCAGGAGGCCATTGCAGTAAAAAACAGAGGTTGCGGGAGCCGCGGGCGGCACTCCCAAACTCCGTTTTTGCTGGCAGAAGGTTGCACGAGGTCGTTGCAGCTGAAAACAGAGCTTGGGAGCCCGTTTTTTCTGGTAGAACACTCAGGCGCCATGCCCACTCTGGCCATACCCATCCTGGCCCTCCAAGGTCAAACAAAACCCTGATGTGGCCCTCAATGTAATTGAGGTGATCTAATTGGGTATCAGTTAAAAAAGCCTGTGACACCAAGCACTACTCAAAAGAGACCTTAGTTTCCACTTTTCTATTCCTCAGATGCAAAATGCTAATTTGTGCTTCTTGGGAATGTCGGTCCCAGAGGGTTTATTTATTTCAAGCATTTATATGTCCACCCAACTAATGTAATCCTGTGTGGCATATGGAAAAATGCATAAGAAAATCAACCTCATCTCATTTAAAAATATAACTCCAATATGCAACCTGAGTGCATAGGTTAAAAGATGATATAGAAGCCTTCATTCATCTAGACCAGGAGTGTCAAACTCAAGGCCTGTGGGCTGGATCTGATTAGTGGGGTGCTTAGATCTGGCCCGTGGGGCCGCCCTGGAAACAGCAAAGGACCATTCCATGGTGCCTCTGCCAGGGAAAACGGAGCTCGGGAGGCCTGCAGGTGGCCCTCCCAGGCTGTTTTCGCTGGCAGAGGGTTGCTGTCGCAGCCGAAAACGGAGCTCTGGAGCCTCTTTTCGCTGGCAGAGCGCTCGGGCTGCCATAAGCGCCTCCGACATGATTGACATCGAGCTAGCCACGCCCACCCTGGCCGCACAAGGTCAAACACAACCCTGATGCAGTCCTCAATGAAATCAAGTTTGACACCCCTGATCTAGACCCAAACACCTGGAGAAACAGCCAGGCCTTGACCCCCTTTTGAAGGCCATTGGGTCCCCTTTTATATTGGGGGGGGTGAGATGGAAAGAGAGAGGGAGGGAGGGAAGGAGGAAAGAAAAAGAGGAAGGAGGGACTAAAGAAAGGAAGGAAAGAAAAAGAAAGGAAAGAAAAGAAAAGAAAAGAAAGGACAGAATGAAGAAAGGACAGAAAGGAAGGAAGGAAGGAAGGAAGGAAGGAAGGAAGGCAGAGAGAAGAAAGGAATAAAAGAAAGAGAAAGAAAGAAAGAAAGAAAGCAAGCAAGCAAGAAAGAAAGAAAATGTCACTGTCATTTTTTGTGCTCTTGACAAAATTAAGAAACCAGGATTTGTCTCGCTAAGAAGAGAGTATCTCCATTATTAAATGAGTTTTAGGAAATGGAATGGCAGAAAATATCTTTTATGTTTAAAGAATGGGTCGTGTTGTGTGCTTAGATTTAAATATATAGCAAACTAAAAACAATAATAATGCTAATTTCTTAAATATAATAAGTAGACATGCTACTTCAAGCAGCCTTTTTGGGATATTTCAAATGCTTTAATTATAATTACAGTCTATTAACCCCCCCCCCCGCTTCTCTTATCTGATTTTTTGCTTCCCCCCCCCCTCATAGGAGGTCTTTGAAGTTAGCCAGCTTTGATTTATTTAGAAGCTTTTCAGTCAAGCCCCTGGTATTGGTCAATAAAGCAATGTAGAACATCAGATGATTCAGAACTATAAATCTATACAGGAAAGCATTTAATGCGCACACAAATATGTATTGATCCGCTGATGAGGCGGTCTTGCTACATCAATCCCACAGGGATGAAGCAAAGCACAACTCTGTGAACAATTGTGGTCAACAATATCCATTCCAACTGGAATGAAAGATGCACAGTACTGAAACGAAGGACAATAAACAGCCAGAACACTTACACCATATCGTAAACATTCATTTAGTAAATGTATACTCCATCAACCAAGCCATGTCCTCAAAATGGTTAAAATTTAGTGGGTGTGAGTGTGTCCGTATATTGAAGTGAGTCTTATTTTTCTTCTTCTTAGATGGAGTTAGAGCAGTGTTTCTCAACCTTGGGCATTTTAAGATGGGCGGACTTCAACTCCCAGAATTCCCCAATTATAATCTTGTATAATATGTAAGTAAGACCACAGTTGGGAGTTACTGCATCCAGTTTTGGTCACCACAACATAAAAAAGATGTTGAGATTCTGGAAAGAGAGCAGTGAAGAGCAACAAAGAGGATTAGGGGGCAGGAGGCTAAAACATACGAAGAATGGTTACAGGAATATGTCTAATTTGGTGAAAAGAAGGACTGGAGGGACATGATAGCACTGCTCCAATATTTGAGGGGCTGCCAAAAAGAAGAGGGGGCCAATCTTTTGAAATGCTCCAGAAGGCAAGACAAGAAACAATGAATGGAAACTAAACAAGAATAGAAACAACCTAAAACTAAGGAAAAAATTCTTAATGGTGAGAACAATTAACCAGTGGAACGGCTTTGCCTTCAGAAGTTGTAGGTCTCCCATCACTGGAGGTTTTTAAGAAGAGACTGGACAGCCACTTGTCTGGAATGGTATAGGGCCGTGATGGCGAACCTATGGCACGCCTGCCACAAGTGTCACGCGGAGCCATATCAGAGGGCATGCGAGGCGTTGCCCTATGTCAGCTCCAGCTTCTCACCCAGAATGCCCCAAATAGCTGGACTTCACCTCTGGTTGTACCACATACCTTGTCCCACTCCCTGGCTCAGGGATGGGTTGCTGGTGGTTGGCAGGGGTTCGGGAGAACCTCTAGCTAAGATTCTGTGCAGTTCGGAGAACCCCCAAATCTCACTCCTGGCTGGACCCGCACACCCCACCCCTCCCAGGAGTCCCCACGTGCCCCGTTTCTAAGGTGACCAGACGTCCCACTTTTGGCGGGACAGTCCCACTTTTCAACAATTTGTCCCGCGTCCCGCTGCGTTTTTAAAAAGTCCCGATTTTTTTAAAGACTGCAATTCCCAGAAGAGTTTGCCGTGCTTATTCAGAGGGAGCAGAGGACGCTACAGCTGATTTTAAAGGAATCAAAACAGCTGCTTAAAGAAAAAGCATTTAAGAGTTTTCCCCCAGCTCTCCCTTAAAAGCCGATTCACTTGCCTGCCTGTTTTTAAATAACGCGCTGCAGAAGGGGCTTGAAATGGCTGCGAAGCCTTTTTTCCCCCCTTTCCTTTCTGTAACACGAGGTCGGAGAGCAAGCAAGGCTCATTTGCATAGACACGCCGCTGACAGAATCTGAACTAAAAGTTACTTTTTTAATGACAGAAAAGAGACAGAAACAGGGCAAAAGTGAAAATATGTCTAAGATATCATGCCCTGAAGTGAGTAGAGGAAACTCTAGACCACTTTCTAGACCACCTCACCATGACTAAGAAGGAACTCAAAAAAGAGGTCAAACCTCCAATTCTGATGGAAATGCTAATAACCTCCAGACTGGGAAACAAAAGGAGGTGGTCTTAAACTTTAGACCCCTCCCATGTTGGATTTGAAACCATCTCTAAAGATTATCAGGTCAGGAGGCAGGGGTCCCGGTCCTACTCTGTTTCATCTTCCAGCAGGAGTCAAAGTTTTTAATAAAGAACATTCCCCCCCCCCTCCGCTGTCAATGGTGTCCGGCTTGAGTAATGTTAAAATCTGGTCACTTTACCCATTTCGGATGCAGGTAAGTGCATGGCGCGCGGGGAGGCTCAGGTAGGGCAAAAAACGGGCCTACCGGAAGTTCGGGAAGGACAGAAACAGGCCTGTTTCCAGCCTCCAGAGGGCCTCCAGAGCCTGGGGAGGCCGTTTTCGCCCTCCCAGAGGCTCGAGAAAAATCTCCGGAGCCCAGGGAGGGCAAAAAGCCCCCCTGACACCGTGGTGCAGGAGGCTGACTAGGCCACGCCCACCATGGCCACGCCCACCCAGCAATCGGGCAGAGAACCCCTTGCTAAAAATTTTGAAGCCCACCCCTGCCCTGGCTCTACCATTAGACTTGATGAGCTTCATTAAATTTCTACAAAAGATGCAAGAAAAAAAAGCAAGAAAAAAAAGAACAATTTAAAAAATAGGGAAAAGGAAGATGCAAAGGGATAAAGAAAGAAGAAAAATAGAAAAACTTCCATTTTTTTCTTCAATGCAGCCACAAATACAAAATACATTAATCTTGTGGTCTAAACTTCCATATTAGGCAGTATTTCTATAATCAAAATTCTACTGGCCACGGTCTGATCACCTTTTTCTCCCTCCTTGTTTCCATGGTCTATTATTTGAAAGAGCCATCCCAGTGAATTATGGCCCTTGATTTTCCATCCATCACAATTCATCATTAAGGCCAAGCTATAAAACGAGAACATATGGCTTTTAACAGCTGGGATATTTTCTCCCACCCTCTGTGATTGTACTGTTTTCCCAGAAAATGCAGGAATGACCCAGTGCCCTTCTTTTTCCTATCCGGGTGAAGCCTCTGATGTCATTTCCCTTTCTGAACAACAAAATGGGACCCAACAGCATTTTTCTGCTGGAATTCCTTTCCTAGAAATGCATCAGAAGGGGCTTTCACCTCTTTCCCTCCCATATCCTGGCATGTACATATTTTTCAGCCTGTTCAAATATGGGTAGTCCACGACTTACGACCACAATTGAGCCCAACATTTCGATCCCTAAGCAGCACAATGAGTTTTGCTCCATTTTACGATCTTTCTTGCCACAGCTGTTAAGTGAATCACTGCAGTTGTTAAGTAAATTAGAATTCTTTATTTTTTATTGGCCAAGTGTGATTGGACACACAAGGAATTTGTCTTTGGTGCATATGCTCTCAGTGTACATAAAAGAAAAGATACATTCGTCAAGAATCATGAGGTACAACAGTTAATGATTGTCATAAGGTACAAATAAAGCAATCAGGAAACAATCAATATTAATATAAATCGTAAAGATACAAGCAACAAGGTACAGTCATAAGTGGGAGGAGATGGGTGATAGGAACGATGAGAAGACTAATAGTAATAGTAATGCAGCCTTAGTGAATAGTTTGACAGTGGTGAGAGAATTATTTGTTTAGCAGAGTGATGGCATTCGGGAAAAAACTCTTCTTGTGTCTAGTTGTCTTGGTGTGCAGTGCTCTATAGCGTCGTTTTGAGAGTAGGAGTTGAAACTATTTATGTCCAGGATGCGAGGGGTCAGTAAATATTTTCACGGCCCTCTTTTAAGTGAGTTTTGCCCCATTTTACGACTTTTCTGGCCACGTTTAATTGAATCACTGCAGTTGTTGAATTAGTAACACAGTGAATAGAATAGAATAGAATAGAATAGAATAGAATAGAACAGAACAGAACAGAACAGAACAGAACAGAACAGAAGAACAGAAGAGAAAAGAACAGAACAGAATAGAATAGAATAGAATAGAATAGAATAGAATAGAATAGAATAGAATAGAATAGAATAGAATAGAATAGAATAGAATAGAATTCTTTATTGGCCAAGTGTGATTGGACACACAAGGAATTTGTTTTTGGTGCATATGCTCTCAGTGTACATAAAAGAAAAGATACATTTGTCAAGAATCATGAGGGAATTACACAGTTGTTAAGTGAATCTGGCTTCCCCATTGACTTTGCTTGTCAGGAGGCTGCAAAAGATGATCACATGACCCCGGGACAAAGGAAAGTTTTCAAAGGAAAACCAACTCTAAATCTTTCCCGCAGTTTCAGTATAATTAAAATAGGAAATAACCCCATCCCCAAGTGTCATAGGTCATGTTGGCCAATTGGGTTAATTGGCGGGCTCTCCAAGCACTGCGGCCAGGTTCAGTTAGAAGTTGACAAATTGTCTGAAATGGTATAGGCTTCAGGGGGGTTGGACTAGAAGACCTCCAGGGTCCTTTCCAACTCTGTTATTCTGAAAATTTGAAGACAGGAGATATATCTCTAAATCAGTGTTTCTCAACCTTAGCAACTTTGTGATGTGTAGACTTCAACTCCCAGAATTCCCCAACCAACTTTGCCGGCTAAGCAATTCTGGGAGTTGAAGTCAACACCTCATAAAGACACTAAGGATGAAAAACAATGCTTTAGGTACCTATTTTGCTTTATATCCTTCCATCACTCCCACTCCCACCACACCCTTCTCCAATCTAAGATATTCTTGAATCGTGTTGACTCCAATTACAGAATTTCCAGTCTGGTATTGATATTACTAATTGACATTTTTAACCCCAACACATTTGCAGGATTGCAGAGACGCTGTGATCCGTGATTGTGCCTTTGTCTTGTTTGCTAAACCATCTTTAGTTAGCAGAGAAGGGAGGGTGGGAATTGACAACAACATCCAGGACTTCTGGATGAAGAACAGCTCCTGGCCTATAGCAACAAGGGACACTTTTCAGGGTTATTTTTCTCCCAAGCCACCCAGGATACTGGGTGATATATGGTTAGCGGCTGGACTGGCGACTGCGGTGTTATCTTTCCCCCCAAGGAATTCAGTAGGCCTTGCTGCTGGGGTGACATTTACGTCTCGCTGGCTGACCTTGGAAGCCAGGAGCATTGCTTAAAATCTCATTAACGTCACTCCATAATACATGGAAGAGAAATGCTCCCTTGGGCCAGGTTGGGTCCGCAGAGAAGGAATAGGCAACAAGACGGGCGTGTGAAATCTTTGATTCCTTTGTGCGGCTAAAAAAAAAAGCAGCTTTAATTTGTAATTGCGGGAAGAGGGAGTTCTAAATAGACAGGGTAAAATGCGTGGAGGAAGCCACCAATTCCTTTCACGCTGCCCTCCTTCTTGAGATAAAGGCAGCGCTCTTAGATGTTTTCATGATTCTTATCACGGGCAGCGATAAGAAAGAGAAACGAAAATCAATCAATCAAAAGAAATCTGAGGCAAAATCAAAAAGAAGAAAGAAGAAACAAATTCTAATCAACCCATCATTGAAGCTGGCATAAGGAGATAGATTCTCATGACGGAAGGGATTTATCTACCATCAACGATCAGGGTACGGAAGATAAGAGGTCTTTATGGCCCTTACAGATGAAAACTCAAATCTGCTAGAGGAGCAGAGGAATAGCAATAGCAATAGCACTTAGACTTATATACTGCTTCACAATGCATTACAGCCAGGGGTGAAATCCTCCCGGTTTGCCCTGGCCCGTCATTCGGCGTATAGCCGATGGAACTGGTGGCGGTCGCGGCGCGGAGCTTCTCCCGCCCGCTTTCCCGGCCCGGCTGAACGCCGCCATTCGGGTTATTTTTCCCTGCGCATGCACAGAGGGAAAAATAACCCAAATGATTGTGGTCAGCCGGGCCGGGAAAGCGGTGATTGTGTTCAGCCGGGCCGGGAAAGCGGGCAGGAGAAGCTCCGCGCCGCGACCGCCGACAGTTCCATCGGCTATACGCCGAAGGACTGGCCCGGGCGAACCGGGAGGATTTCACCCCTGATTACAGCCCACTCTAAGCAGTTTACAGAGTCAGCATATTGCTCCCAACAATAAATAAAGATGGTAGAGCAGGGATGGCAAACTCAATTTCATTGAGGGCCGCATCAGGGTTGTGTTTGACCTCGGAGGGCCCGGGGGTGGGGTGGGGGTGGGTGGCCATGGTGGGCATGTCACGGGACTGCACCTCCACACACATGGTTTTATACACTTATAAAAATAGAGAGGTGTACATTTCTGTGATTTTGTTTTTTTAATACTTACTTGATCTACTTGATCACCTTATGAGAGAGAGAGATACCAGATCGAGAAACTGATTAGATTAAAAACATTACAAAACTTGACAGAGCCGAGGTGGTGCAGTGGTTAAAGTGCAGCACTGCAGTTCAGCAGTTCAGCTGTTCAAATCTCACCGGCTCAAGGTTGACTCAGCCTTCCATCCTTCTGAGATCGGTAAAATGAGGACCCAGATTGTTGGGGGCAATATGCTGAACTCTGTAAACCGCTTAGGGAGGGCTGTAAAGCACTATGAAGCGGTATATAAGTCTAAGTGCTATTGCTATCTAAGTGCTAAAACACACACACACACAAAACCAACAACACACAAACAAATTTCCTCGCTACAGCAAATTCGTATCGGTATCACTAATAACAGTTACATATCTAAATTCTAATTTTTTAATATATTCTACGCTATTATTACAGTATTATTTACATTATTACTATTTACGCACGTCCCCTTTTTTAACATTCTCTTACATTCATATGTTATTATCTAATTTTTATTTCTATTTTCTAACCAGATATACCATCTACTCCAAACTTTGTAATATTCTGATTCATCTCTTTCATTTAGCTCCATTGTCAATTTGTCCATTTCGGCACATTCCAGTATTTTACTAATAATTTTTACATCTGACGGGCAGTCGGCCTATTTCCAGTGTTGTGCTAAGATAATTCTAGCGGCTGTCAGTATGTGCAGTATTATATATTGAATTTCCTTATCCATTTTCGCCTCTAGGATACCAAGAAGAAATAATTCCGGTTTAAATTGTATTTTTTGTCCTGTTATTTCTTTCATCCAGTTCTATATTTTGCACCAATACTTCTTTGATTTTGGACAGATCCACCACATATGACAATAGGTAAGACTGAGTTTTAAACAAACCAAAATAGTAGGGTTGGCTCACATGCCACACCAAATGAATCACTTTATGGCTTAATATGATTACAGATAGTCCTTGACTTACTACAGTTTGTTTAGTGGTTGTTTGAAGTTACAGCGGCACTGAAAATAGTGTCTTATGGCCATTTTTCACACTTACGACCATTGCAGTATTCCCGTGATCCCATGATCAAAATTCAGATGCTTGGCAACTGGCATGTATTTATGACAGTTGCAGTCACCCAGGGTAATAATGGTCACCTTTCGCGACCTTCTGACAAGCAAAGTTAATGGGGAAGGCAGATTCACTTAACAACCATGTTGCTAGCTTAACTGCAAAGAGTCACTTAAGGAACGGTGGCAAGGAAGGTCATAAAACAAGGCAAAACTCACTTAACAACTGTCTCGTTTAAGCCAGAGAAATTTTGGGCTCAATTGTGATCGTAAGTCGAAGACTACCTCAGAGTTCGGACCGGTTCTTTAGAACCGGTAGCGGGAATCCCCCCCCGCTCGCTGAACCGGCAGCGATAACCAGTTGGCCACACTCCCAAATCGGCTCTAATGGCGGCACCTACAGTGGCGCCATCTTGTTTTTTGCTTCTGAGCATGTGCAGAAGCTTGGTTTTCGGCACTGCGCTCACGTGGTGCGGCCGTGCGGCGTACAATGCGTGCGTGCCCACATGGCGTGGGAGGAAGCGAACCGACGGCAAGGTAAGTTGGAACCCACCCCTGGGCTACCTGTATGGATCTTGTTCTTCCCAGTGTCAAATTTTCTCAATTCCTTTTCCACCCATCTCACCCACCACTCCTCTGCCAGTCAAGCCCATTGCCTGTATTAAATCACAGCTAAAGATGAAAATGCTTGCCAAAGCAGAGTGGAAGGGCAGAAGTCTTTGCAAAGGCATTTAGCACTTCCCACTCACATTCCACTTTCCCCCTAAAGTCATGTGCTCCCTTAGCACACACGCAAATCCTTTTTACATTATTTAAAAAGCATAGGTGGCACCAGGAGTCTGGGGAGGGGGAAGGGAATTGCACCCTTTCATGCGTCCTTTGACCCTGTGCCGATACCAAATAACACTTTTCAAAGGCAAATTGTAGCTGAGCTTTGTATTGTTTTATTGCTTTTAAACCAATGACAAAAAGGGAAAAAAAGAGAATTATGATTTAAAAAAATGCATACCTTGTCACTGAAAACAAGACATAGAAAATGTGTATTTTTTTAAATAAAAAATACAACAAAGGAAAAATTAAAAAAGGACAGGTAGTCCTCAACTTATGACCACGATTGAGCCCAAAATTTTGGTTGTTAAGTGAGGCATTTGTTAAGTGAGTTTTGCTCCATTTTACGACTTTTCTTGCCACACTTGTTAAGTGAATCACTGCATTCGGTGAGTTAGTAACCCGGTTACCGAACCTGGCTTCCCTATTGACTTTGCTTCTGAGAAGATCGCGAAACGACCTTGGGACATAGTAATGGTCATAAAGATGAACCAGTTGCCAAGCATCTGAATTTTGACCACACGATCATGGGGAATGCTGCGATGGTCGTAACTGAAAAACTGTCATAAGTCATTTTTTTCCAGTTCCGTTGTAACTTTGAACAGTCACTAAATGAATTGTTCGTGAGTCAGGGACTACCTGTATAATGGATCATTATAACAGTAAAATAGTGAACTGAATGGCAGAAACTCCAAATTTGATGGCACATGATAAATTAATTAACTGGGGAAAAAACTGGAAATCTTTGCAGTCAACAAAGCAAGGGTGGGTTCCTCCCGGTTCAGACCGGATCGCCCAAACCGGTAGCGACCCGCTGGTGATGTCACAATGGCACCATGGATCCTGTTTGGTCGGTGCCAGTCCATGGGCGCCGCCATCTTTTTAAAAAAAAAAATTCTGAATTTTTTACTGTTTGGAAGTTTTTTCCTCTGCTGCTACTTGAAAAAGGGCCCTCCCGCCCGCCCCCGGGTTTATACTTACCTTTATTCCTTCACCCGAAGCACAGCTGATCAGCTCCTCAGCTGTGTTTTGGGCTGATTATAGCTACTGAGCATGCGCGGAAGCAGAATTGCATGAGGGGACGCGTGTGCGAGTGGAGCGATCGCGCCCGCGCGCAACGTCGTGATGCAAACCGGTGGCGAAGGTAAGTGGAACCCACTCCTGCATCAAAGGCATTTGAATTTTATTTGATATATAGCATCTTACTTGGAAAACTTAACAGGGAATTGGGTCTTATATTCCTTGACACAATCAAAGATGTAAGACAGTGATGGAGAACCTTTTTTTGCTCGGGTGCCAAAAGGGTGCGCGCGCATGCATGCCCACACCCATAATGCAATGCTCTCCTCCCCACGCATGCGCACACAACCCCCTCTGCTGCCCCCCCGCGCATGTGCACAGGCCTCACTGAAGCCTCTGGACTTCCAGTAGACCCGTTGGGTCCATTTTTCGCCACCCACAGGCTCCGGAGGCTTTCCTAAAGCCTGGGGAGGGCAAAAATGGCCTCCCCCTGCCCTCTGGAAGGCCAAAAACCAGCTGGCCAGTGTGCACATGCGGACTGGAGCTGACATAGGGCAAAGCCTCGCGTGCCTTCAGATATGGCTCCGCATGCCTCCTGTGGCATGCGTGCCATAGGTTCGCCATCACGGATGTAAGACAATTTGACATCTCTAAAATATACTCTGTAGGTTTCTCTTCATCTTCCAAATGTGTGTGTGGATTGCTGATACTACTTTTGTGGGAAACAAATAAATGCGGTAGGTTTTTTTTTTAAAATTCAAAGTGGCCTCATTTTTATTATATAAAACCGGTTTGACATGACTTTTGAGACATACTTGAGTTTTTCAATTATCAGTTTCCAAAATGGGATTTGATATTGATTTTTGGCATTTATAAAGTGTCGTATGGAATCTGACAGGGGAGCCTCGATCCAAAAAGATGATCAATACCGCTTTGCTCTGGAAAAGACATTCTTTTAGCTGTGTGTTATTTCAAATCACAGCCTTCTGAGTGCGGTTCAGATGCACTATTGGAAATTATCCAAGGATAAACTGAAAATACCAGAGCATAAGAGAGGAGAAATTGCAAGAGGTAAACCTGAATTTTTTTGTCAGGGTCAGTTTGAAATGGATATTTCCTGTTCCACCTGCTTCTTACAATCTCCCCATCTGTTTTCCATTCAGCTGCAGTTGCCACATGCAAGGAAAATTTTCTCTTCACAACTGTGCATTGTATAGTGGCCTCTTTATGAAAGTCCTGGAAACAGTTGTCATGCCTTCTCTGGTTCAATATGGGAGATGTTTGAAACTGGCTAAGATTAAATGGAAACTAATCAAGGAGCGAACCAGCCTGAAACTAAGGAGAAATTTCCTGTCAGTGAAAACAATTAATCAGTGTGGAATCACTTGCCTTCAGAAGTTGGGTGTGCTCCATCATTGGAGGTTTTTTTAAAAAGAGATCGGACAATCATTTATCTGAAATGATATAGGATCTCCTTCTTGAGCAGAGGGTTGGACTAGAAGATCTCCAAGATCCCTTCCTGTTGTTATTCTGTACTACTACAGTTGTGTTGAGAGCACTGAAGTTCTTCCGGGTTGAAACTATTGAATGGTGGCATCACCGTTGCCAGCAGGATATCCATTTGGAGGCTTTTTCATGTCCCTGTTAAGTTGCCCACTGAAGTGGTACCTATTTATCTACTCGCGTTCACCTGCTTTTGAACTGCAGGAGCTGGAGGGTGTGACGGGAGCTCACCCCATGCTGCAGCAGCAACCGGGTTTCGAACATGAGCCTGCCAATTGTCATCCCAGCATCCTAATCTTGTGAGCCACTGCACTGCCTTGGTTATTCTGTTACTCTGTTAAATGTTTGCACATCTTCAATACGTAGGGAATAAGAGATTCAGTCACAAGGAGCTTAGAAATTGATCTAAATGTGTGGTCACCAACTTGTCTTTAAGATACACACCCTAAAAGGAGCATGTGCATCTCCGTGCATGTGTCTCCAAAGTTATCATAGAATGTCAGCCTTGCGAGGTAGTCCAGACAAGAAGCACATCCAGAAGGACTAACTCTGTTTTAAGGTTACATTAATATAATCTTACAAGTCTGAAAGTACAATTCTCCGCTAATACCTTTATAGGTTAATAAGGGTCACTTTTGAGATGTTTCCCACATCCCCATTCCTTCTGTAGTCTCACCTGCCTCTTATCTGTCTGTTCCCCTGGCTCTGGCTCTGGCTCTTCATCCTGTCTCCAGGGGTGGAATTCAGCTGGTTCAGACCGGTTTGGGCGAACCGGATGTTCATTTTAATCTGGTTCACCGAACCGATTGTTCCACGGACTGGCTGAGCCCGCCCACCCCTCCCCTCCCCTCCCCTCCCCTCTCCCAGGAGTCTCCACACGGCCCATTTTGGATGCCAGGTAAGTACAGGGCTCGCGCGGAGGCTATGGGAGGGCAAAAAATGGGCCTACCGGAAGTACCAGAAGTCCAGAAACGACCCTGTTTCCGGTCTCCGGAGGGCCTCCGGTGCCCAGGGGAGACTGTTTTTGCCCTCCTGAAAGCTCGAGGAAAGCCTCCGGAGCCTGGAGAGGGTGAAAACGCCCCCCCCGCCGTGGTGCAGGAGGTTGAGTAGGCCATGGCACCATGGCCACGTCCACCCAGCAACCGGGCAGCGAACCGGTTGCTAAATTTTTTCAATCCCACCACTGCCTGTCTCCCAAGGTCATTATCATCTACTGTTATAGGTAACCCTTGACTTTCGACCATCACTTAGTGAGCATTTGAAGTTACGACGGATCTACCCAGGGAATACTTATGACCCGGATTTGACGTTCCATCAGTCAATCTCACACACCCTGTGGTCATGTGTCTGCATGTTGGACGCTTGGCAGCCAAGCTGCATTTACAGCCATTTGCAGCATCCCTTGTTTACATGACCGCATTTTATAACAGTTTTGCTAAAAGCCGGCATTCACTTCTGGGTCTTGGCAAAACTGGCCCATAGCAAACCATGGGTTTGCTGTTTATTATTAGTCAAGATGTGTTCATTATTAGCCAGGATCCCTTGTCGCTGTGTAATGCCCAAATCTTTAGCTTCTTCTTCCTCTTCCCCTACTATTTTTTGGGAAGTTTGGAAGGGTTAAAGGACAATTTATTTGTCCTTTACGATTAGGACCTAAAACTGTGCAGTTATCCTTTAAAAACCACTCCACTGAAATTTCTTGGAAGAGCAGCTCAAGACATATCCCGCAAAACTTGCTGGGCATGTGTGGTCTTGACGGAGAAGCTCACCCGATCCTGCTTGATTTCATCACCTCCTAAGAAAAGGCCTGTTTCCTGGGTTTGCACAATGCATAATTACTTTAGAGAACCTCCCGCCACAAAATGAACATGTTGGTTCCTGGTGGTTTGTTCAAAGAATAGGGCAAATTCATGGTGTATTGGCCTGTAGTTAGGGATGGCCACGGCAACATTACTTCAAGACAGTTGTGGATCCCTAATTACTAGATACTACGCAGCAATTGAAGGTAACAGACTACAGAATCATGTCAGAGCATGTATTTTTTCTCCTTAAGAGCATTTGGCTGTTCCTTGCCTTAACAAGAACCGCAAAAAAGAATAGAATAGAGCTGGAAAGGATCTTGGAAGGTCGAGCAGAAGACCTGATACCCAGTGGTGGGTTGTAAATAATTTTGCCACCGGTTTGCGTGCGTGCTTGCGCATGCGCGTGATGTTCCTGCACATGCGCAGAAGCGTCCCTGGCAGGTGGGTGCAGCCTCTCGCTGCCAGTGCTACCGGTTCTAAGAACCAGTCCAAACCAGGAACAATCCACCGCTGCTGGTGCCATTTCAGACAGGTAACTGTCCAGTCTCTTCTTAAAAACAACCAGTGATGAAGAACCCACAACTTCTGAAGACAAGCTGTTCCACCAGTTAATTGTCCTCACAGTTAGGAAGTTTCTCCTTAATTCCAGGTTGCTTCTCTCCTTGATTAGTTTCCATCCATTGTTTCTTGTCTTGCCTTCTGGTCAGGGGTGAAATTCAGCAGGTTCTGGAGAACCAGTAGCAGAAATTTTGAGTAGTTCGGAGAACCGGCAAATACCACCTCTGGGTGGCCCCAGAGTGGGGTGGGAATGGAGATTTTGCAATATCCTTCCCCCAGGAGTGGGGAGGGAATGGGAATTTTGCAGTATCCTTCCCCTGGAATGGGGTGGGAATGAAGATTTTGCAGTATCCTTTCCCTGCTCCGTCCACCAAGCCACGCCCACAGAACCGGTAGGGAAAAGTTTTGAATTTCACTCCTGCTTCTAGTGCTTTGGAAAATAATTTGATCCCCTCCTCTTTGTGGTAGCCTCTCAAATACTGGAATACTATCATGTCTCCTTAGTCCTTCTTTTCTCTAGACCAGTGGTTCTCAACCTTCCTAATGCCGTGACCCACGCCCCACCCCTGCGCCCCCACCGCAACCCACTGCGCCTGCCGCCGCGCCCCCCACCGCCGCCATTTGGGTTCTTTTACCCTCTGCGCATGCGCAAAGTGTTCTGCGCATGTGCAGAGTGTAAAAGAACCCAAATGGCGGTGTCCGGGCGAAGTCTCCCGACCCCTGTGAAAGGGTCGTTCAACCCCCAAAGGGGTCGCGACCTCCAGGTTAAGAACCGCTGCTCTAGACGGACCATACTCAGTTCCTGCAACTGTTCTTCTTATGTTTTAGTCTCCAGGCCTTTAATCATCCTAGTTGTTCTTCTCTGCACTTTTTCCAAAGTCTCAACATCTTTTTTGTATTGTGGTGACCAAAACTGGATGCAGTATTCCCGGTGTTGGTCTTACTAAGGTTTTATAAAAACCATAATACCTCTGCCTCTCCTTTGAACCAGGGGCGGGTTGCTCACTTACCTTGCTGCCGGAGCCATGCGCGTGCATCTCCATGCTTCGGGGGCACGCGCGCTCGCTACGCGCGCGTGCCCCCTCATGCGATTTTGCTTTTGCGCATGCGTGGAAGCAAAATCACGCCAAAATCTCGTGAGGGGGGGCGCGCGAGAGAGATTTCAGCGCGATTTTGCTTCCGCGCATGCGCAGAAGCAAAATCGCCCGAAAATCACAGGAAAAAAATGGCGACGTGCCGGGTGCACCGGCAGAGAGGGCTCCGGAGTGGTTGCGAAATCTGCCACTCCCTACCGGAGCTGTGTATTGGACAGCTCCGGCAGGAACCCACCTCTGCTTTGAACCTAAAGCATCCAGAAGTTAGGTCAGAATCTACAAAATGCAGCGGTGGCATGAAAGGCCTGTAGAAAAGGGGCAGTGTTTGGGTGGCAGTGTTTGGGTGTCAGACCTGCAAGGCGGTCCAGACAAAAAGTACATCCAGATGAATAAACCGTGTCATATTATTGGAACTTTATTGTAAGATTACATTGGCAGAATCTTGCGAGATTTAAAGTACATTTCTTCCCCCTCACCTCTACAGTCCAAGAAACTATGGAGGGTTCCTTCTGAGATGTTTGCCACACCCTCATTGCTTTGGTGAGGTAAGCTGCCTCTTGTCTGTAAAGATGGCCACCATCTTGTAAAATTTGAATCCCTCCTGACTGAGGCACTGCTGTACCCTTTCACTCTTTGTTCCCCATGAGAGCGGCCTGCATACTCATTTTCAACCTGAACATCCTCACTGTAGTCTGTGAAGTCAGCCGACATAACTTGATTCTTTTTTTTAAAATAAATGTTCTTGAAGAAATGTTTAAGTAAAAAACAGAAAATAAAGATAATAAAGACAAATGGTAAATAGTGAAAAAGGAAAGACAAAAAGAAAAAAGAAAAAGGAGAGGGAAAGGAAAGGAAAAGAATGGAAAGGAAAGGAAAGAAGGAAAGGAAAGGAAAAAAGGAAAGAAGAAAAAAGCAAATTAAGATTACAAAGAAGTGGCTTCCAAACTTCTTTATGGCAGTTATAAATACGTTTATATTTTGCCCACTCTCTCTAAAGTTATATCATAATTTCTTTCTTTCCATAAGATACCTAATATTCAAATCCATAAATCATTTTAAATTTTTTCCTCCTTTTTCAGCAAAAAAACATAAGGGGTTAACATAACTTGATTCTCAGGAAAAAAAAAATTAAAAACCCAAATAAAAGGCAGAAAAAACCCCGAAACACTTTACAGGTAGTCCTCGACTTCAAACTATTTGTTTAGTGACCGTTCAAAATTTCAGGGGCACTGAAAAAAGGTGACTCATGACCATTTTTCACACTTACGACTGTTGCAGTATCTTCAGTATATTGCAGGAGCTGAAGTGGTGCAGTGGTTAAATGCAGCCATTGCAGGCTGACTGCTAGTTCAACAGTTCAGCTGTTCAAATCTCACTAGGCTCAAGGTTGACTCAGCCTTCCATCCTTCCGAGGTAGGTAAAATGAGGACCCAGATTGTTGGGGGCAATATGCTGAACTCTGTAAACCGCTTAGAGAGTGCTGTAAAGCACTATGAAGCGGTATATAAGAAAAGTGCTATTGCTATTGCTATTCATGGTCATGCAATATAAATTCGGATGCTTGGCAATTGATTCATACTTATGATGGTTGTGGTGTCCCAGGGTCAAGTGGAGTGGTGGGTTGCGCCCAGTTCCGCAAACTGGTAGTGGTGATGGCGGGAGGCTCCGCCCACCTGCGCAAGAACCAGTAGCGATGGGATTTAGAAGCCGCTACTGGTCAGGTGATCCCCTTTTGCGACCTTTTGACCAGCAAAGTCAATATGGAAGCCAGATTCACTTAACAGCCGTGTTACTAAATGAACAATTGCAGTGATTCACTTAACAACTGTGGCAAGGAAGCCTTAATTGGGGCAAAACTCACTTAACAAACTGTCTTGCTTAGCAACAGAAATATTAGGCTCAATTATGGTCATAAGGTTGAGGATTACCTGTAATTGTTTCTCAACCAGCAGCAAACAGGCTACCAGCAACGGGCTGTAGTGGATCTGTTCCCAGGCGGGTGATTGACAGTTGCTGGCAGAGAACAAGCCAGCTGGTCTGGCTGGCCTGTTTTTTTGCCAGCAAGCGAGGAACCAAGTGAGCTTTCATGGCATCAGAGCATGCCCAGTGACATCACTCCCCAATGCAGGCACGGGAATTAGAGGCCTGTGCAATGATTTCATGATGGGTGGGACTTGTCACAACCTGCCTGCAGATTCCTTTGGATTCTTGAGTCAGCTGACAAATTAACAGAATAACAGAATTGGAAGGGACCTTGTAGGTCATCTAGTCCAACCCCCCGCCCAAGCAGGAGACTCTACACCATTTCTGTCAGATGGCCGTCCAATCTCTCCTTGAAAGCTTCCGGGGATGAAGCCCCCACAACTTCTGAAGGCAAAACTGTTCCATTGGTGGATTGTTCTCACTGTCAGAAAATTTCTCCTTATTTCTAGGTTGAATCTCTCCTTGATCAGTTTCCATCCATTATTCCTTCTCTGGCCTTCAGGTGCTTTGGAGAATAGCTTGACCCCCTCCTCTCTGTGGCAGGCCTTCAAATATTGGAACACTGCTATCATGTCTCCCCTGGTCCTTCTCTTCACTAGACTAGCCATGCCCAGTTCCTGCAACCGTTCTTCATATGTTTTGTCCTCCAGTCCCCTAATCACCTTGGTTGCTCTTCTCTGCACTTTTTCTAGAGTCTCCACATCTTTTTTTACAGCGTGGCGACCAAAACTGGTTATACCAGCTGGATGTTTGCTGCCCCCAATTGCTGCCCCCTTCTACCTATTTTGTCCCGTTTCAGGATCCTACCCGCCATCCGATTTCCCTCCAAGGTGAAAAAAATGCAACAGATTTTCGAGGGTGCCTTTGTGCAGGGCCAGAATTAGGAGCAGGGAGAAACCTCTTTCATCCCAGAATGACTAAAGACAACTCTGCTTTCTCACAATAGCATGACTGATAAGCCAGGAATGAGAGGAAGGCAAAGTCAAGGGTGAGGGAGAAAAAAAAAATCAACATTTGAATCTGTCACAAGTGCAAGTGGCGATGCGGCCTTTGTCACAAGCGGGAAGCAATGGAGTTCACATATCCCAGAGCAAGAGGCTGCACAGACAGTCAAGGTGTCTGGTTTTCTCCTTTCCTTTGACTCTTGGACCTTGGAGCGACTTAATGATTTGCTAGCAAGCTCGCCTGGTCTCTGTACTCATCCAACTCTGGGTAAATGGTTAATTTCTAAGAGGTGCCTCGAGGTTCTGTTTGTTTGCAGCCTGAAGCTTTTCTGTAGAAAATCCAGAGCGTTTGTCCTGGATAACCCAGGAATTAACCACAGAATGATGGACTTCGTTTTGTTTATTTCTTGTCCTTGAGAATAGGTATGAAGCAGAGGTGAGTTTCAGCAGGTTCTGACCAGTTCGTAGTAGCGGAAATTTTGAGTAGTTCGGAGAACCGGTAAATATCACCTCTGACTGGCCCCGCCCCCATCTATTCTCTGCCTCCCGAGTCCCAGCTGATCGGGAGGAAATGGGGATTTTACAGTATCCTTCCCCTGCCATGCCCACCAAGCCAAGCCACGCCCACCAAGCAGGGGTGGGTTCCACTTACCTTCGCCATCGGTTTGCATCGCGACATTTCACGTGCGTGATGTTGCTCCGCTCATGCGCGCGCACGCATCCCCTTGCATGATTTTACTTCCGCGCATGCTCAGAAGCAGGAATTAGTCCAAAGCACAGCTGAGGAGCTCATCAGCTGTGCTTCGGGCGAAGAAATAAAGGTCGGTATTCACCTGCGGGCGGGCGGGAGGGCTCTTTTTCAAGCCGCGTAAGAGGAAATATCCAAAAAAAAGATGGCGGCGTGCATGGAACGGCACTGACAGTGACATCACCAGCAGGTCACTACCGGTTCGGGCGATCCAGTCCGAACCGGGAGGAACCCACCCCTGCCACCAAGCCACGCCCACAGAACCGGTAGTAAAAAAATTTGTATCCCACCACTGGTATGAAGGTGCATACGGATCAGGAGCAAGCAACCAGATCCACACAGGAAAATTCAAGTTGACTACTTTATTGCATTCCACCTATAATACAAGAATCTCTCCAGACTGCTCGCCCTCTCTTGGGAACAAAAACAAAGGTGAAGGTTTTCCCTGCCCGGTCGTGTCCAACATTAGGGGGCAACACCCATCTCTGTTTCCTAGTAAAAGGAGCCAGCGTTGTTTGAAGACGCTTCCATAGTCATGTAGCCGGCATGATCGCAGGTAGTCCTCAACTTAACAACCACAACTGAGCCCAAAGTTTAAGTTGCTAAGTGAGAAATGTGTTAAGTGAGTTTGCTCCATTTTACGGCTTTTCTTGCCTCGTTTGAATAGAATAGAATAGAATAGAATAGAATAGAATAGAATAGAATAGAATAGAATAGAATAGAATAGAATAGAATAGAATAGAATTCTTTATTGGCCAAGTGTGATTGGACACACAAGGAATTTGTCTTTGGTGCATATGCTGTCAGTGTACATAAAAGAAAAGATACATTTGTCAAGAATCATAAGATACAACACTTAGTGATAGTCATAGGGTTCAAATAAGCAATCAGGAAACAATAAATATCGTAAATCGGATACAAGCAACAAGTTACAGTCATTTTTTTACATTTTTTTTACATTTTTTTACATTTTTTACATTTTTTTTTACAGTCATTGTTAAGTGAATCACTGTAGTTCTTAAATTAGTCGCAGGGTTGTTAAGGGAATCTGGCTTCCCCCATTGACTTTGTTTGTCGGAAGGTCGCAAAAAGGGATCACGTGACCTCAGCAACCGTCATAAGTTGTGAGTCAGTTGCCAAGCCTCTGAATGTAAATCACAGGACTGCAAAAGGCTAGGTGTGAAAAATGGTCATAAGTCACCTTTTGCCAGTGCCGTTGTAACTTTGAAAGGTCACTAAATGAACCGTTGTGAGTTGAGGATTACCTGTATACGCCGAAGGCTCATGGAACCGCTGTTATAGGTTCGCCATCACTGCCCTATACCATTTCAAGACAAGTGACGGTCCAGTCTCTTCCTTAAAACCTCCAGTGATGGAGCACCCACATCTCTATGGTCCTGTGATCAAAATTTGGACACTTGGCAACTGGTACATATTTATGACAGCTACTGCGTCCCGGGGTCATGTGATCACCTTTTGTGACCTTCTGACAAGCAAAGTCAATGGGGAAGCCGGATTCATTTAGCAATCATGCTGCTAACTTAGCAACTGCCATGATTCGCTTAATAACTGTGGTAAGAAAGGTCACAAAATGGAACAAAACTCACTTCACAATGTCTTGCTTAGCAGCAGAAATTTTGGGCTCAATTGTGGTAATAATTCGAGGATTACCTGTAATGAGAATGTGAAAAAAAAAGAAATGGAAAGGGGGAAAGTAAGATGTATGCCTTATAGGAACATCCAAACTCCACCAACTCTGATTTTGTCAACAAATCAAGGTTAAAGAAACCATGGCTTGGTGGTTGAATGACTACAGCCTCAAGTTGACTAGACAAAATTGGAATGATTTCATTTCTGATACCTGCCAGGCATTGCCTTTTGTTGGGAAATTACCAGCTAGTCAAGGACGAGGGGGTCAAGTGGGGGATTAGCTTTGAGTCGTTAGGCAGGCACAAGAGACCTAGGGGACGGACACACACACACACACACACACACACATACACACACACGTTCCATGAAATCTTGTCTGTTGGGGGCAGTTAAGATGCTGGGTTTGTCAACCTGGAAGGTCGGCAGTCCAAGATCCAAAAATCACATGACAGGATCAATGTTCCCTCTAGCTGCGCGGCGGTGCGGCCGTGCACGTAACGAGAGAACAGCGTGCAGCAGTTTCCAATTGCCGCGTGCAGTTTTCTAACGTTAGAGGGACCATTGGACAGGATGAGCTCCCTTCTTGTCCTGACTCTTGCCAACCTAGCATTTCAAAAGCACCCAAATGCAAGTAGATAAATATCTCTCGACTGGACTACTGCAATGTGCTCTACATGGGGCTGCCCTTGAAGAATATTCGGCGACTTCAACTGGTGTAAAATGCAGCTGCGCATGCTGTGGTGGGTGTTTCAAGGTACACCCACGTAACACCTATACTCCGCCAGCTGCATTGGCTGCCCATTGGTCTCCGGGTACAATTTAAGGTGCTGATCATCATCTTTAAAGCCCTACATGGCTTAGGACCAGGCTACCTCTAGGACCGCATTCTGCCGCATTCCTCCCTCCGACCGGTCAGGTCCCACAGAGTGGGTCTCCTCCAGGTCCCATCAGCCAAACAGTGCCGACTGGCGGGGCCTTGGGGGAGGGCCTTCTCTGTAGGGGCCCCTGCTCTCTGGAACCAACTTCCCCCAGAGATCCGAATCATCCCCACCTTGCTGGCCTTCCGAAAAGCCATTAAGACATGGCTCTTCCTGCAGACAGGGTGAGTTTGAGATGATTCTATATCTGATGTCTCCCCCATGTATGTTTGGTGTGTGTATATATATTTTTAACTGTTTTTTAAGCTGTTTTTTAATAATTGTTTGGAGTTTTTTATAAAATGTTGTACGCCGCCCTGAGTCCTGAGGGAGTAGGGCGGCATATAAAAACTACCAAATAAATAAATAAATAATAAATAAATAGGTACCACTTTGGTGGGAAGGTAACAGCGGTTCCATGAGCCTTCGGCGTATACAGGTAATCCTCAACTCACAACGGTTCATTTAGTGACCTTTCAAAGTTACAACGGCACTGGCAAAAGGTGACTTATGACCATTTTTCACACCTAGCCTTTTGCAGTCCTCCTCCGTTCAAAAATGTGTACTGATTTTCATTCTGTGGAAACATTTCTGCCATAAAAACCAACCCAACCCCAACCCCAACCCCAACCACCCAGGGGTGGGTTTCACTTACTTTCGCCACCGGTTCACATCGTGACGTTTCACGTGCGCGCGCGTCCCCTCGCGCGATTTCACTTCCGCGCATGCTGAGAAGGTGGATTCAGCCTGAAACATAGCTGAGGAGTTCATCAGCTGTGCTTCGGGCGAAGAAATAAAGGTCAGTATTAACCCGGGGGCAGGCGGGAGGGCTTTTCTCAAAGCACAGAACGCTGTGAAGCCATCCAAACACAGGAAAATTGGCCGAAAATTCAGAAAAAAAGATGGCGGCGAGCACGGACTGGCACAGACAGAACCGGATACGTGACGCCAAAATTACATCACCAGTGGGTCGCTAACGGTTCGGGCGATCTGGTCCGAACTGGGAGGAACCCACCCCTGCAACCACCCTTACTTTAGAAACTCTAGTGCAGTAGTTCCCAACCTGGGGGTCGGGACCCCTTTGGGGGTCGAACGACCATTTCCCAGGGGTCGCCCCGGCATCCTCAGCTCCCCCCCCCCCACAGCCACAAGCCTGGCCATATCACCTTAACTCGCCCGAGCCCTCCGATTGGTCGGGAGAGGTGCCATTCGGTGAGAGGCGTTTGTTGTGGAAGATGATATTCCTTGTGCTCTTGCAAAGACTGGCCCGAGAATTTCTGATCTGGCATAATTACATAGTTTTTGTGATTAATCGCTATGCTTTAATTATGTTCAATTTGTAACAATGAAAATACATCCTGCATATTAGATATTTACATTACGATTCATAACAGTAGCAAAATTACAGTTATGAAGTAGCAATGAAAATAATTTTATGGTTGGGGGTCACCACAACATGAGGAACTATTTTAAGGGGTCGCGGCATTAGAAAGGTTGGGAACCACTCCTCTAGTGGCTATGTTCACACAACTCACTAATCCAAAGTCAAGCAAAACCACATTAGGACTCCACGCAATGTATCCACCTGCGAGGGCTGTGGCATCCCTTCCCCAACAGGTGTGGGAAATCCCACCCCCACCCCAAAATTGCGGAAACAAAAGTATTTTGAAGAAGAAATTTGTTGGGATTAGAGAACCCTCAGGTAAATCCAGTGAGGACCGGATTTGCTTGATGGGCCAATCAGAACAGTGCCCGATTGTTATGTCATGGGCACGGAATGCGGTTCAGAGGAACCGTGACGGTCGCCTCCGCGCTGCAACGCTTTGTTGGAGTCGTTCCATCCACACACACCCCCGGCGCCCCCCCTCCCCCCTTGGGCAGATGTCAATGTCTGAGCTCATTTGAGAGAAACCTTTCTGTGTTTGCACATAGTTCACATTTTTTTGGGCACATTGCAGTTGTCTCCGAAGATCTATGGAAACAAATATTTGCTCTTTCTGAAAGGAGCAAGGCAAGATAGTTATCAAGCAGAGCTTTGGGGCTGATGTTGCCTCAAGATCTGGAGGGATCTGGAAGCGTTTTACAGAGCTCTTTCTGATTGCTTGGGAATTATCTCTCTTCACTTATAATCCTCCTGGTTATTTGAAAAGCGTTTCTGGAATATTTCTGCCTTTTAAAAAAATAATCTATATTTCTTTCTTGCTATCCTTGGTTGAAGTGTTAGTTATTGGGTTCATGACTTTTAAAAACCACTATCAACACACCCCAATCAATATCTAAAAAGCCACTTACAACAGACACTATAAATACCACACACAGAACAGCACACACACACTCTGCTAGAGAGAAGCTTCCAGAAGATGGGGTCCAGCACGAGTCCGAAAGCTTGAAAGACAAGAACCTCTGGTCCTGGTGACCGACCCAGGTTGGACCCTGTAACTTCATCCTGGGACAGTTACGTATACCCTGTCAAACCTGAAGCTGACATACGTCTTCATTCGTGTTGGGTTCATGCTTTGTCATGTTAACGTATAAACTGGGCTTTTAAAAATCAGTACAGGTAGTCCTCAACGTTCGGCCACAATGGAGCCCCAAATTTCTGTTGCTAAGCCAGACAGTTGTTAAGTGAGGTTTGCTCCATTTTACGACCTTTCTTACTCCTGTGGTTTAAGTCAATCGCTGCAGTTGTTAAGTTAGTAACACGGTTGTTAAGTGAATCTGGCTTCTCCGTTGACTTTGCTTGTCAGAAGGTTACATAAAGGGATCACATGACCACCACCCCAGGACACTGCAACCGTCATAAATATGAACCATTTGCCAAGTGTCTGAATTTTGACCACATGGTCATTGGAATGCTACAACCTTCGTAAGTATGAAAAACGACCCTAAGTCACTTTTTTCTGTGCTGTTGTAACTTCAGTCATTAGAAAATGGTTGTATGTCGAGGACTACCGGTATTTCATTATTGCAATCTTTCACAAAACCTCCTGCAAAACATAAGAAAAAAATAGAATAGAATGGAATCGGGTGGGATGAATAGAATAGAATAGAATAGAATAGAATAGAATAGAATAGAATAGAATAGAATAGAATAGAATAGAATAATAGAGTTGGAAGGGACCTTGGAGGTCTTCTAGTCCAACCCCCTGCTCAGGCAGTAAACCCTACACCACTTCAGACAAATGGTTGTCCAATCTCTTCTTAAAAACTTCCAGTGTTGGAGAATTCACAACTTCTGGAGGCAAGTTGTTCCACGGATTAATTGTTCTCGCTTTCAGGAAATTTCTCCTTAGCTCTAGGACTAGGTTGCTTCTCTCCAGAGGTGGATTCCTCCCGGTTCACACCGGTTCTATAGAACCGGTAGCAAACTTCTGGTGACATCACAGAGCCAGTTCTGTAGGTGCCGGTCCATGGACGCTGCTATCTTTTTTTGGATTTTTTTTTTTTGGAAAAAAAAATTGGGGGGAATTTTTTGCTGATTTTTTCTTCTGCGCATGCACAGAAGCCGAGTTTCCGGCTTGTTTTCTTGTTTTCAGCTCTTTTTTTAGGGATTTTTTTGCGAATTTTCGGCACTGCACACACGTGCACAGCCACGTGGCGTGGGAGGAAGCGAACCGGTGGCGAGGTAAATTAGAACCCACCCCTGCTTCTCTCCTTGATTAGTTTCCACCCATTGCTTCTCGTTCTGCCCTAGATACCAATCTGTAGTGAGATTTTGCTGTTCCCAGGTTCCTATGGGAGATTCTCAATCTACAACCATTTGCTTAGCAACCTTTTGAATTTACAATGGCACTGAAAACAGTGACTTACTGTCGGTCCTCCCACTTATGACTGTTGCAGCATTCCCATGATCATGTAGGAGCTGAGATAGCGCAGTGGTTAAAAGCAGCATTGCGACCTTCAGCTGATTGCTAGTTCAGCAGTTCAGCTGTTCAAATCTCACCGGCTCAAGGTTGACTCAGCCTTCCATCCTTCTGAGGTGGGTAAAATGAGGACCCAGATTGTTGGGGGGCAATAGGCTGAACTCTGTAAACCGCTTAGAGAGGGCTGTAAAGCACTATGAAGCGGTATATAAGTCTAAGTGCTAAGTGCTATTGCTATTGCTATGTACGGTAATAAAAATGTGGATGCTTGGCAACTGGAATGCATGTATGATGATTGCAGCATCCCTGGGTCACATGATTGCCATTTACAACTTTCCCAGGTGGTTTCCGACAAACAATGTCAATGGGGAAAGCCGGATTCGCTTAACAACCATGTGATTCACTTAACAACTGCAGCAATTCACTTAACAATCATGGCAAAATGGTTGTAAAATCGGGCACGAATCACTTAGCAACCACCGTGCTTAGCAACAGAAATTCTGGTCCCAATTTGGTAGTAAGCCAAAGGACCAAGTGTAATGTCTTACCGTAGATTTGTAACATTTTGCAGGATTGGCGATTTTGTGATCCTGACCGATTGCCTGATGCTGCAGCACTTAAAAAGCTGAATTATGCGGTGTCAACTTTTACAACCCCACTTCAAGATCTATAAATGCTTTCATCATAATTCTTGTGCTCAGGTACCCCAAGACCTTCTTTTAGACCAGGGGTCCCCAACCCCTCGTCTGTGCACTGGCACCAGTCAGCGGCATGTCAGAAACCGGGCCACGCAAACACGTAAAGCCCCAAGCGGCACACAAAACCACGTCCCCCTCCGGTCCATAGAAAAACCTCTCTCCACAGAACCGATCCCTGGAGCCCAAAAGGTTAGGGACCGCTGTTTTAGACATACCACACAAAGATCACAGGATCTTTCTTTCACAAGATCATAGACATCCAATCCAGTAGTGGGTTCTAAAACCCGTTGCTACCGGTTCGTGCGTGCGCTTGTGCGCGTGTGCACAACACTTCTGTGCATGCGCAGAAGCGTCCCGGGCAGGTGGGCGGAGCCTCCCACCGTCGCCGCTACTCAGTGGTGGGTTCCTACCAGTGCGGTCCACTCTATAGTACCGGTAGCGGCCCGCTGGTGACGTCACAGTACCGGTGCTGTTGGTTGCCGGTGCCTGGGCGCCGCCATTTTTTTTAAAAATGTGATTTAAAAAAAAAAAATCTTCTGCACATGCCCAGAAACCGAGTTTCCGGCACTGCTCATACGCTGCCTTCCTACCCCACAGTGAGTCCAAGCAGGAGAGGATGGCTGAGGGAGCGCGTGAGACACTGAAAGAATGGGCGGCAGGAGCTATCTCAGTTCCCCTTCCTTCAGCAGTCCGAGAAGCCACGAACGTGCGGTGATGATCCTAGGCATTTTCGCACATTTGAGGCTTCTCGAGCTGCTGAGGGGAGGGGGAATGGGCGGCAGGACCTATCTCAGTTCCCCTCCCTTCAGCAGTCCGAGAAGCCACGCCTACCCAGTCACATGGTTGGCAAGCCACACCCACAAAATAAGCCACACCCACAGAGTGGTAGTAAAAAAATTAGGAACCCGCCCCTGCCGCTACTGGTTCGCAGAAGCGGGCCGAACCGGGAGCAACCCACTGCTGATCCAATCCTATTGTCTAGGATGGCTCGGTCAGAAAGTGGGAGCAGCAGAGCTTCCTTGGCTGAAGAAAATCTAGAGACGAAAAATCAAGGCAGCTGAAGGCTGAGTGACAGGAAATCGATGCTTTATCTTTCCGTATATCAATCTTGGCTCCATTCAAGGCACTTGGATCTTAATTGTGTGGAAGCAGATCAGCATAACCCAAAGGCCGTGTGTGTGTGTGTGTGTGTGTGTGTGTGTGTGTGTGTGTGTGTGTGTGTGTGCGTGATGGATCCAGCAAAAGCGAAAACCATGATGATCAGCAGGTTTAGAAGCATCTGTCCAGGTCAGGACTTTATCTAGTTTAAGCTTCGTAGGTTAATTTCTATTAAGATCCTCCAGAGGAACGAAAGTGATTTGAACATTGGGAAGGGAAGTGCTGCATCTCGGCTAGGATAAGAGGCATCAGGAGAAAGCTGCAAATTACTCTGCAAGAAAAAAAAAATCAACTGGTCCAGCATCCTGTTTTTCACAAGGACCAGCTAGAATTTCAGGGGTGAAATGCTACCGGTTCGGGCCGGTTCGAGCGTACCGGTAGCGGCAGCCGCCGGTAGTTCGGAGAACTGGTAGCGGCGGCAGCGCAAGGCTCCGCCCACCCACCTACCCGGACTTCGGCATTTTCTTTTTTTTTTAAACCTCTGCGCATGCGCAAAGCCTTCTGCGCATGCGCAGAGGGTGAAAAAGCATGCTTTCGAATGGGTAGGGAAGGTCAGTAGATTTCACCACTGAACTAGATGGTACCTGGGATGGTCTATAAGAGCTTCACGCTCCTACCCTTGGCTGCGCAAATGATGAAGAAACAAATGGTTGTTTCAGCGAATGGGCCAGGCCGAAGGGCGTGGGGTGGAGGCCCATTGGCCAGGGCAAGTGGCTGGCGTAGGGCCAGCCGAGGTGGAAAGCTGGAGGTATATGGGTGGAGACAAAAGCCTGGAAGAGAAGGAGGCTCAGCCAAGGGTAGGAGCCTGAAGGTCTCATTCCGACCCGGGAAGATCATCATCATCATCATCGGGCTTCTAATTTGGTGTTGATAGAGCTCAGATGTTGATAGACTACAGGTAGCGCTCAACTTACAACCAACTTAAAACCTGACTAGGTGGCTCAGTGGCTAAGACACTGAGTTTGTTGATCAGAAAGGTCGGCAATTCGGTGGTTCGAATCCCTAGTATAGGTCTCCTGCGTGAGTATAGGTCCCTTCCAATTCCGTTACTGTTACTCTTTAGTGACTGTTCGAAGTTACAACAGCACTAAAAAAAGTGGCTTATTTCGCTCTTACGACCCTGGCAGCATCCTCATGGCCACGTGATCAAAATTCGGCCGTTTGAGCAACTGGCATGTATTTATGACGGTTGAAGTGTCTCGGGGTCCTGTGATCGCCTTTCGTGGACTCTTCTGACGAGCAAAATCAATGGGGAAGCCAGATTCATTTAATAACCGTGCTACTAGCTTAAACAACTACAGTGAGTCACTTAACAAAGGTGGCAGGAAAGGTCATAAAATGGGGCAAAGCTCACGTAAGTTTTTAGCAACAGAAATTTTGGGCTCAGTTGTGGTCGCAAGTTGAGTGTTATCTGTATGTAGTTATCTAATGCAATTATGACACAACTACATATACAGGTTGTCCTTGACTTACAGCAGTTCGTTTAGTGACTGTTCATAGTTACAAGGGCACTGAAAAAAGTGACTTATGACCATTTTTTATACTTGCGACCGATGCAGCATCCCTATAGTCATGTGATTTACCGGTACATTCAAACGCTTGGCAAATGGCTCATATTTATGAGGATTGCAGTGTTCCGGGGTCATGTGATCCCCTTTTGCAACCTTCTGATAAACGAAGTCAATGGGGAAACCAGATTCACTTAACAACTGTGTTGTCCCAAAGGTGGTTTTTCAAGTGGCAACAGGACTTCATTGTTTTTCTTTGAAGACGTTTCGCTTCTCATCCAAGCAGCTTCTTCAACTCTGACTGGATGATGGGGAATGGAAGGATGTATACTCCTTGCAGACAGCTGGTCATTTGCATCCTTTTAGAGAGTCTTGGAGGCCACTTGGCGGTTTATCTGTGGAGCCTTCTTGGTACTGTGGAAAGGACTGTGTTGTAGACTGGAGATGTAGACTGGATACAACATCATCTATCTCCAGTCTATGACCCAGTCCTTTCAACAGTTCCAAGAAGGCTCCACACCCATTTGCACCACTCAGGTGACCCTGAGGGCACAGATAAACCTCCAGGTGGCCTTAATGACTCTCTAAAAGAATTCAAATGACCAGCTGTCAGCAAGGGGTATAAACTTCCATTCCCCACCATCCAGTCAGAGCTGAAGAAGCTTCTTGGATGAGAAGGGAAACATCTTCAAAGAAAAGCCAGAAAGTCCAGTTGCCTCTTGAAAAAGCACCTTTGGGACAACCATGACCTTGGATGACTGAGAATCTCCATAGACATTTAACAGCCGTGTTTTTTAACAACCGCAGCGATTCACTCCACAAATGTGGCAAGAAAAGTCGTAAAACGAGGCAAAGCTCACTTAACACATTTCTCACTTTGCAACGTAAATTTTGGGATCAGTTGTGGCCGTACCAGTGGTGGGTTTCAATTTTTTTTTACTGCCGGTTCTGTGGGCGTGGCTTGATGGGCGTGGCATGGCTTGGCTTGGTGGGCGTGGCAGGGGAAGGTTGCTGCAAAATCCCCATTTCCTCCCGATCAGCTGGGACTCAAGAGGCAGAGAATAGATGGGGGCGGGGCCAGCCAGAGGTGGTATTTACCGGTTCTCCAAACTACTCAAAATTTCCGCTACCGGTTCTCCAGAACTATTCAAAAATCCCACTACCGGTTCTCCAGAACTGGTCAGAACCTGCTGAAACCCACCTCTGGGCCGTACGTTGAGGACCACTGGTATATTTCTAATACATTTGTGGTGGTAAATCAAGGACTACCTGTACAATTCCCAGAATTCTTCAGGACGGAGAGGCTGCCTAGGAAGTCTGGCCAATGCTCTCCCAGAGCAGCTGGAGAGCAAGGAGTTGAAGACAACTGAGTGCAGGTTCCTCTTTCATGGATTTGATTAATCCTGTACAAAGTCTTTGTTTCCATAAGTGACGGTGTGGATACCAAAGCTCGGTGCCCTTTGCAGTGTGTTTGAGGGGCTCTTCAGCATTGGAAAACGAACACCAAGAGACCCTGAGGCTTCAAATGCGGCAGCAGACATGCTCAGCACATTCTTGGCTGCCTTCACTGGCTCCAGGCGGGTGTCACTCGAGCTCCCGACTTCTCCCGGCTAAGGCAGAGGAGTGTTTACTCCTGGCTGGCCCAGCGGAGTATTATTAGCTTTTCTCTGGTTTCTTGTTTGCATTTGAAGATGTGAAGGTCATTGCTGGAAAAGAGACATTTAGTCATGTCTCATTCATCTCTTCCTCCCCTGGCTCAAATCTCCGCAGCCCATTTCTGGTAGGTGGGTCTGGGATCCGGTAGCCAGGCTGGCTGGCTGATCAACGCAAGGAAGAGCAGTTGTGTCAAAGTTGTGTCAGCCAACTCAATACAGGTAGTCCTTCATTTACGACCGTTTGTTTAGTGACCAAAGTTACCATGGCACAGGAAAAAGTGACTGATGACTGTTTTTCACACGCAGCAACCCCGTGGCCACGTGATCAAAATTCAGATGCTTGGCAACTGGCGTGTATTTATGATGGATGCAGTGTCCTGGGGTCATGTCAGGGTTGGGTTCCTCCCGGTTCGGACCGGGTCGCCCGAACTGGTAGCGACCCGCTGGTGACGCCACGATAGCGTCACAGATCCGGTTCAGTCGGTGCCGGTCCATGGCTGCCGCCATCTTTTTCCCCCCTGAATTTTTTACTGTTTGGAAGTTTTTTCCTCTGCTGCTGCTTGAAAAAGGGCCCTCCCGACTGCCCCCGGGTTTATACTTACCTTTATTCCTTCGCCCGAAGCACAGCTGATCAGCTCCTCAGCTGTTTCAGGCTGATTACAGCTACTGAGCATGCGCAGAAGCAGAATTGCACGAGGCGACGTGCACGTGCATGCTCGCTACGCTCGCACACGCGCAAAACATCACGATGCGAACCGGTGGCGAAGGTAAGTGGAACCCACCCCTGGGTCATGTGATCACCTTTTGCGACCTTCTGACCGGCAAAGTCAATGGGGAAGCCAGATTCATTTAACAACCATCTTACTAGCTTAACAACTCGGTGTTTCAGTTAACAACTGTGGCAAGAAAGGCTGTAAAATGGGACAAAGCTCACTTAACAACCATCTCACTTAGCAATATAAATTTTGGGCTCAATTTTGGTCGTAGGTTGAGGTCTATCTGTCTTACTGAGAACCAGCTGTTCTCACCATTGTCTAAGTGGCTTGGGGATGCTGGGAATTATAATCCAGCAATTTCTGGAGGAGGTCACAGGTGTCCTTTTTTCAAATGGGGGCAAATGTAGATGTTGGATGACGACTCCCATGGCCATCCTGATGAGAAAGAACAAGAATCATAGAGTTTGATGGGGCCAGAGAATCCAGCCTTCTGTTCAGGGCAAGGATCTACATTAAAATATCCCTGAAAAGGGGCTCCCAGGCTTGTTTAAACCCCCCAACAACTGTAAATGCTACTGGATGGGGGAAAGCTGATCTAAGAAATCAGAGAGGGACCTCTGAAGCCTGTGCTCTAGAATAGGAGTGTTCAACCTTGGGCACTTTAAGACCTGTGGACTTCAACTCCCAGAATTCCATGGCTCCCATGGCTGGCTGGGGAATTCTGGGACTTGACATCCACAGCAGAGGTGGGTTCCTTCCGGTTCGCACCGGTTCGCCCGAACTGGTAGCAAGCCGCTGGTGATGTCACGGAACCGGTTCTGTTGGTGCCGGTCCGTGGACGCAGCCATCTTTTTTTCGGATTTTTTTTGGGGGGGGAATTTTTTGGGGGGGGAATTTTTTGCTGATTTTTTCTTCTTCTGTGCATGGGCAGAAGCCGAGTTCCCAGCACTGTGCATGCACCGCCATCTTGTTTTTGGCTTTGGGGGGGAAATTTTCTTGTGAATTTTCGGCACTGCACATGTGTGTAAAGCGCGCCCGTGCAGCACAGCCATGCGGCGTGAAATGCGCATGCAGCCACGCAGCATGGGAGGAAGTGAACCAGCGGCAAGGTAAGTTAGAACCCATCCATGTTCCACAGGTCTTAAATTAGTCAAAGTTGGACATCCCTGTGATAGAAGAAGTCCGGAGGGCCGTTCTAGAGAGGTAGGTAGAAGACGAGAACCATTCAGTGTCCTTCAAATGAAGATAGATCCCCTCATCTGAGTTGCTGAAGATGATGGGATCTGAACTGTAGGCAGAAGAAAACGTGACAAAACAGAGATTAGCAACCTTTTTCAACCTAGCCATGACTTTCTTCAACTTTCCAACTCTGCTTTTTCTCCATTTTGAGACAGGTAAGTGTTTGAGGTTAGGTAGTGATTGACTGCCTTTGATTTTATTGGCATTTAAGGTACACATTTTGCTCTTGAGGGTGTGCAAACACAGCTTTGGGATGGAGCGAGAGAGCAGGAGTGTTTTTCTAAAGAGATGCTTTGCTTGCCTTAAACCTCTCCAAGCTACTCACTTTGTCTGTTAAAGACCACCTCCTGAGCCAAAACAACCAAAACAAACTTCAAAATTGTGCCCTGTCCATCAGGAATGTAAATGGATGCCGGAGCCCATGTGCCTCACAAGCCATAGCTTGCCTACCCCTCCCTAAAGGATTTGGGCCCTTAAAGGCAGCCTTCTCTTAAAACCACACATCCTAAGATCTAATGACAGATTTGAGGATCAGCAAAAGAGAAGAGATCACTAAATCAACAAAATCCTTGCCTCTGGACTACAGATCTCTCCCTCCCTCCATCTCTCTCCCTCCCTCTCTCTTTCTCTCTTTCCCCCTCCCTCCCTCTCTTTCCCCCTCCCTCCCCCCTCTCTCCAGCTGGTTAAAATCTCTCCAATTTCAGAAGACGTTTATTCCATAACCCATGTCAGTTTTAATCTATACCCTGTTTCAGCGCCTCTATCTGCCTGCTTTTACTCTATTCGCAATTGTGCCTGGTTTTTGTTCATCTTTTCAACAATGTCAATTCTTTGAATTGCTTCTAAAGATTGCCAGGCACTCTAGTTGATATAAACGCACCAGATGGCAGCAAATTGGCTTTTTAAGAACACGATTAAATACACTTAGAGTGGAAGATTCTGGAAGGTGCCAGGCTGAAAAAGGCTGATGTGAAGTCTTGAGTGACTTAGATTTGGATCTAAAGTTTAGGACGCCAAGATTCTTGGTCTGCGATGGATCAAGAAACTGGACACTTGTGTTTACTTAAGGGGAAATAGAGCCCACCCTCCTGCTTTACAATCTTCCTTCCCCCCCCAAAAAAATGTAAGATAGGATCCTGAACCCCAAGTCCCAAAGCCTTCAGCTAATAAGAAATGTTTTGGACTTCAGAATTTAGTGCCTGGGATCTAAACAACAGATTTCTTGACGTTCACCAGTAACCATCAAAAGCAGTACTGTAAAAGAGAGATTAGGAGTACAAGTCAAAATAGGCAAGAAAATGGTAAGAGAACACCTATCCACTCTAGACGAATTCAAATCACCAGGTCCAGATGCATTACATCCCAGGGTTCTGAAAAAGCAGGCAGATGTAGATTTTGGAACCACTGAACCATATTTTTCAAAGATCCTGGAGATTTTTAAGAAAGGATTTAGCAGACATTTGTCTGGAATGGTATGCCGTGATGGCGAACCTACGGCACGTGTGCCAGAGGTGGCACACACAGCTTTCTCTGCTGGCACGCGTGCCGCCGCCCGAGGTCAGATATCAGTGGCGTTTCTTTCGTGAGCTTCTGTTTCCCTGCAAACGACGAAACAGAAGTTCACGAAAGAAAAAGATCTTAACCTCTTGCTGCGCTGCCGGTATTGGGATGCCCCCCCCTCCCGCCGGCCAGCTGGTCTTCGGATCTCTGCTGTGCACGTCCGCATGTCTGCGCGTGCACGCGTGTATGTCTGTGCATGCACACATCCATGCATGTCAACACATGCACACTTTTGCACATGTCTGTGCAGGCGCACATATGTCTGTATGAGCACATTGCCATGCATGTGCACCTTTTTGTTTGGGCATGCACGTGTGCGCAGTTTGGGCACTCAGTGCCTAAAAGGTTCACCATCACTGGATAGGGTCTCCTACTTGAGCAGGGGGCTGGACTAGAAGACCTCCAAAGTCTCTTCCTACTCTGTTATTCTGTATAATTGTGGCTGGCATCTTCAGAGACAAGACCAATTCTCGAATACAGCTCACCTGTCTGGAACCCGCACTGCATATGGGACATGAATACAATTGAGAGAGTCCAGAAATATTTCACAAGAAGAGTCCTCCACTCCTCTACTCACAACAGAATACCTTATGCCTCCAGACTAGAAATTTAGACAATTTAGAACTACGTCGCCTTCGATCTGATCTAAATGTAGTTCATAAAATCATCTACCACAATGTCCTACCTGTCAATGACTACTTCAGCTTCAACCGCAACAATACATGAGCACACAATAGATACAAACTTAATGTAAACCGCTCCAAACTCGACTGCAGAAAATACAACTTCAGCAACAGAGTGATCAATGCCTGGAATGCACTACCTGACTCTGTGGTTTCTTCCCCAAACCCCCAAACTTTAACCTTAGACTGTCTACAGTCGACTTCACCCCATTCCTCTAAGAGGTCTATAAGGGGCGTGCATAAGCACACCACTGTGCCTACCATCCCTGTCTTACTGTCCTATTGTCCTCATTTATCTGTACTTTGCTTATGTTATGTTTATACAAATACCTGCTATCTTGTACATGTTTGACAAACAAATAAATAAAATAATAAATAAATAAATAAATAAAGATGCACAACTACCCCAGACCATGGAAAACTAAGCAGGGATTGACTGGGCTCCTGACTTTATAGCCAGGTGTCCTGGCACCTGAGTGTCTGGCTGTGCCAACCACAGTTGCTGGCAAAACATCAGGAAATCTGATTCTCGACCAGGGTCACTAAATCCTGAAGCTCAACACTGCCCAACGGATACCGGTCGGTCGTGAAACCCTAAACCAATGTAGCCTTCGGCTAATCTTCCATGAAGGTCTTAGGGCAAAAGTAAATGGAATATCCAGAGGATTAAAACTGGGGAAAGTATCCTTGGTAGAAAAAGGTCAGAGAAGGACCTCCACAACAATGATAGATGTCTCTGAATTTTCCCTCTTTCTCTTGGGAAAGAAAGTACCCTTTCTTCCATGGACCTCTGAAGTGAGCCTTTTGCAAAAAAAAAAAAAAAAAAAAAGGAAGTCTTCTAGAAGAAGTGTTTTTGGACTAAAGTGCCACTACGTCAGTGGCGGGTTGCTCCCTTACGGGTGCCGGTGTTCTGCGCGCACATCTCCACGCGTGCCGAAATCTCGCGAGGGGACGCCTGCGCGCGCGAGATTTCGGCATGATTTTGCGCAGAAGCAAAATCAGCCAAAAATTCACGAAAAAAATGGCGACGCACGTGGTGGACCGGCAGAGAGGGCTCTGGAGTGGTCGCGCACAAATTGCACAATCGGCCGCTCCCTACCGGAGCTGTGCACCGAGCAGCTTCGGCAGGAACCCACCTCTGCACTACGTGTCCTTGGAGAAGTATAGTCTACAACTAATAAACTGGACTATAGGTCCAGCAAGGTGTTATTGCAATGTGTGTGCAAATTTTGAGATGCTTCCTTGTGTTGTTAAACATGGTTGACTACTACATGTGGTCCTCGACTTATGACAGTTCACTTGGTGACTGTTCAAAGTTACAACGGCACTGAAAAAAGTGACTTATGACCATAGAGTGGTGGTGGCGCGGTGGTTAGAATGCAGTCCTGCAGGCTACTTCTGCTGATCACTGGCTGCCAGCAGTTTGGCAGTTCGAATCTCACCAGGCTTGACATTGACTCAGCCTTCCATCCTTCCGAGGTGAGTCCTGAGATGGCGGCAGTGAAAGAAGACCACGCAGCATTTCCTATTATGTTGGTCTGGGCAAACCATTGCAATTATAGGACCTCTTTGGAGCCAATCAGTGAATACTGAAATGTGGATATGGATGGAAAGCAACAAGGTGAGAAGACATTGTTAATGGAGGAAGCACACCCATAAATGGCCCTTGCTTGAATCATGAGTAAAAAGCAGCTAGTGTGTTCCCATCGTTCCTCTGAGTCCTTTTTAAAGTCATAGATTTGGGCACCTGGATGGCGAGCTTGATAAGACTCCGAAATGTTTGTGTAAAGTCTTTAACAATCTTTAATTCTGGCCTTTGTCGTCTTCTAAATCAGTCCCAAAGGTGCTTTTTTTCAGGAGGCAACTGGAAATTCTTGTTTCCTCGTCTTTGAAGATGTTTCGCTTCTCATCCAAGAGCTGAGGAAGCTTCTTGGATGAGAAGTGAAACATCTTCTAAGAAGAAGAAACAAGAAAGTCCAGTTGTCTCCTGAAAAAAGCACCTTTGGGATAATCATGATCTGGATGATTGAGAATCTCCATAGACTTCTAAATCAGTGTTTCCCAATCATGGCCATTTTAAGATGTGTGGACTTCAACTCCCAGAATACCCCAGCCAGAATTGGAGTCCACACATATTAAAATGGCCATGATTGGGACACGCTGTTCTAAATGAACTTTTTTTGCTCATAGTCCTCTAATAATTCAGTCCTCTAATAATTCCTGTAACTGGCAACTGTGCTCCCTTCCTGTGAAGAATATTTCCTCCAACGCCATCTCTTTGTTCCCCTTACAATCCCCAGATGCCATGTTATGTTTAACTGAAGGATTTCTCTTGACACCTTTCTTGTCAGTTTCTGACCCCAAGCTCTCTTGCACAATTGTGTGACTGGAACTCCTCTCCATATGCTTTACAGAAGGGAGGGAACCTGCAACATTTCACAGCTGGGGGTCAAATATTCAGCCTTTTGCTGATGCCCGTCTCTCTTCCTTTCTAAAGTGCACGACACACTAAATTATCCAGATTTGAAGGGACCATCAGGATTCCAAGGATCTCCAGGAGAATCACTCCTCGTGGTTGATGCCACTGAGCTTAGCTCAATCCCTGGTGACTTCAGTCAAAATGGTTGTAGCCATTCAGAGGTTTTGTTTTATTTTATTTTATTTTATTTTATTTTATTTTATTTTATTTTATTTTATTTTATTTTATTTTATTTTATTTTATTTTATTTTATTTTATTATTTTATTTTATTTTATTTTATTTTATTTTATTTTTTTATTTTATTTTTTTATTTTATTTTTTTTATTTTATTTTATTTTATTTTATTAATATTATTATATTATATTATATTATATTATATTATATTATATTATATTATATTATATTATATTATATTATATTATATTATATTATATTATATTATATTATATTATATTATATTATATTATTATATTATAATTTAGTCAAGCATGTATAAGGTAACAGATATAAATATAAACATGATTCTGAGTACAGCAAATGGATACGAATAAATGTGGGGACAGTAGGACAGGGATGGTAGGCACAGTGGTGCGCTTATGCATGCCCCTTACAGACCTCTTAGGAATGGGGTGAGGTCAACGGTAGACAGTCTAAGGTTAAAGTTATGGGGGTTTGGGGATGAAACCACAGAGTCAGGTAATGCATTTCAGGCATTGTCCACTCTGTTGCTGAAGTCGTATTTTCTGCAATTGAGTTTGGAGCGGTTTACCTTAAGTTTGTATCTATTGTGTGCTCGTGTATTGTTGCAGATGAAGCTGAAGTAGTCATTGACAGGTAGGACGTTGTAGCAGATAATTTTGTGTACTACGCTTTGGTCAGACCAAAGGCAGCATAGTTCTAAGTTGTCTAAGGCCAAAATTTCCAGCCTGGTGGCATAAGGTATTCTGTTGCGAGCAGAGGAGTGGAGGACTCTTCTTGTGAAATATTTCTGGACTCTCTCAATTGTATTAATGTCCCATATGCAGTGCGTGTTCCAGACAGGTGAGCTCTATTCGAGAATTGGTCTAGCAAATATCTTGTATACTCCAGTTAGCAGTACAGTATTACTAGAGAAGAAGCTATGCAAGATTAGGTTAATGCCTTTTTGGCAATGTTGTTACAGTGAGCTCTGGCACTTAGATCATTGGAGATGAGTACTCCAAGGTCCTTGACAGAGTGAGGGTCGTCTACGAGGTTGTATCCGCCCAGCTTGAATGTTGTGTTATGATTTTTTTTGCCAATGTGTAAGACAGAGCATTTGTTGGTTGAGATTTCTGACACATAGTCAAAGTCTTTTTGTAGGGCAGCAGCATTGTTGGTGGTGTTAAATAGTTTTACATCATCAGTGAAGAGAACGCAGTTGCTTATATGATCGCAAAGGTCATTTATTTAAAGTATAGAGTGTGGGTCCTAAAACGCTGCCTTGGGGGACACCGCTGTTAACAGGTGCAGGGTTTGATAGGGTGCTCCCTATTTTGACTACTTGTTGCCTGTTTGACAGGAACACAGCTATCCACGTATGCAGGGATCCAGAAATGCCATAAGATTTTAGTTTTAGAAGTAGTTTGTCATGTACCACTGAATCAAAGGCTTTACAGAAGTCTGTGTAAATTGCGTCTATTGCTTTGCCCTGGTCGAGTTGTGTAGTCCATATGTTTTTGCAGTGTAGGAGTTGCAGATTACAGGACAACTTTTTTCTGAAAACAAATTGTTAGTTAGAGAGTAGGTTGTTTGTCTCTAAGTGGAAGGTAATGGATTGGTTTATGATTGATTCCATGACTTTGCAGGTAACGCAACATAAAGAGATTGGTCTGTAATTTTCAACTAGGCTGGGGTCACCCTTTTTGAAGATAGGGATGACCGTGGCTAGTGACCATAGGTTGGGTAAGGAGTTGGTTCTGAAAGATATTTCATAGATAATGCTCAGAGGTTCAGCTATGGCAGTGGAAAGCTTTTTTAAGAAGTAGGCACATAGTCCATCAGGTCCAATAGATAGAGATGGTTTTAGGCTGTGTTTTCAATGTTTTCTTCTGTAAAATCGATATGTAGTAGATCATTGCAATTAGTTGTGGTATGACTAGGAAATGTGGGGCATGAGCCATTGCTGTTTACAAAGACTGAACCGAAGAACATGTTAAAGAGGTTGGCTTTAACGGCTTCATCATTACAGTCTTTACCGTTAGGTCCTTCTAGGGGTGGGATGGATCTCGAGTCTTTAAGTTTGTTATTTACAAAATTATAGAAGGCGCGGGTGGATTTCGTGCTTAGAAGGTTTTCCTCTTGTTTGCTGTGGTAATTGGTGCATTCTGTCTTTATCTGGTGGCATAAGGTTTTGTAGCGGCTTTTAAAGTTACTGTAGCTACATAGTTTTGTTTTTTCACCAAAGAGATTTAGGGGGGGGGATTGAAGCCTTATTGTTATGGGTAATTTGTTTTTTCTGGTTTTGGTGGTTATTAGTGGTACGTATAGTTTAATGACTCTTTTGATTTCTAGCAAAAAAGTGTTATAATGGTCTTCGGAAGTATTACAGCCAGTGAACAGAATTTGCCAATCAAAATATAAGAGGTCGGTATCTATGAGATCATAATTGGCGTTTTAAAAATTATAATTGGGGATCCCAACATTGTGATCATCTTTTTGAGGACGTTTATTGAGACAAAAGTCAATCATGTTGTGGTCACTGTTGGAAAAGGGTTCTTTTATTTGTAGACCATAAATTGAGTTTAAACTGTTGCAGAAGATGAGATCAAGGCAGTTGTTGAGTCTAGTGTTGTTAGTTACTAGTTGATCCAGTCCCTGATAAGTAACAGCATTGTACAGGGTTGCATGTATGGGTTCAGTTGTACATTCGTTTAGGGTCCAATTAATAAGAGGTAGATTGAGGTCACCAAGAAAGATTGTTTCTACTTGCCAAGGATTGATGCTGTTTCATAATATCTGTCTCTTACACTTTTTAGCAACCGTTCAGAGTTACCACAGCACTGAAAAAAGTGACATGACCATTTTTCACACTTTTGCAGCATCTCCATGGTCATGTGATCAAAATTCAGATGCAGCTGACTCACATTTATGATGGTCCTGGGATCAAGCGATCCCCTTTTGCAACCTTCTGACAAGCAAAGTCAATATTGTTTTATTTTATTATTTTATTATATGATTCTCTCTTTCATTAGTTTTATTGTTTTTATACGAGGTTTTATATTCTTGAAAGCCGCCTTGAGTCGTCATGTGCGAATAGGCAGCAATATACATTTCCAAATAAAGTGATAAAATAAAATAAAGTCAATGGGGAAGACAGCTTCACTTAACAACGGTGTTGTTAACTTAACAACAGCAGTGATTCACTTAACACTGGAAAGAAAGGTCATAAGAAGGGGCAATATTCACTTAATAACTGTCTTGCTGAGCAATAGAAATTCTGGGTTCAGTTGTGGTTGTAAGTTGTGGACTACCTGAAGTCATGGTTTTAGATTTGAGAGACCTGTCTTTCATAAATTTACCTCTAATAATAGTATTGATGAAAAACTGATTCCAGCTGGCACAGCTTCTACGACAATGACTTAATTTCTTTTTATTATCTCTGCGGTTAACTTGGCTCAATATTTTAATTGTAAACTGCCAACAGCAAGGATGTGTTTTGTTTAGGCTCTGAAGCCAGCATTGTGCTTTGCAGGGTGCATGGATGCACACGTTTTGTCTTTGCAATATATGTACCCATTCCTGCTCTGACAAACCATTTGTCTGAAAGTGGTGTAGGGTTTCCTGCCTAAGCAGGGGGTTGGACTAGAAGACCTCCAAGGTCCCTTCCAGCTCTGCAATTCAATTCAATTCAATTCAATTCAATTCAATTCAATTCAATTCAATTCAATTCTATTCTATTCTATTCTATTCTATTCTATTCTATTCTATTCTATACCTTGTTGGCTTGGCTTCAGATCGGATGTCTAATCCAGTGATGGCGAACCTTTTGTCAAATATTCGAAAAATGCACAATCCCCCAAAACAAGAGAAACAATTCTTTCCATATTCATTTATTTTATTATTATTATTTTAAAAATCCTTCCTTCCTTCCTTCCTTCCTTCCTTCCTTCCTTCCTCCCTCCCTCCACTCCTTCTTCCTTCCTTCCTTCCTTCCATCCTTCCTTCCTTCCTTCCTCCCCTCCCTCCCTCCACTCTTCCTTCCTCCCTCTCTCCCTCCCTCCCTCCACTCCTCCTTCCTTCCTCCCTCCCTCCCTCCCCCTCCACTCTTTCTTTCCTTCCTTCCTTCCTCCCCTCTCTCCATCCCCTCTTCCTTCCTTCCTTCCTTACTCACTCACTCACTCACTCACTCCTTCCTTCCTTCCTTCCTTTCCTTCCTCCCTCCCCTCCTCCTTTCTTCCTCACCTCACTCCACTCCACTCCACTCAACTCACTCAGTAACTCCCCTCCGCTCCTCTCCCCTCCCTCCCTTCCCCTCCCTCCCTCCCTCCTCATGTGTGGTGCTATGTATTATATAAAGAAAAATCAAATAATTACAAAAAATGAAATACAAGTAAAACAAAGTCATTTTCAGAGGCCGCAGTAGAGCACCCTCCATTTTCACAAGGCCTCTGCAGCCTCGGCCTCACACCAGAACAGGGCGTGCTTCCGAGTATTGTCGTTGTCAGGTATCGGGGAATGCTGGCAGCTCATCCCCCAAAATGCCAGGCCGTGTCACCTTTGACACACGTGCCAGAGGTTCGCCATCGCTGATCTAATGCATTGCTAGCCACTCAACCTTGGTCCTTGGGTGGTATGAAAAGAGTAAATAAAACGAGATGCTCTGAGCACAGATGGGTTTGAGTTTTTTGTAGCATGACTAGGAGCAGAGAGGTTTTTCCGCCATCCCAGCGGGAGCCAAGAACGATGCTTGGGTTTTCTGCAGACGCAGTGAGGCTTGGGAAGGCCCCCGGAGGGCTTTATGGGGCAAGATTTGAAAATGCCAGCTTGACAGTGATCCATCATGGGTGTCCCCCAACCCCCTCCCTGCCTATTGATTGGGTTGCAGGGAGGGCATCTGAGCAATATTTGAATAATTTAAAAGGAGATTTTTTTTCTCTCCGACACCCACCCAGCGCTCCGGTCATGCCAGATGGGCTGGGAGGGTTTCACAAGCCCAGCGGTGAATAATGAATGAATAAGTCTCTGATAATGACGCCTCTGTAACCCAGAGGGAGTAGCTGGGAGGGAGGCACAAAGGCATGGGTTGATGTCGCCTTCAGAGGAGAATAATGAGGATTTGTAGGAAAGATTCCACATAGAAAGAAAGCTTCTTCTGGGTTTCCCTTTGACACCTGCTATGCCCTTTCACTCTTTAAGATGGGGACTAAAATTAGAGTAGGGGAGGCAACAGGGTGTCTCTCAATGCCAGGGTACCCAAATAACTTTTATTCTCTGTGCTTAATTTGACCATACTTTAAAAGCCTTCCTTCCTTCCTTCCTTCCTTCCTTCCTTCCTTCCTTCCTTCCTTCCTTCCTTCCTTCCTTCCTTCCTTCCTTCCTTCCTCCCTTCCCTTCCCTTCCTTCCCTCCCTCCCTCCCTCCCTCCCTTTCTTCCTTCCTTCCTTCCCTCCCTCCTTCCTTCCTTCCTTCCTTCCTTCTCCACTTTCCTTGTATAGAATGTGAAGGATGTGTGTTTTTGGTTTTGGTTTTATGTATAACTAGTAGCTGGATACCCGTGCTTCGCTGCGAAACTGAACTCCTTAGCATGGAGTAGAATGTCTAAACTCCCAGCCCGCAGGCCGGATGAGTCACGCGCTGGCCACGCCCACTGGCAGTTGGAACAGAGTTCTTTTCAGGTGGGGAAGGAGAGTAGTACGTCTAGCTCCTTAGCATCAGAGCATGTTAATAATAATATAAGAAATAATTAATGATCTGATGGTCATTTTGAAAAATTCTTTCTTAGCGAGCACTTAGAAGCCAAGAGGAACATATGTGCCAAGTTTCAAGTTTGTAAGCTTTACAGTTCTGGAGATTTTGTGATGATGCGTGGTATTTCACTTATATATATATAGATGTACACTGAAGATGGCATTTAATTTTGTTGTACGAGGTGCAATGACAATAAAGTGAATTTACTTACATCTCCTTCTTTCCTTCCTCCCTCCCTTTATCATCCCTCCCACCTCCTCCATTTCCTTCCTTCCTTCCTTCCTTCCTTCTTTCCTTCCTTCCTCCTTTCTTTAACTCTTCTTTCCTTCTTCTTACTTTCCTTTTGTTCTTCCCTCCCCCCCTTCCTTCCTTACTTCTCCTCTTCCTCCTCCTCTTGTCTATCTTCCTTCCTTCCTTTTAATAAAAGAAAACCTGGCATACTGAAAAATAAAATGCCACTGGCTTCATTCCCTCTCAGCTTTAGGAAGACGGCAAGGGTAAACCAATTCTGGTTTGCCAAAAAAAAAAACCCCTGCAGGGGTTAATCCAGGCGGTCTCTAAGGCTCCACACAAACTTGAGGGCATTCATGTGTCCGTGTGTGCAGGTGCACACATAAGCAAACATGGACACACATACACACACACAACTCCCAGAACATGCTTTGCATGAGGCTCTTTTAAACACCCACTGGAGGCTTCAATTGATGCCAGATGTACTGGCCAACAAGCTCAAGGGTATTTGCCAGGACGTGCATGCAGTCTTGCACCATTTTGTGGGCCCTGCATTAGCTTCCCATTAGCTTCCCCATGTAATTTAGTCTTTATCTATAAAACTTTTTATGCCCCGGCACCGGTCAACCTGCAGGAAGGCATCTTTCCACTAGATCTGGCTCAATTTTTTCAATCATACAGAGAGAAGCAGCTGGCTGTCCCCCGTTTTCATGAGATCAGAGGGACCAAATCCCCCAAATGAGGGGCCAACACCCCCCCTCCCCAAATGACCTGTGAGTTGCTATGACATTATCCCCTTTCTGGATATTTCCAGCTTGAGGGGGGGGGAGGGTTTGATGCCAGGTATTGTGTCGGATTGCATATGTTTTATTATGGGTGTTATTTCCTCTTGGTTGGCTGCCAGGAGTCTTTGTGTAATTGTGGTGGGCCAGGAGATTTATAAAATAAATAAATGGAGCAAGAATGCTGTGTACATTTTATTCTCTTGCAGGAGAGAATGGCAGGCAGCTGGAGGTCAATCATGGTCATCTACAGGGGTGGGTGGTGGGTGGGTGACAAAATTTAGAAGATGGCAGGTGCATCACTGGGAATTGCCCAACATTTTGTCACACCACTAAGCTTTGGCATTTATGAGACAATCATGAGTCTCCGTGAACTGTTGATGTGATGATTCTCTCATGCTTGTCTCAGTGTTGCATCTGTCCCTGAACTGATTAAGCTGTGAATCTGCACCCTTATTTGAAAGGGAAGGAAATTCTGCTTCTTTCTCTCTTGCCACAAATGCCTGAACATATTTAAAGATAAGAAAATCCCCGGCTCATTCCCTTCGGTTGTTTATCAACCCGTGACCATCCATCAAGGAGAAGCGTATGGCTTAATTCATTGGGATCAAATAGTGCTGGCTGGGGCTGTTGCCGGGAAGAAAGTTTCTTCAGGAAACACAAACTGGGAGAGGCAGTTTGGTCTAGTGGTGAAGGCACCTGGCTAGAAACCAGGAGGCCTGAGTTCTAGTCCAGGGGTGGGTTCTGGATCGTTTTGGTGCCGGTTTGCTCAGGGTCACCATTTTGACTTGTCCCTCTGTAGCAGTGTTTCCCAACCTTGGCAACCTGAAGATGTCTGGACTTCAACTCCCAGAATTCCCCAGCCAGCTTTGCTGGCTGGGGAATTCTGGGAGTTGAAGTCCAGACATCTTCAAGTTGCCAAGGTTGGGAAACACTGCTCTGTAGGCTCTCCAATTGTCATAGCGCAGGTTGGTTACTGAGTTGACAGGATTGCTTGCAAAAGGCTCTTGAAATATGACAAGGATTTTACAGAATTAGCCCAAATCGTTCATTCAGCCTTAGAACTGCAGGTTGCAAACCTGTGACTTGGAGTTTAAAAGCTGAGAAAAAGATATCTGAGTTGGGTTGCATATAACTTGCCATCCTATTCACCTACATTCCTTGTGTGTCCAATCACACTTGGCCAATAAAAAATTCTATTCTATTCCATTCCATTCCATTCCATTCCATTCCATTCCATTCCATTCCATTCCATTCCATTCCATTCCATTCCATTCCATTCTATTCTATTCTATTCCTCTACTCTACTCTACTCTACTCTACTCTACTCTACTCTACTCTACTCTACTCTACTCTACTCTACTCTACTCTACTCCACTCCACTCCACTCCACTCCACTCCACTCCACTCCACTCCACTCCACTCCACTCCACTCCACTCCACTCCACTCCACTCCACTCTATTCTATTCTATACACACACACACACACACACACACACACACACACATACATACACACACACACACACACAAGTTGCCAGGGTAAATTGAGCAATCAAGACCATGTCGTTGAGTGCATGTTGAAAAAAACATTACATATACCTGACTGTCTCCATGTGTCAAGAAGATGAATGTCGGCGGTTCATGAGAAAATGCTGATGTTTGAGCTTTTAATAGCTCAAACAGTCATCTGGATCCGAGCAGAAAAACTGGTTCAGCAGGAAATACGAGATTCAGATGAGGGAGAACGAAAACAGCTGCACAACCCGGGTGTCCAAATTGTTAAGTGTCAGAAGACATGAGTGTTGGCTGCTGAGATCATTGAATCCAGGGACACGAAAGTAAACGGCCCCATTTCTTGTACATTCTGATGGCTGCCATGTTTGTGAAAAGGGGCGGAGCTTCAGTCACATGGCCTTGACGGCCATATTGACTTTTTTTTTTTACTTCACACCACTCAGTTACATCCAGATACTAGTAAGGTGCTTCTTACTAGTCCCTTTGGATCAGTCTGGGTACAGGTGTGCAACTTGATAGGGTGATAACCTTTTTTGTGTGTGTGTGGGGGAGATTTAATTATTTAAAATATTTGAGGAACAATCTAAATTGACTATATAAAGAAAAAAGAAAGAAGATGGAAAATAGAATAGCAGGATGACAACAGACAATATATCCGTTGTCATTTAAAATTCTTTATTTCTCTGATTAAAATATTAATGGGATGTAAAAAAAATTAGGCTCATATCGTCCTAAGAAAGATGATAGGGTGGACACTAAACAGCCCCTCACTCTGGAAAAATGTTATCTATGGTTCCAGTATTTACAGAAATACATTTATTTGGTACGTTGTACTGGATTTCAGTCTTGGAAAGAAAATCAGTGGCTGTAGTTGTTGAGATACTGGATGAGGAGACTGGAAGAGCTGGGTTCAAATCTGCCCTTGGCCTGGGTGACTTTAAGCTGATTACAGAAAGTCCTTGAACTTGCTACCACAACTGACCCCAAAGTTTCTGTTGCTAAGTGAGACAGTTGTTAAGAGAGTTTTGGCCCATTTTATGACCTTTCTTGCCACGGTTCTTAAGTGAATCACTGTAGTTGTTCAGCAAGCACCATGGTTGTTAAGTGAATCTGACTTCCCCATTGACTTTCCTTGTCAGAAGGTCCCAAAAATGATCACATGACCCCAGGAGACTGCAACCATCATAAGTATGAGCCAGTTGCCAAAGGTCTGAATTTTGATCATGTGACCATGGGGATGCTGCAACGGTCATAAGTGTGAAAAATGGTCATAAGTCACTTTTTTCAGTGCCATTTTACCTTTGAACGCTCACTAAATGAATGGTTGGAAGGATTACCTGTACTGTGACCAGCTCAGTATACAGGCAGCCCTTGACTTAAAACAGTTCGCTTAGTGACTGTTCAAAGTTACAACGGCACTGAAAAAATGTGACTTATGACCATTTTTCACAGTTACAATCTTTCCAATATCCCCATGATCATGTGATCAAAGTTCAGACGGTTGGCAACTGGTTCATATTTATGACCATGGGCTGTGTCCCCAAGATCATGTGATCTCCTTTTGCGACCTTCTGAGAAGCAAAGTTAATGAAGAAGTCAGAGTCACTTAACAACCAGGTTATTAACTTATCAACGGTAGTGATTCACTTAACAACTGAGGCAAGAAAAGTCGTAAAAAGAGGCAACATCCGCGTAACAAATGTCTAACTTAACAACAGAAATTTTGGGGTCAATTGTGGTCGTAAGTCGAAGACTACCTGTACTCTTATGAATTGGTTTTTCTGGGAGATCTTTCAGTGCTCCTTTTAGGGCCTGGAAAAAAAGGCAGGAGATCAATCTAAATCATAAAATTAATGTCTTTACTTGACAACCACAGGGATTAGATTTCAGCCTCTGAAACCTGATCTCCCATATTTAACATTTGACATGCAAGGGCTGTTAGTATGTGACAGGACAGAGAGCTTCACGGGCAGCGCCTGGAGAAATCCAATGGTCAAACAGCTGGGGGAACAATTTGTGGATAGAAATTTCTTCTATTTTTCTTCTTCTCTAGGAAATGTTTCATTTTGTGGAGCGAGAGAATGACTGACTCCAAAATAGAGTAAAGAGCTACCCTTCTTGGAGGTGAAAAATACGTACTGGTTCCAGAAACAGCTTTTTCTGGACATAAAAGCTTGGTCTAGTGGTTAAAGCTAAAAACCAGGAGATTGCGAGTTCTAGTCCTGCCTTAGGCATAAAAACTGGCTGGGTGACTTTGGGCCAATCACCAGGAGATTGTGAGTTCTAGTCCCGCTTTAGGTATAACGGTATTTGTATGACTTTGGGCCAATCACTCTCTCTCTCAGCCCAACTCAACGCACAGGGTTGTCGTTTTTGGGGAAATAAAAGGAGGAAGAAGCAATGGGTGGAAACTAATCAAGGAGAGAAGCAGAACTAAGGGGAAATTTCCTGACAGTGAGAACAATTAATCAGTGGAACAGCTTGCCTCCAGAAGTTGTGAATGCTCCAACACTGGAAGTTTTTAAGAAGAGATTGGACAACCATTTGTCTGAAGTGGTATAGGGCCGTGATGGCGAACCTATGGCACGCGTGCCACAGGTGGCATGCGGAGCCATATCGACCAGCACTGGAGCCATTGCTGTAGATCAGCTCAAGCGTGCATGCGCGTGCTGGCCAGCTGATTTTCGGCTGGCCACGCCCCCCTCCCCTCCCAGGAGTCTCCAGCGGCCCGTTTTGAGGTAAGTAAAGGGCTCGCGCAGAGGCTCTGGGAGGGTGTTTCTGGCCTCCGGAGGGCCTCTGGGGGGTGGGGGAGGCCGTTTTCGCCCTCCCCAGCTTCCAGGAAAGCCTCTGGAGCCTGGGGAGGGCGAAAAAATGGGCCCACCGTGCCATCGCGTGCCAAAAGCGGGGAGAGCGCGGGGTGGTGGTGTCGGGCGCATTGAATTATGAGTGTGAGCATGTGCGCCCCCCTGCACTCCCTCCATTTTTGGCACACGATGGCAAAAAGGTTAGCCATCACTGGTATAGGGTTTCCTGCCTAAGCAGGGGGTTTGATTAGAAGACCTCCAAAATACCTTCCAAGTCTGTTATTCTATTCTATTCTATTCTATTCTATTCTATTCTATTCTATTCTATTCTATTCTATTCTATTCTATTCTATTCTATTCTATTCTATAGTATTAGGTATGTTCGCCACTTTGAGTTTTTAAAATAAAAATAATAAAGGCGGGATATAATTAACAACAATAATAATTCCATAGATTTCCTTGCCATGTTCCTGCATCTAAATGCTCTTTTCTATGTGGTCTTTTTAACTGTCTGGTCTCCCTACTTTTCTGTGAGCTTAGCGCTCTCTCTCTCTCTCTCTCTCTCTCTCTCTCTCTCTCTCTCTCTCTCTCTCTCTCTCTCTCTCTCTCTCTCTCTCTCTCTCTCTCTCTCCTTATTCTCCATTCCCCTGCCTTGAGCTATATTTAACCACATGAAGCCTCCTCACTTTACAAGAGATAAATTATCTGGCTTTAGCAGTCGCCTCCTCACTCTTGATCCCTGCCCAGCTCTTCTGAGAGGTTGGAGAGGTAGGCTGGGATGCAGATGGAGAGCGGAGTGTGGGAGTTGTGGGTGGGTGGAGGAGGAGACATATCAACTGAATTCTAGAGAAAGGTGGCAATGCCTTTATTTTCCCGTTTCCCATCCCCCACCTCAAAGATAATCCCCCTGGGAAATCAGAGTTTCCATTCCAAGCCAAAAAAACACTCTCTCCAGCTGGCAGTCCAGAGCTGGGATTGGGTCCTGCACGTCACTCTTCTGCATTTAGAGAGGCAGAGGAACTGCAGAAAATGGAGGGAGGGGGAGTTGTTTCTGCTGCTCAGAGATGTGTGTTTGTATGGGAAACAACCCATTGGCTGTTTCCAGTGGCTCTCAAGGTCTTTTTTCCCCCTTTTTCTCAAAGGAGTTGTCATGTTAGCTTAAAAATGACCAAGAGGTTTATGACTCCATCGAGGGTTGCGTATTTATGACTGCATATGCTTTCCTGGACTGTAGCCCAGGATATTAGCTATATGGGGAGTTCTCCTAAATTAAAGCTATGGATTCATATGTTACCATCATACAATGATGTATTTATAGAGCCAGGTTTTTTTCCCCTAGTGGTTAAGACTCCAGGCTGGAAACCAGGATTCTAATCCTGCTTTAGGCATGGAAGCTGGATGGGTAACTTTGGGCCAATCGCCAGGAGAGTGTGAGTTCTAGACCCACCTTACACATAAGAACCGGATTGGTGACTTTGGATGGGCGGCCAATCACGAGGACACTGTGAGTTCTAGTCCCGCGCAGGCATCACTGAAGCCTCTGGACTTCCAGTAGGTCCGTTGGGCCGTTTTTTCGCCCTCCCCAGGCTTCAGGAAAGCCTCCGGAGCCTGTGGATGGCGAAAAACAGGCCAACGGGCCAACCGGAAGTTTGGAAACAAATTTCCAGTTGGCCCGTTGGATCCGTTTTTTGCCATTCACAGGCACCTGAGGCTTTCCTGAAACCTGGGGAGGGAGAAAACGGTCTCCCCACCCTCCGGAAAGCCGAAAATCAGCTGGCCAGCATGCACATGCGCGTTGGAGCTGACATAAGGCAAAGCCTTGCATGCCCTCAGATATGGCTCTGTGTGCCACCTGTGGCACGCGTGCCATAGGTTCGCCATCACGGCCCTACACTATTTCTGACAAATGGCAGTCCAATCTCTTCTTGAAAGTCTCAAGTGATGAAGCTCCCACAACTTCCGAAGGCAAGCTGTTCCATTGGTTGATTGTTCTCACTGTCAGAAAGTTCCTCCTTGTTTCTAGGTTGAATCTCTCCTTGATCAATTTCCATCCATTATTCCTTGTCTGTCCTTCGGATGCTTTGGAGAATAGCTTGACTCCCTCCTCTTTGTGGCAGCCCCTCAAATATTGGAACACTTCTATCATGTCTTCCCTGGTCCTTCTCTTCGCTAGACTAGCCATGCCCAGTTCCTGCAACCACTCTTCATATGTTTTAGTCTCCAGTCCCCTAATCATCCTGGTTGCTCTCCTCTGCACTTTTTCTAGAGTCTCAATATCTTTTTTATAGTGTGGTGACCAAAACTGGATGCAATACTCCAGGTGTGGTCTAACTAAGGCTTTGTAGAGTGGTATTAGTACCTCCCCAGGGGTGGATTCTAACTTACCTTGCTGCCGGTTTGCTTCCTCCTGCGCCGCATGGCTGCGCTTCGTGGCTGCGCTCTTGCTTCATGTGTGAGCGCATACTCAGTGCAAAAAATAAAAAAAGCCAAAAACAAGATGGCAACGCGTGTGCAGTGCTGGAAACTTGGCTTCTGCACATGCGCAGAAGAAAAAAAAACCAGATTAAAAAAAAAAAATCGGGAATTTTTCCCCAAAAAAACATTCAAAAAAAAAAAAAAGGCGGACCGGCACTAACCGGACCAGTTCTGTGACATCATTGTGATGTCACCAGCCATTTGCTACTGGGTCGGGAGAACTGGTCCAAACCGGGAGGAACCCACCTCTGTACCTCCCGTGATCTAGATTGTATCCCTCTGTTAATGCAATTTAGGATTATGTTGACTTTTTTGGCTGCTGCTGCATACTGCTGGCTCATGTTTAGCTGGTGTTCCACTGGGACTCCAAGATCCCTCTCGCAGTCACTGCTATTAAGCCTGGTTTCACCCAGTTTATATGTATACTTTTGGTTTTTTTTACCTATGTGTAGGACTTTACTTTTTTCTACATTGAATTTCATTTTGTTAGATAGGGCCCAGCGTTCAAGTCTGTCAAGATCCATCTGAATCCTAAGCCTATCTTCCAGGGCAGTGGTGGCGAACCTTTTTCGGCTCGCGTGCCAAAAAAAGGGGGGGGCACGCTCGCGCGCGCTCGCATACCCACACCCATTCCCTCCCCCCCCACGCATGCGCACAACACCCCCCATGCTGCCCCCTGCGCATGCGCACCCCCCCCCCACCCCCGCACAAAGGCTTACCGGAGCCTGGAACGACGAAACCGGCAAACCAGAAGTGCAAAAAAAACGCACTTCCGGTTTGCTGGTATGCTGTTCTTTGCACTCCGGAGGGTTCAGGGAAGCTCCCTGAAGCTCCAGAATGCAAAAAACTACAAAACGGACAAAACGGAAGTGCGAAAAAGTGCACTTCCGGTTTGGCCGTTTTGTAGTTTTTTACATTCCGGAGCTTCAGGGAGCTTCCCTGAACCCTCCGGAGTGCAAAAAACAGCACACCGGCAAACCGGAAGTGCGTTTTTTCGCACTTCCGGTTTGCCGGTGGGAACCCTCGCGTGCCGGCTTCTATGGCTCTGCGTGCCACCTCTGGCATGCGTGCCATAGGTTCGCCACCACGGTTCTAGGGTGTTAGCTATTCCTGCCAGTTTAGTGTCATCTGCAAATTTGGTAAATTCCCCTTCTATTCCCTCATCTAAGTCGTTTATAAGGATATTGAAAAGTATTGGGCCTAAGACAGAACCTTGTGGTACCCCACTGCTTACTTCTCTCCATGTGGATTTAGACCCATTAAGGACTAACCATACTCGTTGAGTATGGTTTGCCAGCCAGTTGTGGATCCATCTGGTGGTGAGGTTGTCTATCCCACTTTTCTCTAGTTTACGAAGAAGTAGGTTATGGTCTACTTTGTCGAATGCCTTGCTGAAGTCTAGGTATATTATGAAACTCTGGGCTAGAGGCTTCCTCTGAGGTTAGCTTGAATGTTGCACACTCAGCTCTACCCTCCAATGAATGGGGGACTCAGGAACCAGTGGGGACAGCATCATTGCCCCCTTCCCAGCATCGGCTGCCCACAGACAGGGTCTCTTTCTCACCAGTAGAGAACTAGTCTGGAAGGCACCCCATTTCTGCTTCCCAACAGCAAATGTTCTCCCCCCCCACCTTTGTGGGGCCTGTTCCAGTTTCGCTGTCCTCTTCTGGCCTCCAGTCAGGCATCGTCTTGGCTTTTCCACCCCTTGTCCTCTGCCTCCCCAGACCTTAAATTAGTCACACACCCCAAGTCAAGCTAGGCCTAACAATACCTCCATTGTCCTTCCTCCTTTCTCATCCCCATTGCAGACGCCTCACCCAGCCATCGCTTGGCAGTGCCCTTGGCAGACTGGATCTCATCCTTCTTATGTGCCAAAGAGCAACAGGGAGGGAGGGGTTGCCAGGCAAGGAATCTGGGCACCTTGCCCTCTCCCGCCTGGGCTGCTGCTGGCAAGGTCCCTTCGCAAGGGAGTGTCTGCTACAAGACAAAGGCAAACAGGAGAAACGATTGCCTTACAAGTTAACTCTCTGCTGCCCTGAAATGCCCTAATCAAGGTTAGATCAAGAAAGCAGGAAATAGTCCTTGATTTGCGACCACAATTGAGCCCCACATTTGTTAACTGAGTTTTATTCCATTTGACGACTTTTCTTGCCACTGTTGTTAAGTGAATCACTCCAGGTGTTAAGTTAGTAAAACGGTTGTGAAGTCAATCTGTCTATCTTCCCCATTGACTTTGCTTGTCAGAAGGTTGCAAAAGGGGATCACGTGACCCCGGGACACTGTAACCGTCATAAATATGAGTCAGTGTCTGAATTTTGATCACGTGACCATGGGGGTGCTGAAATGGTCATAAGTGTGAAAAATGGTCCTAAGGCACTTTTGTCAGTGCCATTGTAACTTTGAACGGTCATTAAACGAACTGTTATAAGCCGAGGATTACCTGTAGCACTTTGCAGCTCAGCTATTGCCTTGCTGACCGAAGCTGCACCTGTGAGATTGCCAGGTTTCCCCACTGCAAAGGGCAGGTTTGATTCCTTGCCCAAATTCTGGAGAGTCAGATGGGTGGCCAGATGGGGTACGTACCAGGGGTGGGTTCTAACTTATCTCGCTGTCGGTTCGCTTCTTCCCGCGCCACGTGGCCACACCTCGTGCAGTGGAAAAAAATTAAAAACAATTAAAAAAAAGAGAGGCTGAAAACAAGATGGCGACACATGTGCAGTGCTGGAAACTCGGCTTCTGCGCATGTCCAGAAGGAAAAAAAAAAACCCCAAAAATTTTCAAAACAAAAATGGGAAAAAAATAATAATCCCATTTTTTTTAAAAAAAGATGGCAGCGCCCACGGACCGGCACTGACCGAACCGGTTCCGTGACATCATTGTGACGTCACCAACGGGTCGCTACTGGTTCGGGCGAACCAGTCTGAACCGGTAGGAACCCACCTCTGGTACGTACCATCTATCGTGCTAGCCGATGGTTTGTCGCTTAATTAAGGTTGGTTGCAGTTGGTTGGATTCACACCCACAGCTGAAGAAGTTGAGCGTGATTTATAAACCACACAGCTTGAATTCCTGCAGTTCACTTCACCCAAATTAAACAAATGGCACTCTTGCAAGCATTAAGTGGGAAGGAAGGTGCTTCCTGGACCAAGAACAAGCCCAGATGGTGAGACTTAGGATAAGTAGTCCTCGACTTACAACAGTTCATTTAGTGATCGTTTGAAGTTACAACCGCACTGAAAAAAGTGACTTATGATCATTTTTCACACTTACGACCGTTGTAGTATCCCTAGGAACTGCCTTTTGTTATAAATAAGATATTGAAAGTTTATATTCCTTTGCATTGACTTATCGTATTTGCTGGTCTGTGAACAGCCTGGGCTGAAAGGAGGCCTAGAAGAATGCCTGGTCTGGATTTTGTAGCTAAATGAATTGTAACAAACTCTTATTTCAAAAATTAGTAGAGGAGGAGTACTATAACGTTTATTTTTATTTTTTTTCATTTGTTTTCTCTGGCAGGACTCTTGCATTTTAATTTATTTTAATTCAGATCCTGCTTGCCCTTTCAGGTTTGCCATCGTTTTATCCTCACCACAACCTTGCAGCAGGGGTGGGTTCTGGCTTACCTCGCTGCCGGTTCGCTCCTTGCCGCACGGGTGCTTTGAGTGGGCGCGCGCGCATGCGCAGTGCTAAAAAAACCAGCTTCTGCACATGCGCAGAAGCAAAAAACAAGATGGCGCCGCCTATGGCATCGCTGAGAGAGCCGGTTCGGGGGCGTGGCAGGCCTGGGTCACTGCCGGTTGTAGCGACCCAGGCCGCCAAGTTACTACCGGTTCCATAGAACCTGTCCGAACCGGGAGGAACCCACCTCTGCCTTGCAGGGGTTAAGTAGTTAAGTACTTAACCTAAGTGCTTTAAGTGCTTAACTTAAAGTAGTTAAGTTAAGCTGAGTACTTAACTGCAAGTTAAGTACTCAGTTAAGTAGCGATTAGCCTAAGGCCGTGGTGGCGAACCTATGGCACGCGTGCCACAGGTGGCACGCGGAGCCATTTCGGCTGGCACGCCACGGGTCCGGCACATTCTACTTCCGGGTTTCTGGCGCGCATGCGCAGAGCTGCTAGAGCTACCCGAAGCAGAAGGAGGAGGGGCGGTTACGCGAGCCGCCCAGCCTGCGAAACCGCCCCCTTCTCCTGCTCCAAGCCTCGCACTCCGGGCACCAGCCGGAACGTGATGCTGGCAGGAGAAGGAGAAGGGGGCGGTTTCGCAGGCTGGGCGGCTCGCGTAACCGCTCCCTCCTCCTTCTCCTGCCAGCATCGCGTTCCGGCTGGTGCCCGGAGTGCGAGGCTTGGAGCAGGAGAAGGGGGCGGTTACGCGAGCCGCCCAGCCTGCGAAACCGCCCCCTTCTCCTGCTCCAAGCCTCGCACTCCGGGCACCAGCCGGAACGCGATGCTGGCAGGAGAAGGAGAAGGGGGCGGTTTCGCAGGCTGGGCGGCTCGCGTAACCGCCCCCTTCTCCTTCTCCTGCCAGCATCGCGTTCCGGCTGGTGCCCGGAGTGCGAGGCTTGGAGCAGGAGAAGGGGGCGGTTACGCGAGCCGCCCAGCCTGCGAAACCGCCCCCTTCTCCTGCTCCAAGCCTCGCACTCCGGGCACCAGCCGGAACGCGATGCTGGCAGGAGAAGGAGAAGGGGGCGGTTTCGCAGGCTGGGCGGCTCGCGTAACCGCTCCCTCCTCCTTCTCCTGCCAGCATCGCGTTCCGGCTGGTGCCCGGAGTGCGAGGCTTGGAGCAGGAGAAGGGGGCGGTTACGCGAGCCGCCCAGCCTGCGAAACCGCCCCCTTCTCCTGCTCCAAGCCTCGCACTCCGGGCACCAGCCGGAACGTGATGCTGGCAGGAGAAGGAGAAGGGGGCGGTTTCGCAGGCTGGGCGGCTCGCGTAACCGCTCCCTTCTCCTGCTCCAAGCCTCGCACTCCGGGCACCAGCCGGAACGTGATGCTGGCAGGAGAAGGAGGAGGGAGCGGTTACGCGAGCCGCCCAGCCTGCGAAACCGCCCCCTTCTCCTTCTCCTGCCAGCATCACGTTCCGGCTGGTGCCCGGAGTGCGAGGCTTGGAGCAGGAGAAGGGGGCGGTTTCGCAGGCTGGGCGGCTCGCGTAACCGCTCTCTCCTCCTTCTGCTGTCAGCCTCACGTTCCGGCTTGTGCCCGGAGTGCGAGGCTTGGAGCAGGAGGAGGAGGGGGCGGTTACACGTGCGCAGTAGATGTGCGCATGCGCGGTGCGGGCGTGTGCGTGGTGCAGGCGCGTGCATGTAGGTGTGGGTGCGCATGCGCAGGGGGGGGTGCGCATTGCATTTTGGGTAGTGGCACGCGGGAGCGCTGGTGGGTGTGCGCGCGCCTATTTTTGGCACGCCGAGAGAAAAAGGTTCGCCACCGCTGGCCTAAGGTGACCAGACGTCCCGCTTTTGGCGGGACAGACACGCTTTTCAAGCGTGTGTCCCGCGTCCCGCATTCTTTTCAAAAAGTCCCGCTTTTTTTGAAAAGAATGCGGAAACAGCGGGACGTCTGGTCACCTTAGAGGGGAAGCAAAAGAGAGGTACCGGAAGCAAGTCGGGCGGAATTCCAGCGAGGCGGCTGCCTGCTGGGGGGAGGGGGAAGGGAGGCTGCTCCTCCTCTCCTTCCCCCGCCCCATCCCTAGCCCCGCCCTTTGAGCTCACGAGCGGCCCCTCCGGCGGCGCAAACAGCCCTTCCTCGTCCCCCTCCCCTTTCTTCCCCCCGTCACCTCGCTGCCGCCGTTGCCCTGGGGCCGGGCGGGCGACCGGGAGACCGCGGCGCTTGGATGCCTGGAGCAGGTAAGCTGCCGGCTGCCTCCTTTCCCCGTCTCCCGCCTCCCGTTCGTTGCTTGCCAGCCCGGCCGAAGGGGAGGCGGGAGACGGGGAAAGGCCTCCCGAAGGGGAGGCGGGCTCCCGAAGGGCTGCCGGCTCCCGAAGGGGAGGCGGGAGGCCTTTCCTCACCTCCCGCCTCCCCTTCGGGAGCCGGCAGCCCTTTGGGAGCCCGCCTCCCCTTCGGGAAGCCTTTCCTCGCCTCCCGCCTCCCCTTCGGCCGGGCTGGCAAGCAACGAACGGGAGGCGGGAGACAGGGAAAGGGGGCAGCCGGCAGCTTACCTGTCGCGAGCTCCAGGTATCCAAGCGCCCTCCCGCCTCCCCCCCCACCTGGACGCCGACATTTGCTGTTTTGCCCTCTGCGCATGCGCAGCATTCTGCGCATGCGCAGAGGGCAAAACAAATGGCGGCGCCCAGGCGCCCCCCCCGTCCTGCTTAAAAATAAATAAATCTGGTCACTTTAGATTAGCCTCAAGTCAGCTAGTCAGTTTTGACTGCTCTTAGTGGAAGACAGAGATATCTACAAACTATGGTTAAAAAAAAGTCAAGGCAGCTGCTATGGTTATACAGTCAAAGGACATAACAGTTTTACTTGGTGCCATGTATATTTATTTCGTGCTGCTTTAATTGCTTTTAATCGTTTTATGTCTTATTATGATGTAAACTGCCCAGAGCAGGGGTGGGTCATTATGGCACCTTTGCAAACTGTGGACTTCAACACCCAGAATTCCTGAGCCAAACATGCTGGCTCAGGAATTTAACAGAATAACAGAACAGAATAACAGAGTTGGAAGGGACGTTGGAGGTCTTCTAGTCCTACCCCTGCTCAGGCAGGAAGCCCTATACCAGGGGTAGGCAAAGTTGGCTCTTCTATGACTCGTGGACTTCAACTCCCAGAATTCCTAAGCTAGCATGATTGGCTCAGAAATTCTGGGAGTTGAAGTCCACGAGTCATAGAAGAGCCAACTTTGCCTACCCCTGCCCTATACCATTTCAATTCTGGGAGTTGAAATCCACAGGTAACAAAGGGGCCATAGTTGGCCACCCCTGGCTCAGAATCACGTTTTGAGATGGGCAGCAGAGGTGGGTTCCTCCCGATTGGGACCAGTTCGCCTGAACCTGTAGCGACCTGCTGATGACATCACGATGATGTCACGGAACTGGTTCGGTCAGTGCCAGTCCGTGGGGGCTGCCATCTTTTTTTTGAAATTTTTTTTTCTTCTGAGCATGCGCAGAAGCCGAGTTTCCGGCCATCTTGTTTTTGGCTTTTTATTTATTTATTTTTAATTTTTCGGCACTCCGCACCCACGCGGCGCGGGAGAAAGCGAACCGGCAGCGAGATAAGTTAGAACCTACCCCTGATGGGCAGCTATAGAAATCAAATAAATTTAACACATTAACAGAGTTGGAAGGGACCTTATAGATCATCTAGTCCAACCCCTGCTCAAGCAGGAGACCCTACACCATTTCTGACAAATGGCAGTCCAATCTCTTCTTGAATGTCTCAAGTGATGAAGCTCCCACAACTTACGAAGGCAAGCTGTTCCATTGGTTGATTGTTCTCACTGTCAGAAAGTTCCTCCTTATTTCTAGGTTGAATCTCTCCTTGATCAGTTTCCATCCATTATTCCTTGACTGGCCTTCGGGTGCCTTGGAAAATAGCTTGACCCTTTCCTCTCTGTGGCAGCCCCTCAAATATTGGAACACTGCTATCATGTCTCCCCTGGTCCTTCTCTTCGCTAGACTAGCCATGCCCAGTTCCTGCAACCACTCTTCATATGTTTTAGTCTCCAGTCCCCTGATCATCCTGGTTGCTCTCCTCTGCACTCTTCTAGAGTCTCAATATCTTTTTTATAGTGTGGTGACCAAAACTGGATGCAGGTGTGGTCTAACTAAGACTTTATAGATAAATAAATAAATATATTAAATTTATATAAATACAAAATGGCTGCCCACATCTGATGGCATCAGTTTGGAGTCGCCGTCTTGGCTTTTTTGATCATACCCTGTGGATGACTTTCATGGAAGATGAGTTGAACTGGAGCCAGAAGAGACCAGAGAATCGACTGAGGGCTCACTAAAGCCAGGGGTATTACTAAGTCAGTGTCAAGTTGTCATACCAGCATCCTAGTTTGAATTCTGCATGGTTATTTCACTTTTAGAATGTTTTCTAAAGGGGCTGCAGCAAACCAAATGGAAATATGGCCTCTCACCTTGAGGGCAAAGTCTGGGGTTCCAAAGAGATCAGTCTGTGCACAGGTGTTCCACCATGTTCCTACATTATCACATCCTTCTACCTGCTTCCTTATTGGGCTCCGAAAACCAAGAAAGACAAGCTGGGGTTCCTCTGAGCAATTTCCTTTATTCTTCTTCACCTATAGACACAAATCTCAACAAACAGACTACTTACAGTATATCATTAAGCATATATGGTGCACTGAAAAAAACTCCCAGGGAGGAACCGTTTCAACACTCTTTCTCCCACAGAAACTATCTAAACTTTGCTCTCTCTTGTTCCTCTGGAATGCACACCCTCCCTTCTGGGAATCTGGATTACTGGAAGACCAAGGGTGGAAATCTATTTGAATTATTGCTGGAAATGAAATTATTCTGACTTTCAAATGCCTTGTTGGCTATTTGTCTGTGGTACTTAGCTAGAGCAAGGTAGATGGACCAAATTATTTGTCTGTTTGTTTATTGGTTTATTGATTGATTTATTGATTGATTGATTTAATTTGTATGCCACCCATTTCTTTACCAAACAACTCTGGGCAGCACCAACTATACTAGTGATGGGAACACCATTGAAACACCTAAAAGTGCAGGATGGGGACAGATCATCCTAGAGAAACTCTATCTATGTGTTTGCCAAGAGTCAACATGAACTTGATGACAGTCAATCAATCAATCAATCAATCAATCAATCAATCAATCAATCAATCAATCAATCAATCAATCAGAAGTTCTGTTTGAGAATCTAAACATATCCTGACAGTCACTATTTTAAAAAGTTTCGATTTTGAAAGCAATTAGCAAGCATAGTGTTCTAAGCGCAATTTGAGAATCATTTACCAAATATAGCTTGAGCTCCTGCATTAAAAGTGGTATATATATATAAAAATATCTCATTATGAAAAAAATGTACTCAGTAATGACTTCTGTCTCTGTTTTGGCAACTTGAAATGTACCTTAGTAAGACATCATACGAGGAAGGAAGGAAGGAAGGGAGGGAGGGAGGGAAGGAGGGAGAGAAAGAAAAAGGAGGAGAAGGAGAAGGAGGAGAAGAAGAAGAAGAAGAAGAAGAAGAAGAAGAAGAAGAAGAAGAAGAAGAAGAAGAAGAAGAAGAAGAAGAAGAAGAAGAAGAAGAAGAAGAAGACAGAGCAAACAAAAGAGATGAAGATCCTTTTAGCTTTCCAGTGCATGATTCATTTTTGTTAGCTCCGCGCGTCTATCATTTTCTCTATTTCTAATTGGCCTGCATTGCTTTAATTTATTTAGGAACAGCACGCACATCAAACAGAGGGCGCTTGGTGCTGGCCAAAATGAAATTATGCAAATAGTCTTTAAAAATAAGAATGTGACTTTTTGACCTTTTAACATTTTCAACATTCATAATTTTATTACGCTGGGGAAACCGAAGACTGTGGGTGAGTCTTCTTCCTAATGTCACTTTTTAAATTTGGTTAGGGTGGAGATTTTTTTCCCTAAAAAAAATCTTCATGCTTTATGGGTCGCTTGTAAAGAAAGCCTGCTTAAATATCGACATTGTTCCATTTGTTTTCCACTCTCCCCTAGCCAAGCCTTCTCCAGGACTCTGAAATATCAGGCTGATGCAAACAGTGGGGTTATTGAACAGGGAGAGACCCAGGGTGGCAGGCAATATTCCATCCCAGAGTTTTAATTTGGGTTGAAAAGTCTCAGCTTCAGTGGATTGTCAGCATATCTTATTTCTTGCTGCATGGTTTTTCTGAATAGAATAGAATAGAATTCTTTATTGGCCAAGTGTGATTGGACACACAAGGAATTTGTCTTTGGTGCATATGCTCTCAGTGTACATAAAGAAAAAAATAAAATATATTCATCAAGAATCATAAGATAGTCATAGGTTACTAATAAGCAATCAAATCATACTAGGAAACAATAAAACAATATAAATTGTAGCAACATGGATATAGCCATAAGTGGGAAGAGATAGGTAATGGGAAGGATGAGAAGAATATTAGTAATACAGTCTTAGTAGATAATTTGACAGTGTTGTGGGAATTAGTTGTTTAGCAGAGTGATGGCATTCGGAGAAAAAATGTCCTTGTGTCTAGTTGTTCTGGTGTGAGGGTAGAAGTTGAAACAGTTTATGTCCAGGATGTGAGGGGTCTGTAGCAGTGGTGGGTTCCTACAGGTGCGGTCCACTCTATAGCACCGGTAGCGGCCCGCTGGTGATGTCACAGTACCGGTGCGGTCGGTTGCCAGTGCCTGGGCGCCGCCATTTAAAAAAAAAATTTTTAAATTTTTTTCTTCTGCGCATGCCCAGAAACCGAGCTTCCGGCACTGCGCATGCGCTGCCTTCCTACCCCACAGTGAGTCCAAGCAGGGGAGGATGGCTGAGGGAGCGTGTGAGATGCTGAAAGAACGGGCGGCAGGAGCTATCTCCATTCCCCACCCTTCAGCAGTCCAAGAAGCCACGAACGCGCGGTGATGATCCTAGGCATTTTTGCACGTTCGAGGCTTCTCGAGCTGCTGAGGGGAGGGGGAATGGGCGGCAGGACCTATCTCAGTTCCCCTCCCTTCAGCAGTCTGAGAAGCCATGCCCACCCGGTCACATGGCTAGCAAGCCACACCCACAAAATAAGCCACGCCCACAGAGTGGTAGTAAAAAAATTAGGAACCCGCCCCTGGTCTGTAGATATCTTCACAGCCCTCTTTTTGACTCGTGCAGTATACAGGTCCTCAATGGAAGGCAGGTTGGTAGCAATTGTTTTTTTCTGCAGTTCTGATTATCCTCTGAAGTCTGTGTCTGTCTTGTTGGGTTGCAGAACCAAACCAGACAGTTATGGAGGTGCAGATGACAAACTCAATAATTCCTCTGTGGAACTGTATCAGCAGCTCCTTGGGCAGTTTGAAAGAACCCTGACTGTATGAATAGGGACATCTTGTTTTGCAGGCAAACACAAAATCTCTTTAATTGCACCAGAGATGGAACTCGGTGCCTCGACTTTCACCGTAAAACCATCATCAATTTTTTATCACGTCAAGAAATGAGCAGATGAAAGTGTAATTAAAAAAAATTAGAATGGGCGGAGATGGATAGATTGACACTTAAGATAAAAGAAAAGGAAGAAACAGAATACTTTTTAACATGGTATATATTTTATCAATAGTTAACTAACAAAAACAGAGGTTAGAATTTAAAAATAATTCAAAGAGATTATAAAAATTTGTACTGAAAACATTGCAAGATGGACAAACTAATTGTTTTATTATTTCATGTTTAATATTGATATGTTTATTAAGATTACTAGTATGATTATGCTTATTTTTCTACCTTTACTTAAAATTAATTATGCCCAGACAATACGCTGTTCAGATAGACATGGATTTTTTTTAATGTTTTTAATGAAAAAATGTACCAATAAAACATATATTTTTTTTAAAAAAGAAAAAGAAATGAACTTTCAGAGTTGCTAATCCTAATAGCTCTGAAGAGCTCAAATCTTGTGAGCAAGCCTTGGTTAACTTGGAAAAAAGTTAAGCAGAATCTGACTGGGTTTATACTGTTGCGTTGAGCTTTTCTCCTAATGAGTGAGAAAATTCATTTCTCGTTTAAAGGCCCATATGAAGAACGGTTGCAGGATTTGGTTATGGCTAGTCTAGGGAAGGCCCTCTCTAGGCCCTCTCAATTCCTGGTAAATAGATGGGGAAGAAATGGAGGTAGTGACATATTTCATAAGATCACCGCAGATGGGGACTGCAGCCAAAAAATTAAAAGACGCTTGCTCCTGGGGAGGAAAGCTATGACAAATCTAGACAACATACTAAAAAACAGAGATATCACCCTGCCAACAAAAGTGTGTATAGTCAAGGCTATGGTTTTCCCAGTTGCAATGTATGGCTGTGAAAGTTGGACCATAAGGAAGGCTGAGCACCAAAGAATTGAGGCCTTTGAACTATGGCACTGGAGAAGACTCCTGCGAGTCCCTTGGACTGTAAGGCGATCAAAGTGGTCAGTCCTAGAGAAGATCAATCCTGACTGCTCTTTAGAAGGCCAGATCCTGAAGATGAAACTCAAATACTTTGGCCACCTAATGAGAAGGAAGGACTCACTGGAGAAGAGCCTAATGCTGGGAAAGACTGAGGGCAAAAGAAGAAGGGGACGACAGAGAATGAGGTGGCTGGATGGAATCACTGAAGCAGTAAGCGTGAGCTTAAATGGACTCCGGGGGATGGTAAAGGACAGGAAGGCCTGGAGGAATGTTGTCCATGGGGTCGCGATAGGTCGGACATGACTTCGCAACTGACAAGAAGAAGTCTAGAGAAAAGAAGGACTAGGGGTGGCATGATAGCAGTATTTAAGTATTGCAGTGGTGAAATCCATTTTTTTACTACCGGTTCTGTGGGCGTGGCTTGGTGGGTATGACGTGGCTTGGTGGGCGTGGCTTGGTGGGCATGGCAGGGGAAGGATACTGCAAAATCTCCATTCCTGCCCCACTCCTGGGGGAAGGATATTGCAAAATCTCCATTCCCGCCCCACTCTGGGGCCAGCCAGAGGTGGTATTTGCCGGTTCTCCGAACTACTCAAAATTTTTGCTACTGGTTCTCCAGAACTTGTCAGAACCTGCTGGATTTCACCCCTGATTTGGGGGGTCTGCCACAAAGAAGAGGGGGTCAACTTATTTTCCAAAGCACCAGAAGGCAAGACAAGAAACAATGGATAGAAACTAACCAAGGAGAGAAGGGACCTGGAATTAAGGAGAAACTTCCTAACAGTGAGGACAATTAACCAGTGGAACAGCTTTGCCTTCAGAAGTTGTATGTGCGTCATCACTGGAGGTTTTTAAGAAGAAACTGGACATCCACTTGTCTGAAATGGCAGGGGCTTGGACGAGAAGAGCTCCAAGGTCCCTTCTAGCTCTATTCAGAATCGATTGAATTGATTCTCGTGGACAAAATAGAAGTGGTTTGCCATCAACTTCTTCTGAGATGTGTTTTTGACTCTCCAATCTCCCACGCCACTACTAACCTGATCCAATTCTGCTCCACTTTTTTTTGAGATGAGCATATATAGTTGGTTCCTCTTGATCTTCATGGACATTTGGAGAGAATGAAGTCCTGTTTGTCATACATCTTGGAGGTAAAATCAGGACCTTGAAGATGAGGAACAGAAAGAGTATTGATTCCTTTGAACTTGGGTGTTGGAGAATACCACGAAGAGTTAAAAAAAAAAATCAAACGAACAGATTGGGTGAAGAAATCAAACTCATGTTTCTACTCCAGGAACAAATTATTCTACTTAAGACACATTATGGGGAGACCTAACTTTCTGGAGAAGGCTGTCATGCTTGGAAAGGTAGAAGGAAAGAAAAGAGGATGACTAGCAGCAAGATGGATGGAGTAGTAGTGATGGATGCACCATTGAAAAGCTTGAAGGATCGTCACGTGGTTGCTAAGAACTGACACCAACGTGATGGCATATACACTAATCAATTTATCAAAGTCAGATTTGGCCAGATTTAGTTGTCAGACTGACCAGAGATAAGGACATGCCCCACTTCCCTTTGACTAGCAATCATGTCTGCTGCAGCTTTTTCTTTACCTGTGTTTGCTCTTTCCATCAACATGAATGTCCTTGATATACCTCCCATCCCACCTCCGGGCTTTCAACAAGTAAAAGAGAGGACAGTGGACCACCCACTCTTTTATTTGGGGAAGGATTGTTTGCACAACTGCACATGAAATGACATCAGTGGGGAATTTTAAATGCAGCGGTGTTTGAAGAGGTTATCTTGCATTGTTATTATATTGGTAGAAGCCACCTGAGTGATAGGAAGGGGTAGGGCAGAGTATAGAGTATAGAATGACAAGAGAGGGGGGGAGGGGGGGAGGGAGAGAGAGAGAGAGAGAGAGAGAGAGAGAGAGAGAGAGAGAGAGAGAGAGAGAGAGAGAGAGGAGGGAGGGAGGGAGGGAGGGAGGGAGAGGGGAGAGAGGGGGAGGGATAGATAGATAGGCAGGCAGGCAGGCAGGCAGAGAGGAGAGAGAAAGAGATGATAGATAGATAGATAGATAGATAGATAGATAGATAGATAGATAGATAGATAGATAGATAGATAGATAGATAGATAGATGATAGGCAGGCAGGCAGGCAGGCAGAGAGGAGAGAGAAAGAGATGATAGATAGATAGATAGATAGATAGATAGATAGATAGATAGATAGATAGATAGATAGATAGATAGATAGATAGATAGATAGATAGATAGATAGATAGGCAGGCAGGCAGGCAGGCAGGCAGGCAGGCAGGCAGGCAGGCAGGCAGGCAGGCAGGCAGAGAGGAGAGAGAAAGAGATGATAGATAGATAGATAGATAGATAGATAGATAGATAGATAGATAGATAGATAGATAGGCAGGCAGGCAGGCAGGCAGGCAGGCAGGCAGGCAGGCAGGCAGGCAGGCAGGCAGGCAGGCAGGCAGAGAGGAGAGAGAAAGAGATGATAGATAGATAGATAGATAGATAGATAGATAGATAGATAGATAGATAGATAGATAGATAGATAGATAGATAGATAGATAGGCAGGCAGGCAGGCAGGCAGGCAGGCAGGCAGGCAGGCAGGCAGGCAGGCAGAGAGGAGAGAGAAAGAGATGATAGATAGATAGATAGATAGATAGATAGATAGATAGATAGATAGGCAGGCAGGCAGGCAGGCAGGCAGGCAGGCAGGCAGGCAGGCAGGCAGGCAGGCAGGCAGGCAGGCAGGCAAGAGATAGAGATGATAGACAGACAGACAGACAGACAGACAGACAGGAGATAGATAGATAGATAGATAGATAGATAGATAGATAGATAGATAGATAGATAGGCAGGCAGGCAGGCAGGCAGGCAGGCAGGCAGGCAGGCAGGCAGGCAGGCAGGCAGGCAAGAGATAGAGATGATAGACAGACAGACAGACAGACAGACAGACAGACAGACAGACAGACAGGAGAGAGATAGAGATAGATAGATAGATAGATAGATAGATAGATAGATAGATAGATAGATAGATAGATAGATAGATAGATAGATAGATAGATAGATAGATAGATAGATAGGCAGGCAGGCAGGCAGGCAGGCAGGCAGGCAGGCAGGCAGGCAGGCAGGCAGGCAGGCAGGCGAGAGAGATGATAGACAGACACACAGACACACACGCGCACACGAGAGAGAGAGAGAGAGAGAGAGAGAGAGAGAGAGAGAGAGAGAGAGAGAGAGAGAGAGAGAGAGAGAGGAGGTCTTAAGATTGGGAAGATTGTTTGCTCTCCTAGCCTAGGGTTATCTCTAGCATACATTCCCCAGTGTCTGAGGAAGAAGGCTTTCTCATCATCTGCTGCCTGTAGCCTGATTCTTTTAACTGGGACTTTCCACCGACAAAGCATCTGCTGTACTACTGAGTTAACGCTCAGATTCAATTGCTTTGATTGGCCTTGGATTAACAGCGCGTGCCTTTCATAAATCCTTTCCTTTCACTCATTCATTTGAACGAGAAGGACATCTGCTGACTCCATCACAACATGTGGTGTCCTTCCCACGCACTAACCTTTCTCCCTAGGATCCAGGTTAGGTCCATTTCCCTGCTGGAAATTCCTACTGAGCACTAGCTGGCTCCTCGAACAGCTCTAAAAAGGACCTTAACATTCTTTTGAAAGGCTCTGGAGCAGAGGTGGGTTTCAGCAGGTTCTGACCAGTTCTGGAGAACTGGCAGCGGAAATTTTGAGTAGTTCGGAGAACCGGTAAATACCACCTCTGACTGGCCCCACCCCCGTCTATTCTCTGCCTCCCGAGTCCCAGCTGATCGGGAGGAAATGGGGATTTCCCACCAAGCCACGCCCACCAAGCCAAGCCATGCCCACCAAGCCACACCCACAGAACCGGTAGTAAAAAAAATTGAATCGCACCACTGCTGAAGATACGATTTTGCCAGCGGACCTGGAAACCCCAGGTGGCATGGAGCCCATCAGATTTTTAGTTTTGTTCTCTCCAAGGGGTTAGGAATTTATTGGGTTTTGTATTTGAGGTGTTATTTCTGTAAACCGCCTGGAGCCGCCGTGAGTGAGTTGGGCAATTTCATAATTTGTATGCATTGTTTAATGGACTGTTAAATTGGCCACGCCCACCTAGTCACATGACCTAGCCATGCCCACCCAGTCACATGCCCACCTAGTCATGCCCACCCAGCCGGTCCGGTCCCCCAACAGTCTGAGGGGCCGTGAATTGGCCCCCTGTTTAAAAAGTTTGAGGACCCCTGTCCTATACCATTTCAGACAAATGGTTGTCCAATCCCTTCTTAAAAACCTCCTGTGATGAAGCACCCACGTCTGGAGTCAAGTTGTTCCACTGATTAATTGTTCTAATTGTCAGGAAATTTCTCCTTAGTTCTAAGTTGCTTCTCTCCTTGTTTAGTTTCCACCCATTGCTTCTTGTTCTACCCTCAGGTGCTTTGGAGAATAGCTTGACTCCCTCTTCTTTGTGGCAGCCCCTGAGATATTGGAACTCTGCTATCATGTCTCCCCTAGTCCTTCTTTTCATTAAACTAGACATACCCAGTTCCTGCAACCGTTCTTCATATGTTTTAGCCTCCTCCATTCTTAAGGAACCCAGCCTCTCGACTCTAGTACCCTTTTCCCTCTCCTGGAAAGCCCCGGTTTCCTTTCCATTTCACCCCCATAATTTCTGCCATCCTGAATGGAACATCCGGGCATCAAGTCCTTCCAGCATTCTTTCCTCTTGCTTGCAATGTGGCAGATTCCACTTGAGGGGACCCTGAGCGTAGCTGCCTCTCCCCCTGTTGCTTAACCCACTTGAAATTCCAGCTTCTGTCTCTTGCTCTCCCCTCCCAGCTGCTCACTGAGTCATCACCAGTTAATCCAGCAGAGACGTCTAGACCTGCCCTGCGGAAAACTTTGCTGCTAGGAAATAAGTCGTTCGGGGTTGATGTTTTACCTGTTGGGCCTGCTGCTGGTGCCTGGGGGGCAGGAAAACGGGGGCAGGAAAACGGGTGGGGGAGGAACCGTTTATAGAGCAAAACACCCATCTGCTCATTTTGAGAACTAGGGTGCTTTGCTCAAGGTTGGAGGTAAGAGAGATCCTTGAGTGTGACTTCCGCCATTTGCTGTTTGTTTGTTGTTTGTTTACAAGCAGACAGGTGTGCATTTTGGATTAGGGCCCTGTGTTAGAGGGGGGGGGGAAAGCAATTAATTACTTGCCTTATTACAGTGGTGAAATCCACATTTTATTACTACCGGTTCTGTGGGTGTGGCTTGGTGGGCGTGGCTTGGTGGGCGTGGCAGGAGGAGGATACTGCAAAATCCCCATTCCCACCCCACTCCTGGGGGAAGGATACTGCAAAATCCCTATTCCCTCCCCACTCCAGGGGAAGGATACTGCAAAATCCCCATTCCCTCCCCACTTCTGGGGGAAGGATACTGCAAAATCCCCATTCCTTCCCCACTCCTGGGGGAAGGATACTGCAAAATCCCCATTCCCTCCCCTCTCCTGGGGGAAGGATACTGCAAAATTCCCATTCCCTCCCCACTCCAGGGGAAGGATACTGCAAAATCCCCATTCCTTCCCCACTCCTGGGGGAAGGATACTGCAAAATCCCCATTCCCTCCCCTCTCCTGGGGGAAGGATACTGCAAAATTCCCATTCCCTCCCCACTCCAGGGGGAAGGATACTGCAGAATCCCCATTCCTTCCCCACTCCTGGGGGAAGGATATGGCAAAATCCCCATTCCTACCCCACTCCAGGGGAAGGATACTGCAAAATCCCCATTCCTTCCCCACTCTTGGGGGAAAGATATGGCAAAATCTCCATTCCCACCCCACTCTGGGGCCAGCCAGAGGTGGTATTTGCCGGTTCTGTGAACTACCCAAAATTTCCACTACCAGTTCTTCGAACTACTTGAAATTTCCGCTACCGGTCCTCCAGAACCTTTCAGAACCTGCTGGATTTCACCCCTGCGTAATGTATAATATAAATATATAATATAAACATAATATAAAGAGGAAGGAGTCAAGCTATTTTCCAAGGCACCCAAAGGCCAGACAAGGAATAATGGATGGAAGCTGATCAAGGAGAGATTCAACCTGGAAATAAGGAGGAACTTTCTGACAGTGAGAGCGATCAACCAGTGGAACAGCTTTGCCTTCAGAAGTTGTGGGAGCCTCATCACTGGAAGCTTTCAACAAGAGAATGGACTGCCATCTGACGGAAATGGTGTAGAGTCTCCTGCTTGGGCGGGGGGGGGGGGTTGGACTAGATGACCTCCCTTCCAACTCTGTTAATCTGTTAATCTGTGAATGTGTCTCAACTGAAATTAAAGGCCTTTGAAGCAGTTAGGGGAAGGGTGCTTTTATAATGCAGGTAGTCCCCGACTTACAACAGTTCACTTAGTGACCGTTCACAGTTACAACGGCACTGGAAAAGTGACTCATGGTTGTTTTTCACATTTATGACCGTTGCAGCATCCCCATAGTCGTGGAATCAAAATTCAGACGCTTGGCAACTGACTCATATTTATGACGGTTGCAGTGTCCCAGAGTCATGTGATCCACTTTTGCGACTTTCTGACAAGCATAATCAATGGGGAAACCAGATTCACTTAACAACCGTGTTACTAATTGAACAGCTGCAGAGATTCACTTAACAAATGTGGCAAGAAAAGTAATAAAATGGGACAAAACTCACTTCACAAATTTCCCACTGAGCGACATAAACTTTATGCCTCCTTTGTGGTCGTAAGTTGAGGATGATCCGTAATAGAACTGGGAAGTATTTCAGTTATGGAAATGGTGTAAAGAAGAAAAGGTTGAGCCACATGCAGTCCCAGGGCCTATTCAACTTGACCCTCTTGCCATCTTTTGAGCAGATTTGGAAGGATCTACTGGTATGGATCTCCCTTGATCCTTTTCCTTTTGTGACCTTTGCAGTTCCCCAGGATGATGCTACCACACTGACGTACAGCAAGATCAGAATTAGTACAGGTAATCCTCGACTCACAGTCACAATTTAGCCCAAAATTTCCGTTGCAAAGCAAAACAATTGTTAAGTGAATTTTGTCCCATTTGCCCCATCCTCTCCTCTCCTCTCCCTTCTCCTCTCCTCTCCCCTCCCCTCCCCTCCCTTCTCCTCTCCTCTCCTCTCCCATCCTCTCCCTTCCCCTCCCTTCTCCTCTCCCCTCCCCTTCCTTCTCCTCTCCTCTCCCCTCCTCTCCCCTCCTCTCCTCTCCTCCCCTCCCTTATCCTTTCCCCTGCTCTGCTCTCCCATACCATCCCCTCCCCTCCCAAGCCATCCCATCCTATTAACGTGGTTGTTAAGCGAATCCCCATTGACTTTGCAGGTCAGAAGGTCACAAAAGGTGATATGACATGACTCTGGGACGCTGCAACTGTCATAAATATGAACCAGTTGCCAAGTGTCCGGATTTTGATCACATGACCATGGAGAAATGCTGCAACAGTCGTAAATGTGAAAATGGCCATAAGTCACTTTTTTTCAGTGGCTTTGAACAGTCATTAAACGAACAGTTGTAAGTCGAGGGCTATCTCTAAAGGTGTTCCTCACCTTATTTCCAGGTTGAATCTCTCTCTGATGAGCTTCCACCCATTGCTGCTTCTCCTGCTCTCAGGTGTGTAAATCGACACCCTCTTCTCGGTGACAGTCCTTCAAGGATTGGGAGATTGCTTTCATGTTCCCCCCGTACAAGCTGATTCCTTAAGAATGTAATTCAGCCCTATGTTTCCATGCAGATTTTAAACCTGAACTGTTTTTATTAGGTTATAATATCAGAAAAACTTGATGAGAAAAGAATGTATTTCATATTACATGTCTTAACAGCGGCGAGGATTATATTCGCACAATATTGGAAAAATGAAGAAACACTACGAGACGAAGAGATAATTAAGAAGATACTAGATCAGTGATGGGGAACCTTTTTTGGCTCGGGTGCCGCCCTCCCCCACGCCGCGCATGTGCACAGCCTCCTCTGTGCTACCCCCCCCCCCACGCATGCGCAGAGGCCTCACTGAAGCCTCCAGACTCCTGAAGCCTGGGGACGGCAAAAAACAGCCCAACGGGCCAACCGGAAGTTTGGAAACGAACTTCCGGTTGGCCTGTTTTTCGCCGTCCCCAGGCTTCAGGAGGCTTTCCTGAAGCCTGGGGAGAGCGAAAACGGCTGAAAAGAAGGCTAAAAATCAGCTGGCGCACACTGGAGCTCACATAGGGCAACACCTCGCGTGCCCTCAGATATGGCTCCACGTGCAGGCGCGGGTTCCTAATTTTTTTACTACCACTCTGTGGGCATGGCTTATTTTGTAGGTGTGGCTTGCCAGCCATGTGACCGGGTGGGCGTGGGCCTCGGGAGCTTGGCAGCGGCCGGAGAAGCAGGGGGGCATTGCCCACCCGCAACGCAGCCCCCCTCAGCGGGAGCAGCAAGACCGCGGCAGCGGTTCTTCTAGGAGACTCCGTCCGACCTGAATGCTTCTCCTAGCCATCCCCTAGGCTCCTGCAGCGTGTTCCCCCTCCCCTCAGCAGCTCAAGAAGCCTCGAACATGCGAAAATGCCTGGGATCATCACCGCGCGTTCGTGGCTTCTCGGACTGCTGAAGGGAGGGGAATGGAGATAGCTCCTGCCACCTGTTCTTTCAGCGTCTCACGCGCTCCCTCAGCCATCCTCCCCTGCTTGGACTCACTGTGGGGTAGGAAGGCAGCACATGCGCAGTGCAGGAAGCTCGGCTTCTGGGCATGCGCAGAAGAAAATTTTTTTTTAAAGAAAAAAGAATTTTTTTTTAATGGCGGCGCCCAGGCACCAGCAACCGACCGCACCGGTACTGTGACGTCACCAGCGGGCCACTACCGGTGCTATAGAGTGGACCGTACCGGTAGGAACCCATCACTGTCCACGTGCCATAGGGTCGCCATCACTGTACTAGATTGTGCAGAAATGGATAGATTGACATTGAAAATTAAACAGAAAGAAGACACAGAATATTATCAAACATGGAATCTATTTTATCAGTGGTTGGAAAAAAGGGGTGGAGATTAAGAATGTAATCTATGTTGCTAAGCAAACTAAATACCCAGACAACCCGATGTTTATTAAGCACTAAGAAATGTAATTAATAGAGAATCAAATTAAAAAAAAAGAGAATGTAATTCATCCTTTTTTTTTTCATAACACACAACTGTCTCCCAATGTTCAGTTCGGAATTTAGGGCTCTCAATACTCGAAGTGTTAGATAGGTGCTTAAGGATTGTCTAACAAAGCCCAAATTAATGCATTTCCGTGCCAATGCAGATCAAAGATCCATCAAGCAAAACATTTCTTGAGAACTAGCAGGAACGGATTCCAGGAAAGATTACAATAGGTTTATTCATCTTTCTAACTTGCACGAGGGGAAAACCTACGTGCTTTTTCAGAAAAAGTTTTTTTTTTTAACACAGTAAGAGCTGCTATCAAAACAAGCCATGGGGTCTAGTTTCTTTTTCTGTTGTTCTCTGAACTAATTGCCTGGAATTCAGTTCAATTGTTGGGCGTTGACATAATTGTTCCATATATTCTACTATTAAAATATAGGTAATCTGCGATTACCCAAAATTTCTGTTGCTAAGCAAGACAGTTGTTCGGTGAGCTTTGCCCCATTTTACGACCTACCTTTCCACAGTGGTTAAGTGAATCAGAGTTGCTTGCCACAGTTATTCAGTTACTAACACGGTTGTTAAGCGAATCTGACTTCCCCGTTGATTTCGCTTGTCAGGAACAACGGCAAATGGTGATCATGTGACCTGATCACATGACCCCGGGACGCTGCAACCGTCATAAAGAAAAACCAGTTGCCAAGCGTCCAAATGTTGATCACGTGACCCTGGGGATTCTGAAACGGCCATAAGTGTGAACAGTAGTCATAAGTCACTTTTTACAGTGACGTCGTAACTTCAAATGGTCACTAAATGAATGGTAGGTCAAGGAGTACCTGTACACCAGAGGTGGGTTCCTGCCGGTTCGGACCGGTTCTATATAACCGGTAGCGGGAATTTCCTCCCGCTCGCCAAACCGGCAGCGATTGCCGGCTGGCCACGCCCCCGAACAGGCTCTCTCGGTGGCGCCATAGGTGCCGCCATCTTGTTTTTTGCTTCTGCGCATGCGCATAAGCTGTTTTTTGCTTCTGCGCACGCGCATAAGCTGGGTTTTTGCCACGCGGCGTGGGAGGAAGCGAACCGGCAGCAAGGTAAGTTAGAACCCACCAGGGGTGAAATGCTGCCGGTTTGGGAGGGCCGGTTAGTCGTGGCAGAGCCGATGGAGCTGGTGGCGGTCATGGCACGGGGCTTCTCCCGCCCGCTTCCCCCGCCCACCTGGATGCCGCCATTTGAGTCCTTCTACGCTTTGTGCATGCGCAGAACGCTTTGCGCATGCGCAGAGGGCAAAATAACCCAAATGGCGGCGTCCAGCCGGGTGGGGGAAGCAGGCGGGAGAAGCCCCGCGCCGCGACTGCCGCCAGCTCCATCGGCTCTGCAACGACCGACTGGCCCGCCCGAACCGGCAGCATTTCACCACTGGAACCCACCCTTGCTGTGCACCCCATCCTCAAAGCAGCGCAGGTGGCTGGACAGCTTGTTGCTTGGATGAGGCTCTGGATGAGGATCTCTCTTAACCTGATTCAGATGATTTTCTGGTTTGCTTGGAGAGAAGAAATACACGTTTGGTAATGAAAGCTCTTCCTTCCTTAAAACCTTTTGGGCAGGGCTTCAGCTTGTTTTTATTTCTGACCTTTCTTCTAATTAGATATGTCGGGAATTAAAAATAAAAAAACAGAATCTTGGAGGAGTTAACAGCCATCTGTCTCCAACCTAGACATCCCATGTTATTCTCTAGGTGCATTTTTTTAATGCACAGTGCAGTCTAAATATCAATATTTCCATTATATGTCTTGTAGCTTATAGCTCTTGATGGATGTGTGGTTTAATTTTGAGACTTTTATTTTTAAGCCATTGATGAACTGATCTAACTAACAGTGATTTTCTTGATGCCAAAGTGCATAAAACAGCCTTTCCCATCTTAGCGCAGATATGATGGTTGCTCCCAGCTAGCTTGACCAAAGATGCTCAATCTCGTTCAACCTAGCCATTTGAATTTTTAAAAGTGTTTTTTTAAAATTACGCTATTTTTGTTTACCTGATGTTGTAAACGTTCTATGTCAGTGATGGCGAACCTTTTTTTCCTCAGGTGCCAAAAGCGCATGTGTGCATGCCCACACCCATAATTTAATGCCCCCAAGTGTCCCGCCCCCCTGCGCATGCACGTGTGACCCCCCTGTAATGCCCCACCCCCCCATGCATGCACGCACGACCGCCCCTCCCATTTCCCGACTTCCGGTGGGCCTGGTAGGCCCACTTTTTGCCCTCCCCAGGCTCCAGAGGCTTCCCTGGAGCCTGGGGAGGGCAAAAACTGCCTCCCCTGCCCCCGGAGGCGCTCCGGAGCCCGAAAACGCCCTCCCAGAGCCTCTGCACAAGCCAAAAATCAGCTGGCTGGCGCGCTGGAGCTGAGCTAGGGCAACGGCTCACGTGCCGCCCATAAGTTCGCCATCACAGTTCTATGTTGTTAATGCTGTAATGTAGTTTCATTAATTTTAATCATTCTGCAGGATCCAATCTGGGTCGGTCACCGGGACCAGAGGTTTTGTCTTCTGAGCTTTCGGATTTGTCCTGGAGCCCATCCTCAGGGAACTTCTCTTCAGCAGAGTATGTGCTGTTCTGTATGTGGTATTTATATGGTGCCTGTTGTATGTGGCTTTTTAGATGTTGATTGGGGGTGTAGTGATGGCTGGTGTTTGCTTGTGCTGCCTAGCCCTCACCTTCTGAGTACTTCATAAGCTGGTGGTATATCAGCATTCCTGTTGACTGACAAGGAGCCTGTTTCCCAGGTTTCAATCACTTCCCTGGCTGTTTTTGTGCGTGCTCGTCCAACAATCTTAGTAGCTGCAAAACTGAATGTGTGTCCTTGTTCGTTGCAATGTGAGGCTACCAATGATTTCAGGTCTCCTCATCTGACCGCTCGCTTATGTTCTTGCAATCTGATGGTTAGCTTCCTCCCCATTTGTCCTACATAGTCACAGAGGCAATCCATGCAGGGAATCCAGTAGATTGCATTCATTCTTATTGTTTGTACTATTTTATGGGAAGATATAACAGACAACAAGTGGTTAAAATAGGGAGTGCCCTATCAAATCCTGCTCCTGTCAACAGTGGTGTCCTTCAAGGCAGTGTTCTAGGACCAACACTCTTCATACTTTACATAAACGATCTTTGTGATCATATTATAAGCAACTGCGTCCTCTTTGCTGACGATGTTAAACTATTTAACACCACCGACAATGCTGCTACCCTTCAAAAAGACCTTGACCATGTAACAGAATGGTCAAACAACTGGCAACTTCAAATCTCAACCAACAAATGCTCTGTTTTACACATTGGCAAAAAGAATCAGAATACAAAATGCAAACTTGGAGGAAACAAACTTGTAGACGACCCTCACTCTGTCAGAGACCTTGGAGTACTCATATCTAATGACCTAAGTGCCAGAGCCCACTGTAACAACATTGCCAGAAAGGCACTAAGAGTTGTTAATCTAATCTTGCATAGCTTCTTCTCTGGCAATATAATACTGCTAACCAGAGCATACAAAACATTTGTTAGACCAATTCTTGAATACAGCTCACCTGTCTGGAACCCGCACTGCATATCAGACATTAATACAATCGAGAGAGTCCAGAAATATTTCACAAGAAGAGTCCTCCACTCCTCTGCTCTCAATATAATACCTTATTCCACCAGACTTGAAATATTGGTATTAGACAATTTACAACTACGTCGCCTCCGATCAGATCTAAATGTAGTTCATAAAATCATATACCAAAATGTCCTTCCTGTTAATGACTACTTCAGCTTCAACCGCAACAATACACGAGCACGTAATAGATTCAAACTTAATGTAAACCGCTCCAAACTCGACTGCAAAAAGTACGACTTCAGCAACAGAGTGATCAATGCCTGGAATGCACTACCTGACTCTGTGGTTTCTTCCCCAAACCCCAAAAACTTTAACCTTGGACTGTCTACAGTAGACCTCTCCCCGTTCCTAAGAGGTCTGTAAGGGGCGTGCATAAGCGCACCACTGTGCCTACCGTCCCTGTCCTACTGTCCTATTGTCCTCTTTTATCAGTACTTTTTACTTATGTTATGTTTATACAAACTACTACTATCCTGTACATGTTTGACAAAGAAATAAAAAATATATAAATCCAGTAAATAGGAATACTTTATAATGAAGCATTTCCATTCTTCCACTCTTAACTCCCTCCACATAAAACTCTTTAAAAAAATCCAAATATTCAATTTTTTCACCCTATAATGGCATTCACTATAGATGCCTTTGTGTGCATCTATAGTGAATGCACTTTCTGCCCTTCTCCAAATATGCTTTGTGTGATATGGCAAAACAAAACTCAATTGCTAGAAATGTAATTGATACCATAAACCAGCTTTCCCTAACTTGGTCCTGTGCACTTTCTTGGGGTTACCAATGCCAAAAATCCTGTTCCTGGCCTTGATTTTATAATAGGTTAGATTATATCCTGCTGAAAACTCTTGTAAAATTCTCAATGCCATAAAATATGACCCAGCATTTCAAGGTCAATGCCATTAGAGGGACAACATATTTATGTTTTAATTTTTTACTAGCACTGATGATGTTACCTAGTTTGGATAATGAAACATCTGCAAGAAAATATCCAAGCTCAGAGAGCACCAAGGACCCCTCATTTCAACCGTGAGCTACAAATGCTCTCCTTTATTGGTAATTGTTGACTAGTTTTAAAGTATTTTTAAATTGTTCTGCTTTTACTGACAGTTAGAACAATTAATCAGTGGAACAAGTTGCCTCCAGAAGCTGTGAATGCTCCAACACTGGAAGTTTTTAAGAAGAGAAAGGACAACCATTTGTCTGAAGTAGTGTAGGGTTTCCTGCCTAAGCAGGGGGTTGGACTAGAAGACCTCCAAGGTCCCTTCCAACTCTGTTTTTCTATTCTATTCTATTCTATTCTATTCTATTCTATTCTATTCTATTCTATTCGATTCGATTCGATTCGATTCGATTCGATTCGATTCGATTCTACTGTACACTGCCCAGAGTCACATTTGTGAGATGAGTGGCTATATAAATTATGCAGATGATAGATGATAGATAGATAGATAGATAGATAGATAGATAGATAGATAGATAGATAGATAGATAGATAGATAGATAGATAGATAGATAGATGATAGAGAGATAAATAGATAAAATAGATAAATAAAAAGATGAGGGAAGGGGATCTTTTATAATCTACTTGATGGCAACATATTTAGTTCGGCTTTTTATAAGGCTATTACACACACACACACACACACACACACACTTCACTGTAACTTTGTAGAGCAGCTAAAAAGAGTATTTGTTTGTCATTTATTCCAAAAGTCAAAGCCGAACACGGAACTCCAGTTTTTGTCAATAATTCCTGTACACATCATTTTATTCCCTTGCCTTGTATCCTGATTCTTCTCTTTTTTATAACTTTATGAAGATGAAAGATAAAAACTAACAAGAACTAATATTTAGAATAATAAAAGAAAAGAACTAAGAAAAGAACAGAAAAAAGTGGGGGGAGGAATGTGAAAAAAAAAACAAATATAAAGACTTGGCTTCTGATTTTCTTTTACAGCAGTTATACAGTAAGTATGAAAACATTAACCTCTTACTCTATGGTTACAACATTGTTTATGTCTTTTCTATATTCTATCTATCTGTCCATTATAAAAAGGTAAAGGTTCCCCCGCACATGTGTGCTAGCCGTTCCCGACTCTAGGGGGCGGTGCTCATCTCCGTTTCTAAGCCAAGGAGCCAGCACTGTCCGAAGACATCTCCGTGGTCATTTGGCTGGCATGACTAAACACTGAAGGCGCACAGAGCGCTGTTACCTTCCCACCAAAGTGGCCCCTATTTTTCTACTTGCATTTTTTACGTGCTTTCGAACTGCTAGGTTGGCAGAAGCTGGGACAAGTAACGGGAGCTCACTCCATTATGCGGCGCTAGGGATTCGAACCGCTGAACTGCCGACCTTCTGATCGACAAGCTCAGTGTCTTAGCCACTGAGCCACCGCATCCCTATGTATATGTCCATTATACAATCCCTGTCTATATTATTCCTGTCTATTATACAATCTATCTAATCATCAAAACTGTATTATCATAAGTTCTTTTTGTTTCAACTTCATGCAAAACGTCCATAAAGGGCGAACTGATCCTTCTGGGCAAAAATTGTAAACTCTGTTGTTGCTATCCTGGTTGTGTCTGCACGTTCCCATCTTGTTATTTACAATCACTTTTTTGAATTTCAGAAAATCATTGCCTAGGTTCCCTCTCATCTTCTTTACACCAGGCTACACCTGTCCTGTCCTTTCAGCTTTTCTTCCTGGTAATCATGTATTGCAAACCAGTAATTATCCGGGTGGCTTGGCTTCAAATCCTTTCCCCCGCTAAAAGGCCACATTAGACATGATAACAGGAAATAGGTAAACAGGTTTTTCCCAGCTCTTTTCCCCCCCTAAATATAAAAGTAGGCTTCAGAAGTTACCTGTTGCCACTTGCTTCCTGTTTTTGTCCAAATAGGGGTGTAGAATGAGATGGTTACCTCAGGCAGCCAATTTTTGCCAGACAGCAAAGGAAAAGGCAGCAAAACAGCATTTTCATTTGCCATACAGGTAGTCCTCGATTTATGACCACAGTTGAGCTCCAGATTTCTGTTGCTAAGCGAGACAGTTGTTAAGTGAGTTTTGCCGCATTTTACGACCTTTCCTGCCACAGTTATTAAGTGGATCGCTGCCGTTAAGTTAGTAACGCGGTGGTTAAGTGAATCTGGCTTCTCCATTGGCTTCCACACTGCAACCGTCATAAATATAAATCCTCTGAATTTTGATGACGTGATTATGGAGATGCCGGGACACTGCAACTATCGTAAATATTAATCTTCTGGATTTTGGATTTTGTCTGAATTTTGATGACGTAACTTTGGAGATGCTTGACGTTTGAAAAATGGTCATGTCACTTTTTTCAGCGCTGTTGTTAACTTTGGATAGGCACTAAATGAACGGTTGTAAATTGAGGACTATCTGTATCTCTTTAGAATCAATTCTTATTGACTTTTATTTTTTTTATCATGTTTTTTTTAAATTTCTCTCCAGGGAGAGAAAGTGTCTTTTTTAAAAACACTCTGAAATCTTTACAAGACAATTTTTGAAGCCTCTGGACAAACGATTTATCTGCATACTATCAGAGAGTCCTGGAGTTTGGTCTTAGAAAAGGATGATTCATTGCAGTTGTTGTTAAGAAGGAGCCTCGTGATGATTAGCAGCGTAAAGGCAGGCAAACAATTCAGTAAAAACAAAGATAAAATCCACATCTGAGCGAATGATAAAAACGTAATAAAAAGCCAGCAATTGAAAAAAAAAAAACCCTGTCAAACCATCCATCCATTTGTATCAGGGAAGAAAAAACAAAACAAAACTCCCACCAAAGCCTAGAGCAGATATTTGTCTTATGATCTCATTCCATTATTTCCCTCTTAATTATCAGACTGGAACATCAATTTCAGAGACCAAAGACACAACTCTCCGTCCCTCCCCCTCTCTCTCTCCCTCTCTCTCCCCCCCTTCTCTCACACACACATACACACACAAACCACACACCCCTCTCTGCTCTTTATGACTCTTTTTAAGCATAAGTCACTACCAGAAACTGTGGCAAAGATGGGTTCCTTCCAATATGTCCTTTTATATTTGCATTACAGGTAGTCCTCGACTTAACCATTTGTTTAGTGACGTTTGAAGTCACAACACCACTGAAAAAAGTGACTTACACTTCCTCACACTTATGACCATCGTAGCATTTCCCCGTGGTCATGTGGTCAAAGTTCAGGGCTTTGGCAACTGGCATGCATTTATGACAATTGGGATCGTGTGATCATATATTGTTTAGTGGTTCTTCAAATGTTGTACGCCGCCCTGAGTCCCCAGGGAGTAGGGCGGCATATAAGAATCCTAAATAAATAAATAAATAAATAAATAAATAAATAAATAAATAAATAAATAAATAAATAAATAAATAAATAAATAAATAAATAAATAAATAAATAAATAAATAAATAAATAAATAAATCACCTTTTTTAACCTTCCCAGTCAGCTTTGACAAACGAACTCAATGGGGGAAACCAGATTCGCTTAACAACTGCAGTGCTTCATTTAACAACCGTGGCAAAAAGGTCATAAAACGGGGCACAACTCACTTAACGACTGTCTTGCTTCGCAACGGAAATGTTGGGCTCAATTGTGGCCATAAGTCGAGAACTATGTACTATGTACTATGTTCAGAAGACAGGAAGTGTCTGGTACGGTGCAATGTTCTGGAATCTTCTCTACTTCTCCCTGATCAGAATCCACTTGAATACTGCATTGAATTACAGATGAAGCTGGAACTATTGGAATTATCTGCAACTGGCACTTATTTGCAAAGATACAGACGGGAGTATGCACAGGGAGTTTGCTAAACTAAAGGGAGTTTGCACAGATTAAATACTCCTGCCTTATTAGCAAACAAAGTCTGCTCCGTTCCACTTCAGAACCCAGGAGAAAGCTTTGCGCACCTGTGTCTTTTTCCAGCTTTCCCCCCAAAAACCTCCTCTTGTCCCCTTCACAGGGCCTCAGTTGCGAGCCAGTGAGGAGTGTGGGAAGGGGAGGGGAATGATGTTCCCCCATCCATTTATTTGACTCCCCGTTGTCAAGGACCGCTGTTGAAAGCAATCAGCTGATCTACCCAAGAAAAGGGAAGGCGCTTGGCCGGGTTGCTAGGCTGCGCTCCTTCTTTGCAAAACTCAAGCAATAGCTTCATAGTAGCAGAATTCCTTGCCCAGGGTGGGGGAATCCACAGAATTTTGTGGCGCCTTAAAGAACAACTGTTATTATCACACAGACGTTTGTGAATCAGTCTGTTTCAGCTGCAGCGCAAATCTGGGAAGGTTCATAGATCTCTGCCCAGAAATAAGTCTTGCAGGCTTACTTATTGTTCATTCAACCATGATTTACCTAATTAATTCCATTTTCTGGCTTCACTTAACATGCTGAACTACAAATTAAGCACCCTGTTGAGACTATACAACACGCTAGGCTCAACTGTGGTTAGTTACTTCTGTGGAACCCACCGTAGGGTTCACGTCCAGGTAAGAGTAAGGTTGTATCCTGGTTTAATTTGTGCTTTCTAATTTCCCGCTTTCTGGAAGAAGCCATTTTGTAATACCCATGGTATGAAGAAGAGAGGGTGGGAGAGAGAAAGTCCTGTAGCATCTTATAGAATAACTGATTTTTTGGAGGTCTTTTCTGTTAATATAATCCTGTCAGGGACTAATATGGAGAGAGGAAAGGAGATCTAACAGCAGTTAGAACAATTAATCAGTGGAACAGCTTGCCTTCAGAAGTTGTGGGTGCTCCATCACTGGAGGTTTTTAAGAAGAGACTGGACAACCCTTTGTCTGAAATGGTGCAGATTCTCCTGCTTAAGCAGAGAGCAACCAGGATGATAAAGGGTCTGGAAAATAAAACATACCAAGAGCGGTTGCAGGAATTGAGCTTGGCCAGTCTAGCGAAGAGAAGGACCAGGGGTGACATGATAGCAGTGTTTCAATACTTGAGGGGATGCCACAGAGAGGAGGGGGTCAGGCTGTTCTCTATGGCACCAGAAAGCCAGACAAGGGATAATGGATGGAAGCTGACCAAGGAGAGATTCAACCTGGAAGTGAGGAGAAACTTTCTGACGGTGAGAGCGATCAACCAGTGGAACAGCTTGCCAGCTGAGGTTGTGAGAGCCCCAACACTTGCGACCTTCAAGGGGAGACTGGACTGCCATCTGTCTCAAATGATATAGGAACTCCTGCTTGAGCAGGGGGTTGGACTAGATGACCTACAAGGTCCCTTCCAACTCTAATAATAAATCTAAACTCCATTATTATGTCTGTTCAGAGAACTGAGGCCCAATTGCTACTGGCCCCTTCAGGCTGACCCCACTCACTCGGCAACTTAATCTGGTCAGGTTGTGCTCTTCTGACTTTGGGGCTATGTCCATTTATTTATCTTGGAAATTATCATGGATTCATTCGGAAAAAGGAGCATGACACACAGAAGATCCATATTTGTTTTACATTAAAGATTATCTGTATCTAAAAGACAAGGAGGAAAAGGGTGCCACACCCCCTCCCCCCATTTCCCTCTTGCCAGTTGGATTTACAACCTTGGGCAGGAAAATTCCCTGAGGATGATTTTAAAAAATCTCAGAGGGTTGCTACAATGGTATGATTAAAGCTCCACCCAGGGGTGGGATTGAAAATTTTTAGCAACCGTTTCTCTGTCCAGTTGCTGGGGGGTGGTGGCCATGGGGGCGTGGCCTGTTCAGCCTCCTGCACCACGGCAGCGGGGGAGGACATTTTCACCCTCCCCAGGCTCTGGAAGCTTTCCTTGAGTCTCCGGGAGGGCGAAAACGGCCTCCCCCGGTCTCCGGAGGCCCTCCAAAGGCCAGAAATGGGCCCATTTCCAGACTTCCGGTAGGCCCATTTTTCACCCTCCCCAGGCTCTGGAGGCTTTCCTTGAGCCTCTGGGAGAGTGAAAATGGCCTTCCCCGGGCTCCAGAGGCCCTCCGGAGGCCAGAAACGGGACCATTTCTGGACTTCCGGTACTTCCGGTAGGCCCGTTTTTCGCCCTCCCAGAGCCTCTGTGCAGGCCCTGCACTTACCTCACTTCCAAAATGGGCCGTGTGGAGACTCCTGGGAGGGGAGGAGCAGGGTGAGCGGCGTCAGCCAGTCCTTGCAACTACCGGTTTGGCGAACCAGATGTAAAATTAACATCTGGTTTGCCCGAACCGGTATGAATCAGCAGAATCCGGTATGAACCGGCAGAAGCCTCCAGAAGTTGTGAATGCTCCAACACTGGAAGCTTTTAAAAAGATGTTGGATAACCATTTGTCTGAAGTGGTGTAGGGTTTCCTGCCTAAGCAGAGGTTGGACTAGAAGACCTCCAAGATCCCTAACAACTTCTATTCTATTCTAATCCCACCCCTGGCTCCACCTACTTTTTATGTTCGTATGACAGATGTCAAGGTTCCAAGTAATACACCCATCGCAAACAGAACTCCGAGGCAAGTAGTTGTCTTGCTCCAGGTCCTACAGCGCAGCCACAACGCTAAATTGGCCAGACATTTTGGCTACTTAAAGACTCAGCACTTAGCCAGGCAACAATTTTGGTGGCCAAAGGTGAAAACAGAAATTTGATTGCATCGTTTCAGCTCCCATCTTGACTTTTTTTATTATACTACACAGACTTTGGGATTTCCTTGTTGTCTCCCATCCAAAGACAAGAAATCCAATCCTGGACATGTTTCGAGGTGAGCCATGATTAGTTTGACGCTGCCACTTTGCTGGGCCTGCGTGACACTAATCGTCTGGTGTCCATCAATCTACCTTTCAGATTGGCTGAAAGGAAGGTTTTGAACTGGGCAAATGCTTTTGTACAGTAATTTTTAATTGTGTCCCACTAACTTTCACTCTTCACCAATTCTGTATCTTCCAGTCCAGAGAGGCATAGCATCAATTCCAGGATGACAAAAGGATCTAACTTACTTCTGAAGCCAGGAAACAGTGGTTTGACTCATTCTGATGTCCCAGATGCATTACTTTTGGCCCAAAATTAAGAGTAACGTTTCTGATTGAAAGTTGCAGGCGTCCTACCCTGAAAATCATATTCCCCCAGAGGAAAAAAATGAATTCTGTTTCTTGGCCCAGACAAAAAAAAAACATTAAAATTATTGCTCTCCTCTTCACACTTGAGAATTGTTTTAATAAAAAGTGCAAGTAGCATTCATAGCCTTTTTTTTACTGCACATTTGTGTATGTGTAGGACCATACAGATAGCTGTATAGTTAAGATAGCTAAGCCATAGATTAACCATAACTTGGTAACTAAGGTGCAATTTGCTTAATACACACAGCCAGAGGTGGGTTTCAGCAGGTTCTGATCAGTTCTGGAAAACCGGTAGTGGAAATTTTGAGTAGTTCGGAGAACCGGCAGTGGAAATTTTGAGTAGTTCGGAGAACCGGTAGTGGAAATTTTGAGTAGTTTGGAGAACCGGCAGTGGAAATTTTGAGTAGTTCGGAGAACCGGCAGTGGAAATTTTGAGTAGTTCGGAGAACCGGTAGCAGAAATTTTGAGTAGTTCGGAGAACCGGTAGCGGAAATTTTGAGTAGTTCGGAGAACCGGTAGTGGAAATTTTGAGTAGTTCGGAGAACCGGTAGCAGAAATTTTGAGTAGTTCGGAGAACTGGTAGCGGAAATTTTGAGTAGTTCGGAGAACCGGTAAATACCACCTCTGACTGGCCCCGCCCCCCATCTATTCTCTGCCTCCCGAGTCCCAGCTGATTGGGAGGAATCCCACCACTGCACACAGCATACATAAATCGAATAAACTGAATAAACCAAGCTGGCTTAGCTTGAAGCACAACCCCAGGCAATGATTTTAGTGTACATTCTGCCTGGTGTTCCCACCCTGCGCCCCATTCTTTGTCTAAATTGGTGTCTTGTGCCATGGGCACTTTACTGAATTCACTGTTAGCTATAATCTTTGGCAATTCCCAGCTCACCAGGGGTAATTTCATTGCCATTAAGACACTGTGTTCCTGCACAAAAGATTAATGGCATCAGGGAGCTTTATTGGCATTCTTCCTCATGCCTTCTCTAAACATCCTGTGTATCAGGGAAGGAAATCTCCGATCCTCTAGATAGGACTGAACTACAACTCCCAGAGTCCTACCAGCGGGTGTTATAGTTCAGCAACACCCAGGTTAGTTTCCCAGCTTACGGTACTTTTCAATGCAGGAATATATTGCTTACAAACATCACACTGTCCTCTAAGGCAGTGTTTCCCAACCTTGGCAACTTGAAGATGTCTGGACTTCAACTCCCAGAATTCCCCAGCCAGCATTCGCTGGCTGGGGAATTCTGGGAGTTGAAGTCCAGACATCTTCAAGTTGCCAAAGTTGGGAAACACTGCTCTAAGGCAGGGGTCTCCAACCTTGGCAACTTTAAGACTTGTGGACCTCAACCCCCAGAAAACATCAGAATGGCCCTCAATGAAATCGAGTTTGACACCCCTGCAATAACGTGTAACTCAAGGCAGTGAACATACATTATGCTCCTTCCTCCTCCTCTTTTCCCCACAACACAACCCTGTGAGGTGGGTTGGGCTCAGAGACAATGACTGGCCCAAAGCCTGGGTTTCATGCGTAAGGCTGGATTAGAACTCAGATTCTTGGTTTCTAGCCTGGTGCCTTCACCACAAGATCAAACTGGCTCCGTAGAGCTTTATAGAGAACAACCAGCACTTTGAATTGCGTCTGGTAGCAAATCAACAACCAGCCGAAGTGTTACATGGGACATACAACTTTTTGGGTTTCATCTGTTTATTTTATCTCTTTTATTTATTTTTGATTTCTTTTAGAATAAAGAAGTGTTTGACGGTTGTATTATATACTGTCCAGAATCCTATGTAAAATAAATAAATAGACATGTCTATGGAGATTCTCAGTTACCCAGGTCATTCATTCATTCATTCATTCATTCATTCATTCATTCATTCATTCATTCAGTCAGTCAGTCAGTCAGTCAGTCAGTCAGTCAGTCATTTATTTATTTATTTATTTATTTATTTATTTATTTATTTATTTATATTTATTATTAATCAAATTTATAAGCCGCCCAACTCCCAAGGGACTCTGGTCATGGTTGTCCCAAAGGCGTTTTTTCAAAAGGCAGCTGGACTTTCTTTGTTTTGAACGTCTTTGAAGACGTTTCGCTTCTCATCCAAGAAACTTCTTCAGTTTTGTCAGAACTGAAGAAGCTTCTTGGATGAGAAGCAAAAACCATCTTCAAGCAAAGAAAGTCCAGCTGGCTTTTGAAAGAGCAAAATAAATGGTACACATTTGGTACCATTTGGCACAAATAAGTGGACATGAAATCATGACCATACTGCTGTTGCCACTGCATTCTGGACCAGTTGAAGCTTCCAGATAATCTTCATCAGGGGTCCCCAAACTTGGCAACCTTAAGACTCGTGGACTTCAACTCCCAGAATTCTCCAGCCAGCTATGCTGAATTCTGGGAGTTGAAGTCCACAAGTCTTAAAGTTGCCAAGTTTGAAGACCTCTGATCTTCATGGTCAGCCTTGCATACAGCACCTTGCATTAGTGAAGCAGTCGGGTGACTAAGGCTTGAGTTGTAACATAGAGTTTACTTTACTGCGGAAGACCCACTGCAAGTAACTTTTCAGTGCCATTCTAAGTTGGAACCGTTGCTAAACAAATGGGTTGTAAGCCAATAACTGTCTCTATACTGTCCTACATTTTATTTTATTTTATTATTTTTATCCTCCATTTATTTTTATAATTCTTCCTTACTCTTTAGAGTCGGCTTTGCAACTGGAAGCTTCTTGAGGGAGGGGGAGGGGCAGAGATCCTTCTTTTGCAATTTGCGAAGCTCTCCCTGCCCGGATGGCGCTAAATTAAGGCGCTTTCTATCTATTCCCTTTAGTTGGGGGGCGGCGGCGAGGGCGTGGGGGGGGGGAAATCCAAGTTGTGGAGGACCCTCCTCTTTTTTTTACTGAGCCAGATTATGTGGGAAATCTAAGAAAGATAAATGTAATAATGTCCCCGTCCTTTCAAAAGGAAGCCCCGGGAGAGAGCCAGGCAGGTTCCGGGGAAAGCCAGGAGGAGACCCGTCCGAGCTTTGGAGCGGCGCAACTTGCTTTTGAGATCCCGCGTGGCCGCCGTTCGGTTCTCGGTTCCTCCTTCGCAGCCACACGCCAGCGCCCCCCAAGCCGGAGGCCTCCCTGGGGAGCTGGGAGCGCTCGCCGACAGCTGAGCTGGAAGGCGCGAGTTAATTTCAGAGCCGAGAGAGGGAGGGAGAGGAAAGGAAGAAAGAAGAAAGAAGGAAAGAAAGAAAAGAAAAAGAGGAAAGGAAGGGAGGGAGGGAGAAGGAAGGAAGGCAGAAAGGAAGGGAGAAAGAAAGAAAGGAGGGAGGGAGGGAGAGAAGGAAGGAAGGGAGAAAGAGAAAGAAAAAGAAAGAGAAAAGAAGGCAGGAAGGGAGAAAGAAAAAAGGAAAGAAAGAAAGGAGTGATGGAGAGAGAAGAAAGAAAGGAAGAGAGAAAGAAAAAAAGAAAGTAAGGGAGAGAGAAAGAAAGAAAGAAAAAGGAAAGAAAGGGAGAGAGAGAGAGGAGAGGGGAGAGAAAGGAAAGGAAAGAAAAAGGAAGGAAGGAAGGAAGGAAGGGAGAAAGAGAAAGAAAGGAAAGAGTGAGGGAGAAAAGGAAGAAAGGAAGAGAGAAAGAAAAAAGAAAGTAAGGGAGAGAGAGAAAGAAAGAAAAAGGAAAGAAAGGGAGAGATAAGGAAGGAAGAGAGAGAGAGAGAGAGAGAGAAAGGAAAGGAAAGAAAAAGAAAGGAAAGAAAGAAAAGAAAGGGAGAGAGAAGGAAGGAAGAGAAAGAGAGAGGGAGAGAGAGAGGAAAGGAGAAAGAAAGAAAGGAAAGAAGGAAAGGAACGGAGGGAAGAAAGGCGGGGAGGCATCCCCGGCTCCGCATTCGCCGCCACCCGGCCACTGGTGAGCGAGTCCCCGCCTCGCCAGCGCCGCGAAAAGGGGGTTTATGCAAATCCCGGATGAGATCAGCCGCGAGCAACTGGCTGCCAACTCCGGAGCGGCGCTCCCTCCCTCGCCAGTTACGTGCCGGGGGGCAGCGGGACGCGGCGCTCTCGGCAGGGCCGGTTCCCACGTCTCTCTCTCCCGCCAGTGCAACTCCCAACCGCCGTCCTCGGCTTGGAAACCCGCGGGCGGGCCGGAGCCAAGAGCCGGGGGTGGTCTCGGCGGAAGGGATTCCTGGGTTTTCCTAGCCGTTCGGAACCTGGTGGGATTTTACGCCCCGCTGCTGGAGAGAAGAGGCGAGGAAAAGGTAAGTAAATCGCGGGGCTTCGGGCGACCTCGGACCGTGAGTGGGACAGGCAGGGCTCGCTCGCTTCCTGGCGCTGCCTTGCTTTGAAACCCAGAGTCACCTGCTGTGGACTTAAACGGCGGTGGAAGTGGACTCCGAGCTGGAAAAAAAATAGGGCTGGGCGCGACTTGAGGACAGACTTTGCTTCGTGTCGCGTTTTTCATCCAGAACGCGCGAGGGGTTCCTGGAGGAGACCGTGTTCCTGACCATGGACAGAGTGCCTTCCTCTCCAACGTTCAGAACTAAGTATCTATGGAGATTCGCAGTCATCCAGGTCGTGGTTGTCCCAAAGGGGGCTTTTTTTCAAGAGGCAACTGGTTTTTCTCGTTTTTCTTTGAAGACGTTTCGCTTTGGAAGGTCTCCTCCAGAACTGAAGAAGCTTCTTGGGACGAAAAGCGAAATGTCTTAAAAAAAAAAAACCCAGAAAGTCCAGTTGCCTCTTGAAAAAAGCCCCTTTGGGTTCGGAACCAAGGCAAACATGACCAGGAATAGGCAGCTTCGTTGGATGATCGGCACACACTGGTGCTAATAAACCATCATGGGTTTGATTTGATTTTGGGTTGCCATGCTGGGGGAATCCAGATTGATGGTTTAGCAGAGATTTATTTTGAGTGGCCTTGAGTGGTTAATGCAACCACAGGTTCGTTGCAATAGACCTGAGTTGGGTGCCTAACTTGTTTGTCACATAAAAGTACTCGAAATTATAACCTGCTGGAAAGTCAGGCCTACACAAAATGGTTTTAAGGTGTAGCTGGGGCAGATTCGCCTGTGCTTCGTTTTGCCCAGGGCCGTTTTTGTTGTGTATAATTCCTTTAAAAAAAGGGCTGCAGGAAAATACTGGAATGTGTATTTACATATAAAACCCAGGTGAGGTGGAGTTGCTCGCCCATTTGCACAGGGAGTTTTATCCTATCTGAAGACAACCTTTGTTTACCTGCAGGCAGCCCTTCCTGCTTTCTCTGCTTTCCTGCATTTCGGGAGACAGATGTTTGAGGGAGGCGTGACTTTCTGCACCTGGATTGAGAAATCAATAGGGATCTGCAGTTCCCACAGTGGGAACCTTAGACTGGTTTCCACACTCTCTAATCTAATCTAATCTAATCTAATCCAATCTAATCTTTCTTCCCCAAACCCCAAAAACTTTAACCTTAGACTGTCTACAGTCGACCTCATCCCATTCCTAAGAGGTCTGTAAGGGGCGTGCATAAGCGCATCATCGTGCCTACCGTCCCTGTCCTTCTGTCCTATTGTCTAAATTTACCTATACATACTTTGCTTTTGTTTATGTTTATATTATACCTGTTATCTTGTACACGTGTTGACAAAATAAATAAATAAATAAATAGATAATAAATAGATAATTAATAAATAGATAATAAATAAATAATAAATAAATACATACATACATACATATAAATAGATAGATAGATAGATAGATAGATAGATAGATAGATAGATAGATAGATAGATAGATAGATAAATAAATCTGGGGTATTGGACAGATGGGAGGGACCAAAAGCTTATCATTTCAAAGTTTTCTTTAATTTCCTTTTTTTGTTTGTTAGTGAGGCCATCTGTTTTTTTAAAAGGCAGGTAGAGTCGCAACTTTTGTCCTTCCTTCGTGTTTTATGTGTGTAGTGTGTGTGTGTGCAAAGAATATGGCAATTTGTACAGGAACAAAAAAGTTTATATTCGAAATCTACCTTGGATCGTCAGTTACTGAGTTTAAACCTGCTTGGGATAAAACATGTGTCGACCATCTGACAAGAATAAAAAGAAAAATCAAATAAAAAAATCATTAAAAATAGTGAATGAATAGGTAAATATAAATACAGAAAACAAAAACAGCCAAAAAGCACAAGAGAGCAAACTCAGTGGACCACTAGATCTTTTTCTCCTGTCAGCTTTCTGTGTTTCTGTTTAACTGGTGCTTCAAAAAAAGCAAGCTTGCACGCCAGTTTAAAAATTAATGCTTTTAATACAGGAGAAGCTGGGCTAGTCTGCCCTTCAGGGTGGTCGTTCAACTTATTTTGGAGATATTGTAGTGACTGCAATCCGAGTACTTCTGTTACACATAATTATTAATTAGCATTGGAACATATATAATGAATGTGTGCTCATGATCACAGTCCAGATTGTAACCACGTGGTTTGCAAATTAGCATGACTAAAAAGAAGCAAAGTGATTCTTTGTGGTCGCTTCCTTCTTCCTGAAGGCCTGCAGGTGCCAAACCAGAAGATGGATGTTTTTGATGCAGGATCAAAAATGATGACGGTGTCTCAGGATTGAACCAAAGGGTTATCTGTAAGATTAGCTTGCTTCCTGCTACTTTGCTGGCCCCATCTTTATATGTGGGGATCTAACTAGATAGTTTTTTTGTAGCAAATAACCCCTGATATCCTTTAGTGGGCCATCCACTGTCCAGTCCTGGGATTGAAATGAATACTGTTATTTGTAGTACAGGAGTCCTCAAATTGCAACACTTCATTTAGTGACCGTTCAAAGTTACAAAGGCAGTGAAAAAAGTGATTGATGATCAATTTTTCACAGTTATGACGTTTGCAGCCTCCCTGTGATCATGTGATCAAAATCCAGCCAGTTGGCAACTGATTCCTAATTATGACGGTTGCAGTGTCTCAAAATCGTGTCATCCCCTTTTGCAGACCACACCTAGAGTACTGCATCCAGTTTTGGTCACCACACTACAAAAAAGACATTGAAACCCTAGAGAAAGTGCAGAAGAGAGCAACCAGGATGATAAAGGGTCTGGAAAATAAAACATACAAAGAGCGGTTGCAGGAACTGAGCTTGGCCAGTCTGGCGAAGAGAAGGACCAGGGGTGACATGATAGCAGTGTTCCAATACTTGAGGGGATGCCACAGAGAGGAGGGGGTCAGGCTGTCCTCTATGGCACCAGAAATCCAAACAAGGAATAATGGATGGAAGCTGACCAAGGAGAGATTCAACCTGGAAGTGAGGAGAAACTTTCTGACGGTGAGAGCGATCAACCAGTGGAACAGCTTGCCAGCGGAGGTTGTGAGAGCCCCAACACTTGTGACCTTCAAGGGGAGACTGGACTGCCATCTGTCTCAAATGGTGTAGGAACTCCTGCTTGAGCAGGGGGTTGGACTAGATGACCTACAAGGTCCCTTCCAACTCTAATAATAAATCTAAAATCTAAACCTTCTGATGATCAAAATCAATGGGGAAAGCCAGATTCACTTAACAGCAGGTTTACTAACTTATCAGCTGCAGTGTTTCACTTAACAACTGAGGCAAGAAAAATCGTAAAATGGGACAAAACTCATTGAACAAATGTCTCACTTAACAACAAAAATTTTGGGCTCAATTGTGGTCGTAAATTCAAGACTACCTGTATTATTTGGGGAGAAGGGGGGCCAAGAGGTATCTTTTGGGGGGATTTGAAATTGGTCAGGAATGGGCAAAGGTGCAAAATTATGATGTTTGTTTATGGATTATTGGATAGAAATGTATAACTATATATATTTTGATATGATTTATGGTATATGTATGGATGTTTATGTGGAGATGTTGGGGAAAACAAAAAGAAACGGGCAAACTGCAGGCACAATGGCGTTCACCTCTGAACCTATAGTAAACTACGTTAATTCTCAATGTTAGCAACTTAAGATATGTGGACTTCAACTCCCAGAATTCCCCAGCCAGCCATTAGTTGAAGTTCACATATCCTAAAGTTGCCAAGATTGAGAAATATTTATAGAAGAACTAGTATCAGATAATGTTGTTCCTCCCAACCTGACCTTTTGGGGTACAGATAGTCCTCAACTTACAGCAATTTGTTTAGTGACCGTTCGAAGTTAACAGCAGCACTGATAAATGTGATTTTAACCAGTTCTCGCACTTACAATGATTGCAGTATCCCCTCTGTCACATAATCAAAATTTGGGTGCTTGGCAATTGGCATGTAGTGTCCTGGGGTCGTGTGAACGCCATTTGCAATCTTTGGAAGACTCTAGATCTAGAAATATGGAAGAGTAAACCCATTTGTACAAAGTTTTAGCATGGGAGGCTTTGCAAATCCAATAGAACTTTATAAAATACATTAAAGAACACAAGTAGTGGCGTAACCGCTTGGCAGTGTAATCCATCGCAAAAATTTTAGTAGGACTTCCTTTTTAAAATCTGAAAACATATACAGCAGAGGTCTTCAAACTTGGCAACTTTAAGACTTGTGGACTTCAACTCCCAGAATTCAGCATAGCTGGCTGGAGAATTCTGGGAGCTGAAGTCCACAAGTCTTAAAGTTGCCAAGTTTGGGGACCCCTGCTATACAGTAAAGTAGGCAGGGGGAGGAAGAGAAAAGGAAGGCCTCATCCTTTGTGCATGGACTTTTAAATTAAAAACAACAACAACACCTGTGGTCCCTCCAGCGTAGTGAGTTACTTTTAATCCACTTGGCTTTCAGAGCATGAGCAGAGTTCTAAGACAATGTAACAGCATTTCAGAATTTCTGACCTGGATGATTCCAGAATAGCAAAATACAGAAATGATCAATTTTCTCTCTATCAACATCCAAGGCCACTGAATCTGGCCTGCTAATATAGCTGCTGTGGCCTAGAGGTGGAGCTCTTGCCTCACAATCAAGAGATTGTGAGTTCGATCCTAGGTAGAGGCAGATGTAGGGTCTCCTGCTTGGGCAGGGGGTTGGACTAGATGACCTGCAAGGTCCCTTCCAACTCTGTAAATCTGTAGACAGGTTGTTGCTGAGGCAGAAAACCCCAGTTTCAAATGGACGTTTGTTGCTTAGCCTATGAGAAATTTTGTGTTTACATGTTTTGGCACTGTCAAAAGTGCCATCTTGTCTTTCTTGGCCAACCGCTGCAGACATCCTTGCTTGGTGGTCTGTCTTCCAAGTCCTAAATGGACTAAGGAACTGAAGGTCCAGAGTTCCTGTCTTTTCTATCCTCACCATTAGATGGTTATAGTTCCCAGCTCTCTATATAATTGTCCAATGAAATTGTTCACTCATCCACTCTATTAATAAACGTATTGCTTGATGGAACAGGCCCTTTGCCCAGTTTGGGTCATCTGGCAGAATCAGAGGCTGCTTCAGTGGAAATCTGCCAGGATCTGAGCTGAAGTTCTTTCTGACATAATGCCAACATGAACCAGGATTAAACCAGCATCCTGTTCTCAAAGACACTGTATTCTGGAGGCCTACAACTGTGCCCCTGTGGTAGCCATATGTTTAGGCTTCAAAGTCTTATAGAAGATGCCACCAAATTGCAATTTGTGAGGTGGCTGAAGAGGAAAATTACAAAATGGATTAGTTGGGTTTTAGTTAGATTCACATTTTAATTCAACCAAATACCATTCCTGCCCAACATAGGGAGAGAATTCTTGCCAGGCCTTTCAAAGGCTAACTATCTTTTAAGCTTATGTTGCTCCCCTCAGGGAACACATTATACATGTGCATAAAAATTACCTTTCCTATTTTTCCCTCCACAACAGCCCTGTGAGGTAGGTCGAGCTGAGAAAGAATGAAGAAAAATTGGGAGTTTCCTTGACTGAAAGTCTGTCTCACCATCTCTCCTTTGTTTTTGACACAGATTTGAGTTTATCAACAAACAGGTAGTCTTCGACATACACCATTCGTTTAGTGACCAAAGTTACAATAGTACTGGAAAAAGTGACTTGCGTCTTTTTCACACTTATGACCATTGCAGCATCCCCATGGTCACATGATTAAAATTTGGACACTTGGCAACTGGCATGTATTTATGACGGTTGCAGAGCCCCGTGATCATGTGATCACCTTTTGCAACCTTCTGACAAGCAAAGTCAATGGGGAAGCCAGATTCCCTTAACAACCGAGTTATTCATTTAACAACTCCAGTGATTCACTTAGCAAATGTGGCAAGCAAAGTTGTAAAATGGGACAACACTCACGTAACAAATTCCTCACTTAACAACCTAAATTTTGGGGTCAATTGTGGTCGTAAGTTGAGGACTACCTATATTCATGTATTAATGTGGCTCTCTGCCATGTAAGAACTGGTATCACCTGTAAAATTGGCAACCCAACAAGCCTCACTTTTAAGGCTTTTACAAAGCACATTTCTTTCCTTTAGTTTTTGCAAAGACAGGCTTGAACATGTGGAGGAGGTGAAAGGAATTCAGAGACAGAGCTTTAAAGACAAACGTGATTTATTTGTTCTGTCTTTGTACATTATGTGGCTGGAACCTGTATGATTTGTTGTGTCTGCAGGAGGTGGTTTCACAAACACCAAGATGTGGTTGTACTATTGAGATCCACTCCAGACCTTTAGCGTATGTGTGAGTGCAAAATTGGGATTTTGATTGTTTATGATAGGAGATTGTTGAATTTATATGTTGATAGATATATCAACAGTTTATTAAACCATCTGCAGTGTTTCTTAATCTCAGCAATTTTTAAGGTGCATGGACTTGTGTCAGAATGGTCAAACATCTGGCAACTCCAAATCTCAACCAACAAATGCTCTGTCCTACACATTGGTAAAAAGAATCAGAACACCAAATACAAGCTGAATAGACAAGACCTTGCAGACGACCCTCACTCTGTCAAAGACCTTGGAATACTCATATCAAATGACCTAAGTGCCAAAGCCCACTGTAACAACATCGCCAAAAAGGCTTCAAGAGTTGTTAACCTAATCTTACGTAGCTTCTTCTCCGGTAATATCACACTAATAACCAGAGCATACAAAACATTCGCCAGACCAATCCTTGAATATAGCTCATCTGTCTGGAACCCACACCGCATATTGGACATAAATACATTAGAAAGTGTCCAGAGATACTTTACGAGAAGAGCCCTCCACTCTACTCGCAACAGAATACCTTACACAACCAGACTTGAAATCCTGGGCTTAGAAAGCTTAGAACTACGTCTTCTTCGGCACGACCTAAGCATAGCTCATACAATTATCTGCTACAACGTCCTTCCTGTCAACGACTACTTCAGCTTCAACCACAACAATACACGAGCACACAACAGATACAAACTCAAAGTGAACCGCTCCAAACTTGATTGTACAAAATATGACTTTAGCAACAGAGTGGTTAATGCCTGGAACTCACTACCTGACATTGTGGTTTTATCACCAAACCCCCAAAACTTTACCCTTAGACTGTCCACTGTTGACCTCACCCGATTCCTAAGAGGTCAGTAAGGGGCGTGCATATGTGCACCAGCGTGCCTACCGTCCCTGTCCTAATGTTCCCTCTTATCAGTACCCATCTTATGTATATAAACAATGTTATAGCTATGTATATTACCAATACGTACTTGACATAAATAAATAAATAAGTAAATAAGTAAATAAACAAATAAATAAAATGGACTTCAACTCCCAGAATTCCCCCATGGTTGGGGGGATTCTCAGAGTTAAAATCCATGCACCTTAAAGTTGCTGAGGTTGATAAAACAGCTCTAGAGCAGGGATGTCCAACCTTGGCAACTTTAAGACCTATGGATTTCAACTCCCAGAATACCTCAGCCAGAATCTCTGAAATGGGCAGTGTACAAACTGCTGTATAAATAGATTTTGGCTTGGATTCTGTGTGGTTTATGACTCAGAGGGACATTTGATCCCAACCATTGGTATCTTGTTCAAAAAGGTATGATTAAGCAGAGGCCACTCTATGTAAGCCATGTGTCTGACACCAAAAGCATGTTGCATAGTGTGTGGCTCTTTCTAAAATGACTGAAAAATGCAATCTCCACATTCCGAGATGGTCTATCTCTGGTTACCAGATGTTAAGGAATGATAATCGTGGTGATGATGATGAAAATATCTGTTTGGCTAAATCACAACCCTGCTTGCAATGCTTTGGCCAAATATCAGAGTTGGTACTTTCTTCCATGTCTAGAACAAAGCATATTTTTCATTTAGTTGTGGTTTCCCTTCTGTTTATGTTTGTGTATTATAGTAGTTTATGCTGGGCAGTCATATTAAATATTTATAATTTTGTAACAAATTCTGTACAGGACGGTCTGTTTTCTCACTCTTAATTGTCTTGCCTTGCAAATGGTAATCTTTTTTTGGCTGGATTTTAGTTGTCAAGTGATTTTAATACTGCGATTTTTAAGTCAACATTCAATGTTTAAAGGCTGCTTTGGTTTGTTAAAGGTTGTTAGTTGCCTTAAGGATTTCATGGGGTAGAAAAGAGCGAGGGTGTGTATGTGTATGTGTGCCTGGGTGGATGGATTGGCACCGAGTCAAGCACATGATTAAACTGTAAAATTTCAAGGACAGGGATTTCCCAAACCCGTCACGCACTCCTGACTGATATTGTGGTCTGGAATATTTATTTGAATTATATCCCAGCTCACGGTGCTGTACTCCTTCCTTCTGTTTTATGATATCTCACAACACCCTCACAAGCTGAGGTGTGATGAGAGAATGGCCCAAAGTTCCCTCAAGGAGTTTCTGTGGCTAAATGGGGGCTGAAACCTAAATCTCCCCAGGGCCATTCTGGTTTGTTAACCATTACAGGTAGTCTTCGACTTACGGCCATTCATTTATTCCACATCTTAGGCAGGGGTGAGATGCTCACTTACCCAGACCGGTGCGCTGCTCCGCGGTCCTTCATGCTTTGTGCGTGCGCGCGCACGCTACGCACGCGCGCCCCCTCGTGCGATTTTGCTTCTGCGCATGTGCGGAAGCAAAATCGCGCCAAAATCTCGCGAGGGGATGCACACGCGAGAGAGATTTTGGCATGATTTTACTTCCGCGCATGCGCAGAAGCAAAATCTCACTGAAATCTCGCGCGCGCATCCCCTCGTGAGATTTCGGCGCGATTTTGCTTCCGCGCATGCGCAGAAGCAAAATTGCCCAAGAATTCACGAAAAAGAGATGGCGACGCGCGCGACTGCCCGGTGGAGAAGGTACCGGAGCAGTCGCGCGCATATTGGGGTATCGGCGGGTCCCTACCGGAGCTCCGCACTGGACCGCACCGGTAGGATCCCACCCCTGATCTTAGGTCTCCCCCATGTATGCATGGTTTTTAAATGTTTTTAAAAAAATTCTTTTTAATATTGTTTCGTTGTTCTCTAAATGTTGTACGCTGCCCTGAGTCCTCAGGGAGTAGAGCGGCATATAAGAACACTAAATAAATAAATAAATAAATAAATAAATAAATAAATAAATAAATAAATAAATAAATAAATAAATAAATAAATAAATAAATAAAAATAATAATAATAATAATAATAATAATAATAATAATAATAATAATAATAATAATAATAATAATAATAATAATAAATAAAATATAAAAATATAAAAATAAAAATAAAAATAAAAATAAAAATAATCAAACAAACAAAAATAATAAATAAATAAATAAATAAATAAATAAATAAATAAATAAATAAATAAATAAATAAATAAATAAATAAATAAATAAATAAATAAATAAATAAATAAATAAATAAATAAATAAATAAATAAATAAATAAATAAATAAATAAACAAACAAACAAACCACAGATTCTCATTTGTCTGAAGTAAAGAGCAAACAAACCAGTATTTGCTGCATTCTGATTTCCACAAGTTGTAAAGTCGCCATCATTGCCCTCCCCTGCCTTAGACAGACAACAGACTCGCTCGGCTACAAGTTCCAGGATCTGGAAGTGCAAGATACCATTTTTGGGGGGAGTGGGCAGAGTAGATTTGGCCTTTGAATGGAATACCAAAGAGGGAGTCACTCTCCAAGAACTAATGGGAGAAGTCAGGGCAAAAATGGCCTTTGATTTGATTCCAATGACATTTAAATGTAATTAAACCTAAATAGCTTTAGTAGGATTACCCTACTTGTAGTTAATAAAAGTCCATTTTGTGTCAACAATCTTTGGAGGCTGGGGACTGAGCTCAGGTGGTAGATGTCTGAGGGAGACTCATTAGAAGGTTGCTGGGCAAGACAACAGATGCCATTTACTGGAGCTCCGTCCCATTTGTGTTAAAGCAGTGAAGGGAAGGGTCTCCACCAGCATTCCCTGGATGCCCCCCCCCCACCCTATGTATGGACTTCAACTCTTAGAATTCCTGAGCCAGCAAAGTTATTGCTGAGAATCAGGGCATCCCCACAGAGGAGTGGGAAGAATAACAAAAAAAAGTTAAGATGACAGTTATCATCATGGAATTAAAGTGACGCACATTAAATAAGATGAGGCTTAGATTTCATAGCTATAGCCACCATTAGGACCCTTTTCTGCCTCCCAGCCCCATGGATATCCTCGCTGAGAATTCTGGGAGTTGAAGTCCACATAGCAGAAGGCTGTCCAGATATGTGGTCTTTCAAAGGATGCCAGCAGGTGAAGAGAATTGAAGTGGCCGCCATCCGTCTTTGATTTAAGACTATAATTCAGCCTGGAATTATGGTTGTAAGTCATGCCGGTCATTATGCAGGTCATGACATGACTGATCTGATTTTGCAACACTTTTTGTAGGATGGTCGTTAAGCAAATCACCATGATCGTTAAGCAAATGCGGCAGTTGTTCAGTGAACCCATTGTCAGCAATGGGCAGTTTTTGCCTGAAACTGGAAACTGGATAACATTTATTGTCATTTTTTACTGTGAGCACACTGGCCCACATGAAAAATGAAATTCTGTTGCCTGCTCTCAAAAGAAAGTATATATCTACCCATACACATACATAACACACATATACACATGCTACACACTTACACACACATACACACATATATACACACATATACACATATACATACACACACACACATAAATATTAATCACTATCCATTTTGAATACATAGAGGAAAGAGGAAACTTGAGAGTTCACAAGGTTGATGCTACATGGAACAAAACTGACTGAATCTGGATGTTCTGCTTCGGATACCGCAAAGCCTCCTCCCAAGAGGTAACAAGGTAAACAGGTTGTGAAGAGGACGTGTAGCGTCCCAGACAATCCCGTGGAGCTGCTCAAGCATCGCTTATGTGCCATGTCCTGGATAGAAGGACGTGAACTACCAACGAACTTTTCTGCCGTCCTCACCACTCTCGGCCACCGCCTTCCTCTCTGAAGCAGTAATGCTTCCAAACCAGACAGTAATGCAATAGGACAGGATGCTCTCGATCGTCCCTCTATAGAAAGTGGTAAGGACAGAGGAAGGAAGACAAACGTTTCTCATGCGATGCAGAAAATGTAGGTGCTGCTGTGCCTGCTTCACCAGTATCTCATAAATGCCAATTTTTGGAAACAATTGTCATAAATCACAGTCAAACGATTGCGGGATGCTGCAAATGGCCATAAATGCGGGCTGGTTGCCAAGTGCCCAAAATGCGATCACATGACTGTTGGTTGTCTGAACTTCAAATCCAGGTTGCAAGTACCTTTTAGGGCAGGGGTGTCAAACTCAAGGCCCACGGGCCAGATCTGGCCCACAGGGTGCTTAGATCTGGCTTGCAGGGCCGCCCTGGAAACAGCGAAGCCTCTGCTCGCAGTGCCACTTCCAGTGAAAACAGAGCTTGGGAGGGCCTCCCACGGCTTTCCCGAGCTCCGTTTTCTCTGGCAGAGGGTTGGGGCCGAAAACGGAGCTCAGGAGCCCGTTTTCACTTGCAAAGTGCTGGGGCCACCACAGGTGCCCCCCAAACAAGTAACATCAAGCTGGCCCCCCTCACACCAGCCCCCCAGAGGTCAAAAACAACCCTGATGCGGCCCTCAATGAAATCAAGTTTGATACCCCTGTTTTAGGGGGTACGTTGTAACTTTGAATGGTCACTAAGCGACCAGTCCTAAATCGAAGATTACCTATAGTTCTTCTCCTTCCCCTCCATTGATTCATCATCCCTAGACAATTTTTGTTCTCTCCCAGTATCCTCCTTCTCATGTTGAGGCACTGCTGTTTCTGGAGAATTTGGGGGTGGGGGGTGGGGGAAGGGCTTAGTTTCTTGCCCCTCTGTGATCCTCTTGAGACTAAAATTACATCTGTCTCCCTCCACGATTTATAGATAAATTATAGCAGACATGTGAACAAACAAATACGGCTCCCGCCATTATGTCTAGCCTGGAATACGCAAAGTACTTTGGACATTTCTGATGCAGTTCATAAATGTCGGCATTTCTTTAACCCTCCAGCATTCTGGGCTCTCTGTTTTTCAGATTGAGAAAATGAATCTGTCCAAAATGAGGCAGATGCTTTAAATCTTTGTTTGGAACGCTTGATGGGGAGATTTTTTGAAGAAGGGGGGGAAAAAAAACGAGTGAAGAAAAACAGGTGGGGAAATTTTTTTAGGGACATTTTTCCCTGTTAGACTTTCTTTTCTGGAATTTTTTTTTGAGTGAGCCATGGCAAAACTCAAGCCTTGAATTCTCTCTGTGTGTGAATTCCCTGACACTCTGCCTAAGCTAATTTTTTTTCATTTTGACTGAAGTAGTTGCTTGGATGAGTAACGAAACGTCTCACTTTAATAAACTTTAGTCCAGTCGCCATGGTTTAAACCTTTTTAGATGCTTGAAATTCTCTGGTTTTTTTCCTGCCTGATGTTAGACAGTGTCACCCTGCAAAGTTCAGAGCAATCCAGAATTGGAGTTTCTAAAGAGGAAGACGCTGAGGCCACCTTCGGTAGAAGGAATCAAAGGTCATCCTAAAATTAGGGAGGCATTGCTGTGGGATGACACTGCATGGAGGAATGTATAGAAAAGTCACATAATCCTGGACTGCCCGTTTTTTTTTTGCAGTCCCAATTCCCCTCCCCCCCCCGTCAAAAAAGAACACCAGTTGTTCCAATGTTGTTCCAACAGCCTCTCATATTGGTGTTGTGCTTCAGAAAAACACACTTTTTTTTCTTTATGAGGCAGGGGGAGGATGACATGCCAGCAGAGTCAAATTCAGCATTTTCTAAATTTTTGACATGCCAAGCTTCAAAGGTTTCACCATCGTTGGTCTGGAGTTCCAGTTGAAGGTCTTCTGCAAGCATTTACTACCTGATCCTTTGAATTGGAGATACCAAGGATGACACAGGCTGTCTGCCACTTACTGTATAAGACGCACCAGAGTATAAGACGCACCTTAGTTTTTGGGGAGGAAAATAGGGGGAAAAAATCTACCTACCAGGTATTCATCTGGCTAGCGTCCTTAGTCTGGTCAGCTTCAGCACATTATTTTATCCCCTGGTTAGGGCTGAAAAAACCTTTTTCAGAGGAGTAGGAATGAAAACAAGCCTGCAAAGACGGAGTAGGAAGCCGGGAAGATCGTTAGCACCTCCTTAGGGCTGGGGAAAAAAGCTTCGGAAAAGCTACATTCGGAGTATAAGACGCACCCAAATTGTCAGCCTCTTTTAGGGGGGAAAAGTGCGTCTTATACTCCGAAAAATATGGCAATTTCCACCCTTTCCTCCAGTACCTGTACCATTTATGGTAGTGTGTGATTTTCTCTGTTTGATTCCTGATTTCTACAATCTTGGTGGGGTGGTAAACATGAGAAGGGCTGTAGTCTATAATTTGGCTACAAACACATTGCTTCAAAAGGAGACACATCACCCCCTTGAAGAAAGACCACAGCAGGCATACATTTGCATAATGTTTACATATGCTCATTAGAAATGTTATTACAATTAAGCTAGAAATGCAATGCACCTTTATTGGAACGAATTTGTCCTTAGAAAATTTGTGCTTTCTAACCAAGCAACAATTCTTCCCTAAAGAGGGAAACTTGGGCAGGTGTGTTGAGGTTTTTGACTCTGTGCTACAACTGCTTCACTATGTACACCAGTGAAATGTCTATGGAGATTCTCAGTCATCCAGGTCTTGGTTGTCCCAAAGGTGCTTTTTCAAGAGGCAATTGGACTTGTCTGGCTTTTCTTTGAAGACATTTCACTTCTCATCCCAGAAGCTTCTTCAGCTCTGAGTGGGTGGTGGGGAATGGGAGGATTTATACTCCTTGCAGACGGCTGGTCATTTGCATTCTTTTAGCGAGTCGTTAAGGTCACCTAGAGGTTTATCTGTGTCCTCAGGGTCATCTGAGTTGTGCAAATGGGTGTGGAGCCTTCTTGGAACTGTTGAAAGGACTGTGTTGTAGACTGGAGATAGATGATGTCGTATCCCTCCCCCTCTGTTGAGAGAGGGCCGTTCAATTTTGACATAGATGGCTTCTTTGACCCCTCTTTCAAACCAGCGGTCCTCTCTGTCCAAAATGTGGACTTTGCTGTCTTCAAAAGAGTGGCCTTTGTCTTTTAAATGCAGATGGACTGCTGAATCTAGTCCTGATGGGTTTGTTCTCCTATGTTGTGCCATGCGTTTATGAAGTGGTTGTTTTGTTTCCCCAATATTCAGATCTGCACATGGCTCACTGCATTGTACTGCGTATACCACGTTGCTCAGTTTGTGTCTGGAATTGTTAATTCCTACAGGTAGTCCTTGACTACAGCGATTCATTTAGTGACCATTCAAAGTTACAACGGTACTGAAGAAAGTGACTTATGACCATTTTTCACACTTATAACTGTTGCAGCATCCCCATAGTCATGTGATCAGGATTCGGATGCTTGGCTTACTAGTTCATATTTATGGCGGTTGCAGTGTCTGTCTTGCTGAGCAACACAAATCTTGGTTGTGGATGTATTCTAAAACTGGATTGGTACTCCTCTAGTAACATTGGTCCAGACACTTTATGTTATACCGGTAGTAGTAGAGGAATTAGGAAATGGATTGCTTCTACTTTAGATTGTAAGCTCTGATTGTGCGTCTATGTTCCTTCCAGTTTATCAAACTAAATTAATTGCTGATGAAAGAGCCGGAAAGGAAGAGGGATCTAATTAAATCGGTGATATATATGGCTATCTCGCTGCGGATTGGCTTAGGCATTTATGTGGCCTATTGTGAAATATCATGCCACTTTGTCACTTTTTAGCTTTCTTTTTTTTTTTTAAGTGACAGCACTATTAGGTTGGAGCCAACTGCAATGCATTATACAGCCTTCCAAACAGAAAAATGTCTGGTTACTTGGAAATAGACTAATAACTTTGTTATAAGCTGAATTCCTACGCTGCATTACATATATTATTAAACATTAATTTTTTTTCTTGATATCAGCAGTATTCTTTTGATACTTTGGTTAAAGAATTACGGTAGATAAGAGATTGGAAACATTAATTTGCAACATGTTTTGTTTTAAAGGACATTTTTCTTCATCCCTCCAAATCTCTTACTTTCAATACTTTTTGTCTTTTTCTTCTTTTAACTCTTTAACTGAGAGTGGGGAATACAATGGAGATGACCCCAGAGTCTGGCTGTTGCAAAAACATCCATGTCAGATATTGTTAGAAAATAAAACTACCTAATCTCATAAAGCTTTTTCTACATATTTGCGATGTACCTGCAAGTGAAAAACTGTATACAGGTCTAGTTGTTGCAACTTAAAAAAGACAACTCTTAAGTTCTCTAACCCAAACCCTAAATTCATTTAGACTTTTAGTTTTAGGAAAAAAGTGATAAACAGATTAACAGAGTTGGAAGGGAACTTGTAGGTCATCTAGTCCCGCCCAAGTAGGAGACCCCACACTAGTGATGGCTAACCTTTTCCCCCTCAGGTGCCAAAAGCACGCGTGTGCGCCTGCCCACACCCATAATTCAATGCCTCCTACATAGTCCGGCCCCTGTACATGCACCTGCGCCCCCCTGCGCATGCATGTGCAACCCCACTGCACTGCCCCTCCCCCCCATGCATGTGCACATGACCAGCCCTCCCCCATTTCCTGACTTCCGGTGGGTCCAAGCGGCCCATTTTCTGCCCTTCCCAAGCTCCAGAGGCTTTCCTGGAGCCTGGGGAGGGTGAAAACGCCCCCCTGCCCCCCGGAGGCCTCCAGAGGCCAGAAATGGCAGATTTCCCAACTTCCGGTGGGCCTGGTAGGCCATTTTTTGCCCTCCCCAGGCTCCAGAGGCTTCCCTGGAGCCTGGGGAGGGCGAAAATGGCCTTCCCCCTCCCCCTCTGAAGGCCCTCTGGAGCCCGAAAACACCCTCCTAGAGCCTCTGCCCAAGCCGAAAATTAGCTGGCCAGCGCGCTGGAGCTGAGCTAGGGCAACGGCTCGCGTGCTGGCAGATATGGCTCTGCGTGCCTCCTGTGGCATGAGTGCCATAGGTTCGCCATTATGGCCTACACCATTTCTGACAGATGGCAGTCCATTCTCTTCTTGAAAGCTTCCAGTGATGAAGTGAAGAAGGAGCATACAGAATTGTGCATGCTATCAATTTGTCTGTGCTCCAAGAAACAGCTCTTGGATTGAACCTCCTGCACGGGGTAAATTTTACGCAGAATTTTCAGGCCGAGATCTCAATAGGCAGAAGAAAAATATTCTGCCTTTTACATATAGCACCTGAACGCAGGTTCATCTAATGAAGCTGATGGGTGGAAGATGAAGGGCAGGCTGCAGGTGCTCATCTTTTATGGATCAGTCAGTTTGGATTCTTGCACTTAGCATGGACTTGTATTTATGTCTTTCATAGACCATTGCAAGTCTGTACTGGATTTTAATGGCTTTGCAGGTAGTCCTTGACTTGGGACAGGATTCCTGGTTGGAAGTCATTACAGTTGTAAGTCTTATTGAACTTCGAGGTGTGGTCCTAAGTCCCTTCCTTTAGCACCTTCATAATTTCAAACAGTTGCTGAATGAATGGTCATAACTCAAGAACTATCTGTATTACAAAAACAATACGAATCTTTCATTTCAACAAATTACCCTTGTAATTTCATCAATTTTCATCTCAGTAGGAATACTTTGGGAGATTTTTCAAACATATTTTACCTCATGTAGGTAATCCTTTAAGTCAATTAAAAACCTATTGTGATAGGTAATGGGTTTGTGGGTCATTACTCAAAGAAATACCACTTTTCTCCAACTTGGGTTAATTTTACCCAGGTTTGTGAAGCACTGTATTAGAAAAAAATTTATGCAGGATAATTCTCTCTCTGGCTATATGTTACTGCAAGGATCAGAAACAATATTCCCATAATTTCCCATAATTGGCATTATGTCATAGGTACTTACTTGCACTCATGTTTTCTATCAGTACTTCAAGCAAGATGTAGAAGTGTTTGATTTAATGTACCAAATATCTTTTTTTCATTAAAAATTTAAGGGGGAAGAGGGGAAGGTATATGACATGATGAGGAACATGCTTATTTAGAGCAGTATTTCTGACAACTTTAAGCTGTCTGGACTTCCACTCCCAGAATTCCCCAGCCACTTATTCTGGCTGGGGAATTGTGGGAATTGAAATCCACACATCTTAAAGTTGCCAAAGTTGAGAAACACTGATTTAGAACCAACATTGTCAAGGGCAAATTTGGCCATGGGTCATGAAATTTAGATCTTCATCAGCTTTGCGATAAACGTCGACATGAGATCTAATGAAAATAGAAAGGAATGACCTTCTCCTCTAAATGAATTCAGATCCGAAGCCCAAGTAAATCACAGCAAAATCTGACGTGATCTATATTTGGGGAATGTATTTGTGGAATTCTGAAGGACAAAAAAAAAATCTATAAAAGAAACTAGCAAATTATGTTAAGTAGGAAAGTTTGTACGTGGAGCCGAGCCAAATTCGTCATAACAACTTGGCAAAAGCTGTGATCGTGAAATGAAGGGTTAGATGGATGTGAAGGGAACTGCTTTTTATTAGATGCTTTTCTTTGATCAGCACTTTCTGAACGAGCAAGATCTGTTCATACTGGGGAAGAGATATGAAAAAAATGTGGTACTCTTTGGAAGCAAAATGAGAAGAACTACAGATAATCTTCAGCTTACAACCACAATGGACCCCTGCATTTCGGTGGCTAAGCAGGGCAGTTGTTAAGTGAACTCTGCCCCATTTTATGACCTTTCTTGCTGCAGTTGTTAAGTGAATCCCTGTAGTTGTTAAATTAGTTATGTGGCTGTTAAGCGAATCTGGCTTTCCCATTGACTTTGCTTGTCTTAGTTGCTCTTCTTCGCACTTTTCCCAAAGTCTCAACATCTTTTTTGTAACGCAGTGACCAAAACTGAATGCAGTATTCCAGGTGTGGCCTTACTAAGGTTTTTTATAAAGTGGTACTCGTACTTTACGTGATTTTGATTCGGTGCCTCTGTTTTTACAACCAAGGATTGTATTAGCTTTTTTGGCTGATGCCGCATACTGCCGTATAAATGGGGCAGCCACATAAATATATTTATAGAGCTTCCCCGCCCCCCGGTGACTTAAGACAGAGAGCACAATTTAAATATAGAAGCCGTGAGATAAATGACCATTTAAAAAGTAAACAATTCAAAAAAGAGTAAAAACTATGAGATATGAAGGTGCTAAAACGTACGTCTGAATTGCTATGGGTTCTGCGCGGTTGTATGAAAGTAGAGATTCATAAGTTGATGATAGTTGCATGCTGCACTCTAGCAAATGATGGCAATGGGAGATTTTAAAAAAATGGTTTGGGAAAAACATGCAGAATTTTGACGGAAAGTATCCAGGGAACAATACGTGGATGACAAGAACAGATGAGTGAGAATGAAATCAAAGAGCATAGAAAAAAGGATCAGGCTACTCAGAGATTGATGAATGAATGAACAGGGGAACCATTTGGTGAGATGCACTTTGGGGCTCAGAAAAACATCTGTTTTGAATATGTGATCTAATCATAAATCGACACGTGTTCCCAAGAAAAAAGGGATATATTAAAAAAAAACAATTGATTTGATTGTTTATGAGGAACAGTTGAGATGATTCACAGAGGATATGATAAGAGGTTCTGAATGTGGAACAGGCCATTATTTGATAGCATCGAGCATAGTTCCTGGGGAAAAAATGGCCCCAAAAGAAAAGGATAGAAGTGAAAGGAATATGGATGAAAGTAGAACGATTGCAGAAAGCTTGAGTCCTGCATGAGAAAGGATTAGAAATTAATCTCCCAAAAGAATGAATGGAAAACAGATGTAAGAAAGATGATATGAAAACAGTGGAAAAAATGGTCCAGAGGTGGAATTGTAGAATTGTGGTTTCATAGGAAGGGTGCAAAAGAATGCTTGGTGGAATAATGAAGAGCAGAAGACCATGGATAACAAAACTACATTGACGGGGATGAGAGGAAGAGATAGGTGTAGGTAGTCCTCGACTTAAAACCTTTCATTTGGTGACCATTCGAAGTTACAACGTCACTGAAAAAAAGTGACATTTTTTACATTTATGACCATTGCAGCATCCCCATGGTCACATGATCAAAATGAATACCCTTGGCTCATATTTATGACAGTTGCAATGCCCGGGGTCACAAGAACATCTTTTGCGACCTTCTGACAAGCAAAGTCAATGGGGAAGTCAGGTTCACTTTAGAACTTAAGTTACTAACTTAACAACTTCCGTAATTCACTTAACAACTGTGTCAAGAAAGGTCGCAAGATGGGGCAAAACTCACTTAATACCTGTCTTGCTTTAGAAATGGAAATTTTGAGCTTGATTGTAATTAAAAGTTGAGGAGTACCTGTATATAAGGTGCATGGAGAGAAAAATAGAATGTAGCCAGGGAGTAAGAAATGTTTAAGGTTAAAAGGGACAAGAAAATGCAGATCAATTTTAGATAAATTGGGAAATTTGTGAAGAGGATTAATTTAGTTGTTTGCAATCGAAGGAATGAAATGGAAAAGAAAAGTGATAAAATTATTAGGTGTGAAATTGAGGTGAGAGAATGCTGGAAGGACTATTTTTGATGACGATTTAATGATGATTCTGGGTGATTTATATAGGATCATGACTCCTACAGAGTGGGATTAAAATGAACAATATACATTTATTATTATTATTACCTTTATTGTTGAAAAGTGAATGCAAAAACTATGGGAGATATCTTAAGGGTATCTGGAAAGCCATTTCACAAAGAGAACAACCAAAATTTAGAAAGTGCTTTTATGTAAACCTGAGATTTGCTCTTCACCAGGTCATTGAGAAATGTGTTGAGTTGAGAAGGAATATTTATTGTACATTTGTAAGTTTGGAGGAAACATGACAAAGGGAATAGATGTAATCACATTTTGAATGGATGCATAAAATTCAGGATTGGTGTCTGAATGTGTGAAGATCAGGATATATTTAGCAAGTGGTTTAACACCAAGCAAGGATTAGACAAGGATGTGAGATATTCCCTTAGATGTTTAATGTACTTGTGGAGAAATGTATAAAGGGATTCACGTAGTGACTTTAGAAGGGTGTTGGCTGAGAGTGTGAACTTATGTGTACTTTTTTTTAATGTGGGTGATGCCGTGTTGCTGTTTAAAAACCTAAATGATTTTCAGGGAATATTAGATAAGTAGTATAAGCTGCCGAATCTAAAAATTGAAAGTATCAAAAATGGTTGGATTTGCCCAGGAAAATAAAATGGACTATTGCAAGTTATACAGATGTAATGAAAAATTAAAGCAAGCGGATGAATTTGAATACCTTTGTAGAATGTTGACTAAAAACGGGGAAATGTATGGCAGTATTGGAGGATGTACAACTGCTGGTATAAAGACAGTAGTACAAGTAGTCCTCAACTTATGACCACAATTGAACCCAAAACTTCTGTGGCTAAGTGAGGCATTTGTTAATAGCAATAGCACTTAGACATATACCGCTTCACAGTGCTTTACAGCCCTCTCTAACTGGTTTACAGAGTTCAGCATATTGCCCCCAACAATCTGGGTCCTCATTTTACCGACCTCAGAAGGATGGAAGGCTGAGTCAACCTTGAGCTGGTGAGATTTGAACAGCTGAACTGCAGCTAGCAGTCAGCTGAAGTAGCCTGCAGTGCTGCACTCTAACCACTGCACCACCTCGGCTCATTGTTCAGTGTTAAGCTAAGTGAACTTTGCCCCATTTTGTGAACTTTCTTGCCACCGTTGTTAAGTGAGTCACTGCAGTTGATATGTCAGTAATACGGTTACGTTAATCTGGCTTTCTCATTAACTTGGTTTGTAAGAAGGGCCCAAAAGGTGATCATATATGATCCTGGGGCACTGCCTGCGACCATCATAAATATGAGTCGGTTGCCAAATTGGTTGATCATGTGATCATGGGGATGCTGCAACTGTTGTGTGAAAAACAGGTCATAAGTCACTTTTTCAGTGCCGTTGTAACTTCGAACAATCACTAAATCAACCGTTGTAAGTCGAGGACTACCTGTAAATGGTCCGTTGCACAGAATGAATATTTGTCAGAAGCCAACGTGTGTGTGTGTGTGTGTGTGTGTGTGTGTGTGTGTGTGTGTGTGTGTGTGTGTGCTGCTAACCATTTTGTGGTAAGAAAGGGAGAGTTGAATGTGTCAAGAGAAAGTTGAAATTTGGAATTTGGTTACTTAAGAATTGGATGCAATTAAGTGAGAATGAATAGATGCTGAATGAGTGTGGGTTACAGTGAGGTAGTTTGGTCATACAGAGAATGAATGAATGAATCATAAAACAAATATGTGCAGGAACAGTTAAGAGGAAGAATGAAAAGTAATTGGATGGTGTTAATGAAATGCTCAGAATGAGTGAGTGAGAAGTTTAAAATCAAAACAAAGAAAGCATTAGGAAAAAAAACCAAAAACCAAAGAAAGTATGTGAAACAGGATATGAGTGTACTCAAAACAAGAACGAAAAGATATGGAGAAATAGCATAAATGGGGTTTGTGTAATCAGATTTAGCTAATATTTCCTCCTCTTCTTTATGTATTTTGCAAATTTATATAGCCACCTATCTCACTGAAAGTGCCTATGGACTGCCAACACAATAACAGTTAAAAGCAGTATAATGATCTTAATACACTGAAACGGGATTAAAAATAAGAACATTAAAAACCCAAGATTGCAAGAAAATACAAAGTAATCTAACATCATAACCTTGCTGGCTCCCGTGGGATCCCCCAGGTTAATGAAATAACCACATTTTGGGTTTAAGGGATTTGAAGTTTAATATCTTTTAGAGTGCTTTCTTTTTCTCTTTTTCTCTTTCTTTTTTTTTATTTTTTTATTTTTATTTTTATTTTTATTTTATTTTTTTATTTTTTTATTATTTTTATTATTTTTAATAATTTTAATTTTAATTTTAATTTTAATTTTTCTTTCTTTCTTTCTTTCTTTCTTTCTTTCTTTCTTTCTTTCTTTCTTTCTTTCTTTCTTTCTTTCTTTCTCCTTTTTCTTTTTCTATATCTTTCTTTCTTTCTTTCTCTCTCTCTCCTCTCTCTCTCTCTCTTTCTCTCTCTCTCCCCCTCTCTCTCCTCCCTCCCTCCCACCCCCCTCCCTCCCCTCCCCCCTCTCTCTCAATATTATTTGCCCTGAAAGAGAAATGTGGGATGGATATGAATATAAATCACATCCGGTGCGGAGGAATATGTATACGTGGGTGCACCCGAAATCTTCTGTAGCAAAGAATTCTTAGCACCTGGGTGCTATGACAAACTGGGTAACTCGGTTATTAAATTATCAACCATAAATTACTAACCCATCAACATGGGAGGAGTCACAGGTGTTAAACCAGGCATCAGAAATGTGCTTTCAAATGGACTTGAATTTGCAATTCATCTGTGGTAAAAAAAAAAAATTCTTAAAGAGGTGTGAGAGTTTGCATTCCTTACGAATAATTCCTTAATAGTCAGGCTAGCAACTGGGAGATTGTGAGTTCTAGTCCCGCCTTGGACAACAAAGCCAGTTGGGTGACCTTGGAGATCTCTCTCTCTCTCTCTCTCTCTCTCTCTCTCTCTCTTCAAAAAAACTGACTTGAAGGGACTAAAAACAAACAAACAAGCACACCCACAAAGCCCTTTCTGAAAAAATAATTGAAAGAGTTGGGTTTTGATAACTCAGTTCATGTTATTCAGGCAATCTTAGGGGTTTTGCTCTATGGATTATTTAATGGGGTGGTTAATTGGTTCTTGGCAAAGGCTCAAATCTGTGGGGCATCTACTGAATTTTGCAGCTTTCTCCAACAGGCCCATTGGCTGGGTTGGCACTGCCACTCAGCTGCTTGGCATTCTTCATACATAGCTGGAATTCCTTGCCCCTTCGGGCACCTTATGTCTCTTTCACTCCCCTCCTCGCCATCCCCCTCACTCCGAGCTGGAGAGATTTCTGGGTTGCAGGGGTTAAAATCCAGCTGGGCAAAATGAGGACACCCACTCTGTTCAGCTGCTGTTGAGGATGAAACCATGGGAGAGGAGAAGGGGGGAAAAAAAGTAGTCTGCCAACTTTGTGGCTGCAGTATATATTCTTAAATCCAGACAAGGCTTAATATGAGCTAGGCTTTAACTCCAGAAATGTAGGACTTTTAAAAAATGTTTTCAGCCCCGGGGGTTAGGATTTAATTAGTTTTCAGCATCAGGAAGATTGAGGATGAGATGAGATCTGTAACTGATTTTTCAGGCTAAATCTTGACCATCTTAGAAGGTTCTACAGGTCTTCCACAAGACCTGTGGACTTCAACTCCCAGAATTCCCCAGCCAGCCATGGTGGCTGGGGAATTCTGGGAGTTGAAGTCCACACGCCTTAAAAGTTGCTAAGGTTAGACACCTGTTATAAGGAAATATCCTTTTAGATTCAGTTCCAAGTGGGGAAAAAGACACTGGATTCATGAAGGTTGCTTGGAAGGAAGGTTTAATGGTGGACAGGAGCACATGGCAGGAGCCCCTGTACAGAAAAGGTAACTTACATGGTTCCAGGTGTGGTGAAGAGAAAAAGAGAAAGAGGAATGCTGAGTTCCTGGTTTTTATAGTCTAAGTTGGGTCCCACCTCTTAGATTTCCTTTTCCTGTATAGAAATGTATCCCATTGGCTCTCAGACCCCCCAGGGGCATGCTGGGGTGGCTCTTGGCTTTTGTCTAATCCAGCTTTGGCTGAAATGAAAGGGCCTTGGGCAAATCCTATTATGGTTTTGTTATGCAGAAGACTTTCAGCCAGGTGAGAGGAATGTGTGTGCTGGGCCCAGTCCTTAATGACCCATTTGCAAGGCGTGGGGGTTTTCCAAGAGGAGTCTTTTGTTTGTTTAAAAGCATGTTTCCAGATGTGTTCCACAGAATATTTCCTACATTTTAATATCTCCTAGGATATCTCATTTCCTAGGAGAGGGGTGGGTGCTAACTTCCTACAATCCCTCATTTTTTTTCCCAAAACATGTGAGTGCAACACATGTTTTGACACAAGCTTCAAATTGATCAGGTCAGGGAGATTTTATGGGTGCTTTCAATTTTCTCTGATGCAGAGGGGAAGACGTTGAAAGAGGCAGTTGAAAGAGGCAGCAGCAGGATTCCTTCAGTGGCTCCCAAAAGGAGAGCTTTCAACCATGATGGTCAATGGCCAGGGCAAAAGTTCTGGCAATAAATTTACAGTATCCAATTTTCCATGCCAATTATGTTCAGATGTTTGATAACACTTTCGATGAGCTCCCAGACAGGTTTCAAGCAAGCACAGGCCCCACAATATTCCCACAGCCATGGTTTACCTTGAAATCACAGGCTGCCCATTTCCAAGGGATGGTTCTTGAATCTGCCCTAGCTCTTACTTTAGTGCATCTAGGATTTGTGAGTCCAAATTGAAATTAGCCAGTGTGCAATCTAGGCTTTTCCTTTTTTTTTTTTTTTAGAATGAGCCCTGGGACTCTTACTCCTGAGACCACCAGTGCAAAATACCCTGCTTTACTGGGCAGCAGTCAGGCCTTGGGTTTTCGAAGATCCTTTCTGCTAGCTCTTCAAGTGGGGAAATTGCCTGAGGGGACCTGTCCCCTTCCCCCATGGAATTAGCAGGGAGATATGACTGCCTGGGCTTTAATGCCACAAAGCAGGAGTCAAAACAACAACAACAACAAAAAAAACAGCAAGCTAAAAGCAGCTTTGGGTGGAGGTAGGTGAAAAAGGGATAACCTCAGTCTAATTCTGAATGGCGTGTCTCTGTGTGTTTGTGTATGCAGCTACAAATTTACCTCCCACTAGACAGAAATCTAAAGTGTACAGAACTCACTGTGGCAACCACTCCCAATACAATTCTTACATGAGTACATTAAACTGATTACAATATAGATGAGACAAGAAAGAGAAACGTTACAATGAATTTCAGTGAATGAAGCAAGGAAAGAAAGAAAACAAAGAAAAAAACTTTACAATGAATTTCTGTGACTGAAGCAAAGAAAGAAAGAAAAACTTTACAATGAATTTCTGTGACTGAAGCAAAGAAAGAAAGAAAAACTTTACAATGAATTTCTGTGACTGAAGCAAAGAAGGAAAGAAAAACTTTACAATGAAGTTCCCCCCTCCCCCCTAGTCTTTTCAGCTGTCTGCTGGGGATTGAAAATAGATGTTTGGTCTTTATTTGTCCATCTCAGGGTCCTTTCATTCATGTCTGCTGGGTGGCCTTAGGTGTTGGTGGTAAGGCTGGTCAGTCAGGCTTGGAAAGATCTGCTCCACTCTGGTTGCTGTGATGACTAGAGGACTAGATTCAAACCCACTTCTGGCTCAAATGGATGGAATGTCTTTACTGGAGGCAGTGTCTGAGCCCATTTGCTCTGCTTCCATAGGCTTCAGGATCATGTGTGCAGGGCTGAAAGACATAAGAACAGGGTCCCTTCCCCCTTTTGCTGGTAATTCTACCACGAGAGGCATTGTAAAAGGATTAGAGATTGGGGGGGGTAGATAGCTTGCAGGCAGGGTTTGAGGAAAACAATCAACACATCAGTATCGCAGTTAAATCAATTATAACAAAATGGAGACATCACCGGGGGGGGGGGGGGAAATGAACAGACATTTCCATCTTAGCAGAGAATTGGCATCCATTAAACATCACAGAAGAGCAATATTAAAACTGTTTGCATGTACATACAGTAAATGTAAAAATGAAAATTTCCTGTAAATTAACTTAAAACATTGTCCCTTAAATTTTGGCTTTTCTTAAAAACCTCGAGAGGAATAGGAAAATTGAACTCTGTTCCTTGTCCCAGACCAGGTTGGCCAGTCCTAACTGGGCAAAGACATTTTCCTTTCTTTTCAGTGCTTTTAATTTTCTAACAATTTGAAATTCATATCTCTAGGAAACAGAGATATTTTACAGTTGCAATTACCTCGAGTGCGCACAAGACAAGACAAAGACGTACACATACACAAAACATGGACAAAGAGGATGACAGGACACACACACAAGTCCTTCCTGCCATAAATTTCAGTTAAATTAGGGAAGGCACAAATCTTAACAAACAAACCACGTGGTTACATATAAGAGAGAGAGAAGAAAAGAGAGAGAGAAGAAACAACAAACACCTCAACATTTTTCCTTTTCTGTTTTCTTAAGTACCTTTATTTAGCCAAATTGGCTGTTTTGTTTTGTTTTGTTTCTCTGTGTCATCCCTCAGCAAAGCCCATTTTCTACACAAGTTTCCTGCTTTTACTTTTGCACATTCCTGTCATACAGATATATTCCTGGCGTCCCAGGTTCCAAGCCCACACAAGGGTCTCCGCCACCCTCGAACTAGAGCTTCCCATGATCCTTTAAATGTAAGGTTCACTTTGGCTTAGCTAGTGACGCGCTCAACAGTTTCAGAGACTAAAAAAAACTCTGGGAAGGACTTCCGATTCTCTCGTAGAAGTAAGGCCCCCTTCCTGTAGGGAATCTCTCTAGGTTTATCAGATCCAAAAAGGGGATCTGCGAGGACTAGCCGCCCCTGTACAGCTAGTACTAGGACCTCCACACTCACGGGCTTCACATTTAGAACTGAAAAATTCTGGGGTTTGCTTTTGGGATGTGCACATAAAAACGACAACAACAACAACAAAATTTGCTTTCCCACCCTTCAATCACATACATACACACACACACACACACACACAGACATTCTTCCTCCTTCCCTATCAGAAGGTCCTGTGCTCTGTAAACGCTAAACAGAACTTACACAAATCAAAACAGAGAAAGAGAAGACATTGACACATAGGCTGGTAGATGAGAAAGAAACTCTATACTACCAAATGAGGATAAACAAAAATAATATTATGAAAAGCTGTATGAGCAAGAAGTTTCAGAAAAATAAAATTAAAGAATATTTGGAAAAAAATGGAATTGCCTAAAGTACCAGAAAAGGACAAAAACTATTAAATGAATGAATATCAATGATGGAATTATCAGAAGCAGATCAAGAGACAAAAGAACAACCAAACACCAGGACCAGGTGGGCCAGTGGCAGAATTTTACAAAGATTTTAATAATGAGGTATTGATTGATGTAAAAGGTACCACATTCCTGAATGGGAGCAAATATTACTTTGATTCCAAAATAAGATTCAGATTTAATGCAGATAAAACTATAGGCCCATCTCTTCACTGAATGCTGACTATAAAATATATACTTCAATAATGGCAGCAAACTAAAAGGTTCCTAAATGAATTTATACATTCAGCTCTCTTAAGCTTTTTCTAAGAGACAGATTAAAAACAAAATGAGAATGATTTTAAATACATAAAAAAAAGGCACAAGAAAAGGATGCTATTCATTTTGATACTGGAAGTGCTAAATATAAATATTATGGCAGACACAGAAATTAAAGGCATGGAAACTTTGAAAACTAATTTTGCACCAAGTGAGAAATAAAATATGTTAATAACCAACCTTACTGACAATTTTGTTGTCCAAAAGGTAGAGAAGAGAACTAGAGGAGATAATTAAGTCCATACTTGACTTAATACTTACAAACAAAGAAGAAGTTGTAGAAGGATTTGAAACTGCATCATTAACATAACAAAAACGATTCAACACAATTGAACACACTAAAGTCTTAGATTTTAAAATAAAGCTGACCTTAATAAACTCAAGAGAAACTTGAGAAAGATTCCTTGGATGAAAGTCCTAAAGGAAAGAAGCAACTCAAGAAGCTTTGTAAACTCTGAAAAAACTTGATTATAAAAGCCAATTGCACAAAAGCAATCAGGAAAAAAAAACCAGAAATCCAAGAAACCAGCATGGCTGCACAAAGACCTCACTGACAAATTGAATGAATGAAGGACAGATACAAAAATGGAAACAGGGACACATAACTAAAGCAGAATATCAGCAGATAGCAAGAATCTGTAAAGAAAAATCAGGAAACAAAAGCCTTGAATGAACAACGACTTGCAACAAAGTGAAAGATAATATAAAAGATTCTTCCAATACATAAAAAAAAAAACAAGAAGAAAAATCAAGGAAACAGTTGGACCACTAAGGAGAGAAGGCAACACAGAGAAAGCCATGAGTTGCTTAATTCATTCTTTGCATGTCTTCTTGCAAAAAAGAAATGCAACCCAACTAACCAGAAATATAACTGGAAAGGAAAAATAAAACAGACTGTAAACTAAAGTTAAAATAAGCAAAAACAGTAAGAGAACACCAGGTCCCAGAGTCCTAAAGGAGCTGGTAAATGAAATCTCAGAACCACTGCACATCTTTTAAAAAAAATCTTGGGACACGGGGACCACCTGAGAAACTGGGAAAAAGCTAATGTGGTTCCCATCTTCAAAAAGAAAGAAAAAAACAACAACTAGACTGAGCCCTATCTAATGCAAAGAAAAGTAAAATCCTACCCCTAGGTAAGGAAAACCAAAAATATAGATAACTATTATAAATTGGTGCAACAAATTAAAACAGATTTGGAGAAGTGGAAAAGAACCACCATAAAATGAGTATCCTGCAATGGCTAGCAGACAAAACAGGGCTGGGGGGGGGAGAAGGGGGGGGAAGGGGGGGAAGGAAATATCAAAGGATTTAGGAAGATACATTAACTTGGTTAAACAAAAAACATGATTATTTTTTCCCTAAAATGATTTGTACCCAGACAACACACTATTCAATTGAAATTGGAATTTATATATGCCATAAAGTAAAATTAAAAAGCAAAAATTACCCCCCCACACACATACACACATGCAAACACACATTTCCCAGTTTTCTATGGTTTAAAGTAAAATTTAGAGGTAGGTACTCACCTTCTTTCCAAGCAGCCCTTGAATCAAAACCCCTTTAAAACCTACTTCCCAATGGCCAAGGCCTAATAAATTTATTTAGGCCAGGATCATTGAAGAGGTTACTTGGAATCCATCTGGCTCGCCAATTGTTATAAGGAAATATCCTTTTAGGTTCAGTTCCAAGTGGGGAAAAAGACACTGGATTCATGAAGGTTGCTTGGAAGGAAGGTTTAATGGTGGACAGGAGCACATGGCAGGAGCCCCTGTACAGAAAAGGTAACTTACATGGTTCCAGGTGTGGTGAAGAGAAAAAGAGAGAGAGGAATGCTGAGTTCCTGGTTTTTATAGTCTAAGTTGGGTCCCACCTCTTAGATTTCCTTTTCCTGTATAGAAATGTATCCCATTGGCTCTCAGACCCCCCAGGGGCATGCTGGGGTGGCTCTTGGCTTTTGTCTAATCCAGCTTTGGCTGAAATGAAAGGGCCTTGGGCAAATCCTATTATGGTTTTGTTATGCAGAAGACTTTCAGCCAGGTGAGAGGAATGTGTGTGCTGTGCCCAGTCCTTAATGACCCATTTGCAAGGCGTGGGGGTTTTCCAAGAGGAGTCTTTTGTTTGTTTAAAAGCATGTTTCCAGATGTGTTCCACAGAATATTTCCTACATTTTAATATCTCCTAGGATATCTCATTTCCTAGGAGAGGGGTGGGTGCTAACTTCCTACACACCGTTAGACAAAAGCCACAAGACTGTATTTCTAGCTCTCTCTTGCTCTTGCTCTCCAAGGAACTTATCGTATTTTTTGGAGTATAAGACGCACCGGAGTATAAGACGCACCTTAGTTTTGGGGGAGGAAAATAGGGGAAAACAATCTGCCTACCAGGTATTCATCTGGCTAGCATCCTTAGTCTGGTCAGCTTCAGCACATTATTTTATCTCCTGGTTAGGACTTTAAAAAAACCTTCTTCTGAGAGAATAACAATGAAAGAACCTGCAAGCCAGTAAGAGCTGGGAAGATGGTTAGCACCTGGTTAGGGCTAGAAAAAAACTTATTCGGAGCAAGTAGAACAATGAAAAAAAATTCTGCAAAGACTTAGGGCTGGAAAAACATTCTTTGGAGAGAGTAACAATGAAAAAGCCTGCAAGGTAAGAGCTGGGAAGATCTGTTAGCACCTAGTTAGGGCTGGAAAAAAAAGCTACATTCGAAGTATAAGACGCACCCAAATTTTCAGCCACTTTTAGGGAGGAAAAAGGTGCGTCTTATACTTCAAAAAATACGGTAATGTTCTCCACAAAATGTTTTATTTTATTTCACATCTTTACATCACAAATATACAATTTCATTTTCTCAATAATAATGCAATACTCTTACATATATTTTCTGTTTCATTAAAACAATTGTTATTTTTTTTTACCATCGAGACTGCTTTTTTGCCATCCCTTGCCCCCCTTTTTTATTTCCTACAACCCTTCTCCCTCTTCTCCTCCCTCTACTCTTACTTTCCTTTCCCTCCCTTCCCTCCTCTACATCCCTTTCCTCTCTCCTACTGCTCTCCTCTTCCCGCCTTTTACTTTTTCTCCTATCCTCTTTTGTGAGTTCCCGAGCAGATTAGAGATTGAAGCTAGGTGATTTCTACCTTGATTCTTTCATTTTGTATCGGACTGGTTCAATAATTTTTAGGTTCTCTTGTTTTCAGTAATAATGTTTATTAAAGTTTAAATATACAAAGATAAAAAAACTAAGAGACATATAGAAATATATAAAAACTAAAAAAAATTATTGAAAAGTTTAGAGGAAAAACATAAAAGAAGATAAGATTTTTTTTTAAAAAAAAGGTATAGACGTAGGCCTTGATTTATGAGCAGACCATTTGTTTAAGAAAGGTTCAGAATTAAGAGTGGCTTTGGAAAAAGTAATTTATGTATGTCTTTGCATTGACAACTTTTACCATCCCCATGGTCACATGATGGCAGATTTCTTCTCATATGTCTTGGCTATAAACCAGTGTTTCTCAACCTTGCCAGTTTGAAGATGGGTGGACTCCAACTTCCAGAATTCCCCAGCCAGCTCTGCTTAATGGACAGCTCTGCTGGCTGGGGAATTCTGGGAGTTGTAGTCCTTCAAGTTGCCAAGGTTGAGAAACACTGCTATAAACTATTATAAAGCCTCAATCATTCAATCTTAATCAGCAAAAGTCCATTAAAATTTACCAGAAGTCACAAGATATATAACCCTAACATATATAACATATATAACCCTAATCAAATAAATCAGTTTCATAATCCTTTAGGTTTAGTAAAATAATTTATCATTTCCTCTAAAAATACAATAAAAATGATTTCTTCCCCTATTTTATCTCTTATCTATAAACAGATAAAGCCTCATCAGTCAAGAAAAATCCATTAAGAACCACCAGAAACAGCAACTTATTAAAAATCTTAGCATTTAATCCTTCAAATAGTATGCCACAAATTAATTTCTTCTCATTTTCTCTTTGTCTCTTCTCAGAAACTGCTTTGCAAGTTTAACACATACCAGAAATAGCAGCTTTATTTTAACAAAATAATCTCTTCCTCCCATATATTATCTCTAAAGAAATCATTAAGACTTTGTCATTCAGTTCTGGTCAAGAGGAATCCATTAAAAGTTACTAGAAAGAACATCATATATACTTTTAAATCTTGATCAAATAAGCCACTTTTATATTCTTTCTTTTTGCTTTTAAAACTTTTGAAAGAAATAACCTTTAGTGTTCCAACAACTGATTTCTTTTTAGAATAACAGAATAACAGAGTTTGGAAGGGACCTTGGAGGTCTTCTAGTCCAACCCCTGCTCAAGCAGAAAACCCTATACCATTTCAGACAAATGGTTGTCCAATCTCTTCTAAAAAACCTTCAGTATTAGAAATGCCCACAACTTCTGGAGGCAAGCTGTTCCATTGATTGCAGATAGTCCTCGATTTAGGACCAAAATTTAAGCACGTTTCTATTGTTTATAGAGACATTTCTGAAGTGAGTTTTGCCACATTTTACGATTTTTCTTGCCACAGTTGTTAAGTGAATCACTGCAGTTGATTAGTTAGTAACCCAGTTGTTAATGTGAATCTGGCTTCCCCGTTGACTTTGTTGGTCAGAAGGTCGCAAAAGGGGATCACATGACCTTGGGACACTGCAATGGTCATACATATGAACCAGTTGCCAAGCATCTGAATTTTGATCACTTGATCATGGGGATGTTTCAAAGGTCGTAACTGAGAAACAGTCATAAATCAATTTTTTCAGTGCCGTTGTAACTGAACGGTTGCTAAATGAACTGCTGTAAGTCGAGGACTACCTGGACTTGTTCTATTAGGAAATTTCTCCTTAGTTCTAAGTTGCTTCTCTCCTTGATTAGTTTCCACCCATTGCTTCTTGTTCTACCCTCAGGTGCTTTGGAGAATAGTTTGACTCCCTCTTCTTTGTGGCAACCCCTGAGATATTGGAACACTGCTTTCATGACACCCCTTGTCTTTCCTTTCATTAAACTAGACATACCCAGTTCCTGCAACCGTTCTTTATATGTTTCAGCCTCCAGTCCCCTAAACATCTTCTCTGTGCTTTATTCATTTTCTCTTTCTCTTTTTTTCTTTGTTGTTGTTAGTGCTGGATGTGTGTTTTGTTTGTTTTCCCAATTTGTATTGTTTTTTATGATAAAACTATACTTAAACAAAAAAAACCTCCTTCATAAATGCAGCACATCACTTTTGTAAGTCAAAGAGAAGAAAGTTTTCCAAGTCTCTCTTCGGATTTATTATTTGTATCTCCCTTTTAGTTCTTAAGAAACCAATCATTTTCACTTGTAAGCCTTGTGTAATATCTTTTTTCCATATGTATCTTTTCATTTTGAAATCCATATCCAAAACAACTTGTTTCTCTGTTGTATCCTTTTCTATCTCCTCTTTTAAAAACCCATTTTTATGATAGCTGATAATCTCAAGAGAAATTCCTGAGTGCATTGTTGCCAAATATCCTGTCCATGTGTTGTGTGCTTAAGGGGTTTTCGTTGTGTCTTCTGACTGTTAGTTGGTGTTCATGGATGCACTGGGCTAAACTTCCGCCTGTCTGTCCTACATAGTAGCTATCACATACACTGTGTTGTAGATGACTCCAATTTTTCCTTCTGGGTCTTTTGGTTTACTTCAGTTATTTAGGACTAAGGAAAAGCTAAGGAGAAAGTTCCTGACAGTTGGAACAATTAATCAGTAGAATAATTTGCCTCCAGATTAAGTTGGGAATGCTCCAACAGTGGATGTTTTTAAGAAGAGATTGGACAACCATTTGTCTGAAATGGTATAGGGCCGTGATGGCTAACCTTTTCTGGACGGAGTGCCCAAAGCGTGCATGCACCCAAACCCCCAAAATGCAATGCGTGCTCGCCCTGTGCATGCACATGCAGCCCCCTCACCTGCCCCGCCCCCTGCGCATGCGCGTGTGACCCCCCTGTACGTGCCCCACGCATGCGCATGCAACCCTGCACCCGCCACACATGTGTGCGTGACCCCCGCATGCACCCCACCCCCCGCACATGGGCGAGCGACCCCCTGCACGTGCCTCGCCCCCCCCACGCATGCGTGTGTGACCGTCCTGCACTCTCCCCGCCCCCCACGCATGCACGTCAAGAGACCTGACAACCAGCTGGCCAGCGGGAGGCACGGACGCATGCGCAGCGGAGCTGAACTGGGGCGACGGCTCGCTTGCCCACAGAGAGGGTGCTGTGTGCCACCTGTCGCACGCGTGCCGTAGGTTCACCATCACAGGTATAGGGTTTCCTTCTTGAGCAGGGTGTTGGACTAGAAGACCTCCAAGGTCCCTTCCAATCTTGTTATTCTGTTTTTCTGTTAGGAGGGCTTTAGTTGATTTGTGTGCTAGGGCGATGCTAGGTGTGGTTATAATTGTTGGTTGTTTCTGAGATGTTTTTGATCATTAATTAATCTACGGCCTGCTTTGCAACTTAGCAGTCTTGTTTGCTCAGCCCAAGCTTCCAACGATATAATCAATAAAAGTTTTGGGGAGAATTCACCTCCTTGGCTATTGAATTTGTTCTGTTGGGTATTTTAGATCATGAGAAAGGGCTGGGTGTTTTCAAGTTGCCTTTTTTGGCATGGTTGGTACCTCCCTGCCACCCACCTCCGTCTCCTGGCTGATTCTACCCTGCTTCTTTAATTTCTTTTAGCTGCTCCGCCGCCTCCATACCTAAAGCCCTTGAAAAATTCAGGAATTCCCCTATGCAAAGTAACTATCTAGCTTCACATGACATAATTGGGAAAAATCACTTTCCTTGCTCTATCCAGCTGGACCAAGGATTAAACTCGGAGCATTTTGTGTGCAAACTGGGAGTTGTAGTCCTGAGCAACGTTGTAAAGGTTTTGCTTTTTTTTGGGGGGGGGGTTTAGTTAGGACATTGCTCCTGATTTGGGGGGTGGGGGGGTTGATCAATGCTTTGATTCATTTCCCCCCTTGCGCCTTTTGCATTGCCCACTGTCTACCCTCCTCCCCAAATTATGGCCTGTCAGCTGCTGTTACTGGCCTTAGATCAGGCAGCTGTTAGAAGGGACATTCCAGCAATGGATTGTGGGAGCAGCTGGCCAGCCTCACAGACAAACACACACACACATACACACAAAACAACACTCTTCCCAAACCACGGATTAAGGCACAGTGAAGGGAGAGCGAGCTTGCTTCCTGAATAACGTGTGTGAGAATTCCTGGGAAATTGTGTGTGTGTGTGTATTCTTGTCTCTGCAGGGATATTGGATAAAGGACTGTGGAGATTGGGTATGGTCTATGGGCAAAGCATGTTTGCGGGGCTTTATAAGGAAGCCTGTGCCAACCTAATGCCTTCCAGATGTGATATGTCTGTTTGTTTGCATAATGCCACCATCATTTTTATAACTAACTCAAGTGGTGAACATATTCAGCCTTCCTCCTCCTGTTTCCCCCATAACAACAATCCTGTGAGGTGGGTTAGGCTGGGAGAGGGTGACTGTCCCAAGGTCGCCCAGCTGGATTTTATGGCTAAGGCAGGACGTGAACTCATGGCCTCCTGCTTTCTAGTCTGTGCCTTAACCACTAGACTAGACCAAACCTGTGGATGAGTGATGTTGGAAATCTAGATGGTGATTTTGGGGGAAATTTAGGGAAGACCTAAATTTTGGGAAGACCTAAATTTGGATTGGATTGGATTGGATTGGATTGGGGTAGGTAGGTAGGTAGGATGGATGGATTGATGGATGGATGTAGAGATGGATAGGTAGACGGATAGATGGATGACAGACAGACAGACAGACTGTTTAGTTCTGGTTCTTTAAGCCAGAGGTCTCCAACCTTGGCAACTTTATGAGGTGTGGACTTCAAATCCCAGAATTCCTCAGCCAGCCATGCTGGCTGAGGAATTCTGGGAATTGAAGTCCACACCTCATAAAGTTGCCAAGGTTGGAGACCTCTGCTTTAAGCAGTCTAAATTGTTGATTAATAATGATGTCCATAGTGCTGAGAAATATGGGAACTGGACCTCTGCAAGAAGTCAAGCTGAATTTGAGAGTTGGATGTTGTAACTATATGGCAGTCCAAGTCATCTATTTATTTATTTATTTATTTATTAGATTTTTTTTATCCCACCTTTATTATTTTTATAAACAACTCAATGTGGAGAACATACCGGACATAATACAGGGAGTCTTCGATTTGTCATCCCATTGGGATCCCAATTTCTATTGCTAAGCAAGGCAGCACTTAAGCGAGTCACTGCCCGACTTAGACCTTCCTTGCCATGGTGGTTAAAACAAATTACTGCATTTGTTCAGCGAATCGTGCATTCTTTAAGCAAGTCTAGCTTCCTCACTTGATTTTTGCTCATCGGAAGCCAGCTGGAAAGATTGCAAATGGTGATCACCTAACTCCAGAATGCTGCAACCGTTATAAGTGCATGCCAGTTGCCAAGTGCCCAAAGTGTCAGGTGTGCTTCCATTCAAAGTCCAGGAAATAAAAACCCCAACTCCATGTTGATAGAGATGAGTACTTTTACTAGACAAGAAGTGATAGCAACAAAAGGAAAGCAAGTTCTGAGGCAAAAGGCACATAAAATGCATATACAAAGAATCCCAAAACCCTCCCTCATAACCCCCCTGGGCAATTCATCCAATCCCCATGTCCCAAGATGTCAGGTGGGTGCACCGGCCGTTTGGTCTTCCACATCTGGTCCAACCGGAAGCCGTTGACCTTAAGCAGGCTATAAACATGTCCATGTAGCCTGGCAGTCCCCTATGAGAACTTCCCTCCCTAACTTCCTAATCAAACACAAGTAGAACAACCTCCAGCACACTTCCCCCCACCACCCAAATACCTAACACCCCCCCCCGTTTCTATGGCAGCCAAAGCAAGCAGGCAAAGTAGAGGCTGACATGTTGCTGCTACAATGTTGTAAGTGTGAGGACTGGTCGTAAATCACTTTTTTCACTCAGGCAAGCCTTGAGGGTGAAAAACGGCCCAATAGGGGCGCATGCGCGGGGATGCACGCATGCACAGTGTGGCATGTGTGTGTGGGTTGTATGCTGGCACACGCGCGCACTAGCGTGCACTCACACTTCCATTTTTGGCACGCAAGAAGAAAAAGGTTCACCATCACTGTTATAGGGTTTCCTGCCTGAACAGAGGATTGGATTAGAACAGGGATGTCAAACTTGCGGCGTCATGTTGTCGTCATGTGATGTATCACGACTTCCCCCCTTCGCTAAACCAGGGGTGTGCGTGGCCAGCGCATGACGCATCTGGCCCATGGGCCACGAGTTTGACACTCCTGGACTAGAAGGTCCCTTCCAACTCTGTTATTCTGTTACACTCATTTTCATTATATTTGGGGATAACGTGAATGAATTTCCAAAGACTCTAAAGGGTTATAGTCGATCTGCGTCAGCATATTGATGAACTTTTCCTAAAACAAAAAGTGAAGGAGAAACAGATATTGAATGGAGAGTCTAGGCCGATTTTTCCCCTTTGCCTGCCCTGCCAAGTCCTGCACCCTTAATCTGGATCACCCCTTCCCCATCTGTTCTGCAGCTGTTGCGTTCATGAGAAAGGGTTTTCCGTTTGGGAATAGATGGCTCTTAGATCCATGTGTGAAAATCTTAAACTGGAATACAGATGCTTAGGCAATTGTCATTTCCACAGCGAATGTTTGAAACAGTTTTGGGCCATGTGGCAGAGAAAGCCATTGTAGTACAGGCAGTCCATTTGGTCCAAAAGTTCATTTAATGACCCTTCAAAGTTACAATATAGAAAAAAGTGACTTATGAGAGTTTTTCATACTTAACAAGCATTTTAGCGTCCCTGAGGTCATGTGATCAAAATTCAGACACTTGGCAACTGGTTCATATTTATGACGGTTGCAGTGTCCCGGGGTCATGTGATCAACTTTTGCAACCTTCTGACAAGCAGAGTCAATGGGGAAACCAGATTCACTTAACAACTGTGCCACTAACTTAACAACTGCAGTGATTCACTTAATAGAATAGAATAGAATAGAATTCTTTATTGGCCAAGTGTGATTGGACACACAAGGAATTTGTCTTTGGTGCATATGCTCTCAGTGTACATAAAAGAAAAGATACATTTGTCAAGAATCATGAGGTACAACACTTAATGATTGTCATAGGGTACAAATAAGCAATCAGGAAACAATCAATATTAATATAAATCGTAAGGATACAAGCAACAAGTTACAATCATACAGTCATAAGTGAGAGGAGATGGGTGATAGGAACGATGAGAAGAATAATAGTAATAGTAATGCAGCCTAAGTGAATAGTTTGACGGTGGTGAGGGAATTACCGTAGTTGTTTAGCAGAGTGATGGCGTTCGGGAAAAAAACTGTTCTTGTGTCTAGTTGTCTTGGTGTGCAGTGCTCTATAGCGTCGTTTTGAGGGTAGGAGTTGAAATAATTTATGTCCAGGATGTGAGGGGTCTGTAAATATTTTCACGGCCCTCTTTTTGACTCATGCAGTATGCAGGTCCTCAATGGAAGGCAGGTTGGTAGCAATTGTTTTTTCTGCAGGGGCAAGAAAGGTCGTATACAACAGGACAACATTCACTTAAATGTCTCACTTAACAACAGAAATTTTGGGTTCAATTATGGTGGTAAATCAAGAACTACCTGTACTCACACATCATTCCACTCGCATGCACCCAGGGGCTTAGCCAACCCAGGCTTAAAGCGTACCAATTCTTTCCGTAACCAAACTTTACACAAGGAAGTACTTATTGTTTAATTGGAGGGAAATCCCAAAACGTAGCAGAAGTTTCAGATGAAGGTCTAAGTTGTGTTATTTGACATCTCTTCAATTGTTCCCGGCAGAAATTGATAAAATAGGGATGTTGATCAATTGATTTACTCTTGGTAACCATTAAAAGTTTTGATTAAATCATTCTAAGGTTAAAAACTGGCTCAGCTCCTGAGCTGCATTTTATCAGTAGGAGAGGAAACATTAGCTTGCAGCTCTGGGGGGTTCCCCTTGCTTTGCAACATGCTGATTTTGTAGATTTAAAAGAGAGAGCATGGATGGGGGACAAGGGGAAATTTTAATACAAAAGTCTCAAAGGAGAGCATACTTAATCCTTCCTTTATGGGTTTGTTCCTTAGATCCTAGGGTGTAGGGAATCTGCATGAAATTTAGTGCAATCAATCAAAAGGCACGTTTTCATTTCAAAACAGTTTTATTGGCATTTTACTGGATTTCCCATTAAAATCTGACATTGAAATCGTGGTACCATTATCCAGTTGTTGGACAATGAACTTCAGTGATGATAATTTTGGGAAGGTCGAGAGACTGGGTGTTTCCACCTGTGATCTGACATTGCTCAACTCAGTCCTCTGATCCATGTTCCCAGGGAACGAGTGGAATTGTAGTTCAATGCATTTGGAATAGGAATAGAATTCTTTATTGGCCAAGTGTGATTGGACACACAAGGAATTTTTGTTTGGTGCATATGCTCTCAGTGTACATAAAAGAAAAGATACATTTGTCAAGAATCATGAGGTACAACACTTAATGATTGTCATAGGGTATAAATAAGCAATCAGGAAACAATCAATATTGATATAAATCGTAAGGATACAAGCAGCAATTTATAAGTGGGAGGAGATGGGTGATAGGAACAATGAGAAGACTAATAGTAATAGTAATGCAGCCTTAGTGAATAGTTAGTGGTGAGGGAATTATTTGTTTAGCAGAGTGATGGCGTTCGGGAAAAAACTGTTCTTGTGTCTAGTTGTCTTGGTGCGCAGTGCTCCATAGCGTCATTTTGAGGGTGAGAGTTGAAACAGTTTATGTCCAGTATGCGAGGAGTCAGTAAATATTTTCACAGCCCTCTTTTTGACTCGTGCAGTATACAGTTCCTCAATGGAAGGCAGGTGGGCAGCAATTGTTTTTTCTGCAGATGGCAGATGTTAGCTTGGAAAAAAAGAACTGATCTAAAGATGCATTTGGAACAATATCTCCAAAGCTCAGCAAGATGGCGCTTAGACCAAGAACAATGTTAGCTTATCCATGCTCCTTGAGTTAAACGATAAAGAAAAAAAAAAAGTGCAATAATCAGTTCCACTGACTGACAGCTCTGACTCTCAAGAATTTGCTTCTAAACCCGTCCTTTAATGCATGGGCTTGGAACGTTCCTAAGTAGAGGAGCATTTTCTTTGATGCTCACAAATTCCAATATGATGGTCTCCTTTAGATTGTCTGTTGGTCCGTGGGCCTGACATTTGGTACACTCTATATGTCCAAAGGACGGGCAGGGATAGAGTAGATACACCCCCTGGGCTCCCTGATTTTGACAGTGCTTTAAGGTTGGGACTTGAAGGATGCTTTCCTTCCTGGATCTTCTGGTATGAGCAGAAGCTGTAGCATCTGCTGGAAGAAGGTGACCTTGCCCCATAGAGGACCATTGGTTTGCTTAATGACTGTGGCATATGCAATGAAATTTCATTTTAATGTATGCCGATTAGTGTACATTCAAAGCAGGGGTGGGTTCTACTTACATTCCCTACCAGTTGGCATCATGTCGGAAGTGCGTGTTTTGCACACACGCACTTGCTTTGCTCGCATACAAGCCGGCGTCACGACGCATAAACGACCCTCTGCGCATGTACAGAGGATTCTTTGCCAGCCGCTTTCAAGCAGCGGCGACCGGAGGACCGGTTCAGGGATGTGGCCAGCCAGCCATCACTACCGGTTCGGTGAGCGGAGGCAAATTTCCACCACCGGTACAGGCGAACCGGTCCAAACCGGCAGCAACCCACCACTGATTCAAAACGACAATAAAGTTATTCTAAGTCTAAGTCTATTCACCATTGATCCTCTTAATGACCGTGGCATTCATTTAATGGCTACGACGCTTGCTTAACGACCATTGGAAGAAAGTTGGGAACATCATTTTATGTTTTTACATTTTACAACCGTCATGACATTACCATCATACGAGCCGTGGTGACGTGGTGGTTAGAATGCAGTACTGCAGGCTAACTCTGCTCACATTGCCAGCAGTTCGATTCCTTCGATTCTCCCCGGCTTCAAGGTTGACTCAGCCTTCTATCCTTCCGAGGTCGGTAAAACGAGGACCTGGCTTGTTGGGGGCAATATGCTGACTCTGTAAACCGCTTAGAGAGGGCTGTAAAGCACTGTGAAGCGGTACATAAGTCTTAAGTGCTATTGCTATTGCTAATGGGCAGGCTCCATTATAATTGCATGTCGAGGATTACCTGTATTTTTCTCTCTGAAGAAATCCAGGGTGGGACATGCTGTGCAAGGACATGTTCTTCCTGGCTCAAGAAGCTGTGACCCTCCAGGCATCATAGAACTCCAAACTCCAGCAGCGCCAGCCAACCAGTTGGGCTTTTTTCCACGAAACAATCCTGAACTTTGCATGGAGGCTGTGTTCATGGAGGGCTCTAAGCCACAGTGGGTTTTTTGCTTGGTTTTGGGCTTAATATAATAACATATTTATATGGGTAGATTTGCATGTAACACTAAGCCAAAAGTAAACAAACTCCACTTACCACTTATCTTCTTTTGCTCTTCCTCTTTTTATGCTCATTTTTTTTAAAAAAAATTTATTAAAAAGTTTTTTATTTATAAAACAGATAAAAGAACAAAGAGACAAAACATACAATAAACGTAAAGAACAAGTACATGACGAATCGTAATCTAGTATACATATTTACATTCCGCTAATTTATACATCGTTATTTATCTTAAATTGCAAAGATGAGTTATAGTTTTCCTTTCATCTCCATCATTTTAATTTTTAATCTTGGTTCTCCTTTTTCCCCACCAATGATATAATTTGTTCCAGGTTTCAATGTATTCAATTTCATCTTTTCCCTTCATTTCTAACGTTAACCTATCCATTTCAGCACATGTTAATATTTTGCGTAAAATTTCTTCTTCTGTGGGTATGTTTTGTTTTTTCCAATTTTGAGCAAAAGTTAACCTTGCGGCAGTCAATATATGTAGCATTAAGTATATTATGTTTTTGTCATATTTGTCTAATGTTATCCCTAATAAAAAGAGTTCTGGTTTGAGGTCCAATTTTATTTTTAATATTTCTTCCAGCCATTGTTTGATTGTTGTCCAGAATTCTCGTGCTTTTTGGCACTCCCACCACATATGATAATATGTGCCGGGTTGCATTTTGATATGGGTAGATTTGCATGTAACACTAAGCCAAAAGTAAACAAACTCCACTTACCACTTATCTTCTTCTGCTCTTCCTCTTTTTATGCTCATTTTGTCTTGTTTTTAATTTGAGGAATGACATCACTGGAAAAAAAATCCATGCCTGGAATTCCAGGATGAACGGCAGGGGAGGAGAGCTTGACTATCTATTGCATATGTTTGTATTTCTATTCTTAGTTGTGAGTAATAATTGATGACACTTGCTTCACTGCAGTAGCTGGGCTGTAATGCTGATGAGCTGGGCAGCTTAAATGTCTAACAGTGTCTGGTAAATTGAACCTCCATATTCAGAGGCGTTACAAGTAGTCTTGTCGATTTAGGACTACAATTGGGACTGTAATTTTGCAATTGTAATTGGAGGCACCATGTGACCAGACTTGATTTTATGACCGTTTTTATGATGTTCATTAAGTGAGTCACCACAGTCACCAAATAACTACCGTACGTGATCGTTATGTGAAGCACCTGATCACAGGGATGGGCTCATTTTACCCAAAGGGCATTTTTTTGCGAGAAAACAGCCATAAATTATAATAGTGATTTCAGCTTAACAGAATAACAAAGTTGGAAGGGACTTTGTAGGTCATCTAGTCCAACCCCCCACCCAAGCAGGAGACTCTACACCATATCTGACAGATGGCAATCCAATCTCTTCTTGAAAGTCTCAAGTGATGAAGCTCCCACAACTTACGAAGGCAAGCTGTTCCATTGGTTGATTGTTCTCACTGTCAGAAAGTTCCTCCTTATTTCTAGGTTGAATCTCTCCTTGATCAGTTTCCATCCATTATTCCTTGACTGGCCTTCGGGTGCCTTGGAGAATAGCTTGACCCCCTCCTCTCTGTGGCAGCCCTTCAAATATTGGAACACTGCTATCATGTCTTCCCTGGTCCTTCTCTTCGCCAGACTGTCCATGCCCAGTTCCTGCAACCGTTCTTCATATTGTTGCAAAATGCGATCACATAGCTAACAAGATCATACTAGTGCACTGATTGCCAAGTGCCTGAAGATCACACTACCATGGGGGCAGTGCTGCAGTTGTAACTTTGAGGACGAGTCATAAGTAATTTTGAGTTTGTTGTAGCTTTGAATCATTGTTAAGCAGCCATTCGTAAGTTGGGGATACCAGAACTGGGGACAAATAACGGGGTTTGGCTTCTTCTATGTTTCTTTTCTCTGCCTATTTGAAACTTCTGAGAGTGCAGGATGGGCTGAGTCCTTGACCTATCCAGACGTATGTTTTTATTATTTATTTTCTTTATTTAGTGAGATTTATATACCGCCTCACAGTGCAAGCACTCTCTAAGCGGTTTACACCAGTAAGCAATGTATATTTATATTGCCCCCAACAATCTGGGTCCTCATTTTACCTACCTCGGAAGGATGGAAGGCTGAGTCAACCTTGAGCCGGTGAGATTTGAACCGCTGACCTGCGGATCACCGTCAGCTAAAGTGGCCTGCAGTACTGCACTCTAACCGCTGCGCCACCTCGGCTCTTTTGAATGATTTTATTGAAATAAGTGAGTTATGCCCATTTTTCACACAGTTGCAGCATCCTCATGGTCACGTGATCAAAATTCGTACACTTGGCAACCCATATTTATGACGGTTGCAATGTCCTGGGGTCATGTGATTCCCCTTTTACGACCGTCTGACAAGCAAAGTCAACGAGGAAGCCAGATTCACCTAACAACCATGTGACTAATTTAACAACTGCAGTGATTCACTTAACTGTGGCAAGAAAGCTCATAAAATGGAGCAAAATTCACTTAACAACTGTCTCGCTTAGCAGCAGAAATTTTGGACTTAATTGTGGATGTAATTTGAGGACTACCTGTATGACTACTAGGTGCTCTGTAATTAACATGAGTTAATTACAGTCTGCCTGCTTCATTCCTAATAAACAAGATCATGGTTTTACTCTACTTGAGCTTATTTCACCAATATTTATCTGAAAGAACCACGTTATTTTTTAAGCAATCCCATGGCCACCTCTTTTATTACAGGGTGGATTTTCCCAGAAGCAAAGTGTATGAGGAGCCACAGATTTGGCTTGTAGCCCTCTTTGTCCGCGATGATTATGTGTTATAATGCTGTTGGTGTGTCACTTCCAGTCCCTTCTGGCCGGAATCTAGGAAAATAAAGACAATAGCAGCATGTGAGTGATTTCCTTGACTGGAACGCGTGGTATTTATTAGAACCGATCAAGGGCTTGAACTAGGAAATGAATAAGGTTGAAATGACCGCTAAGTCAGGTTGAAATCACTCACCATCAGGCTGAGTGATGGAGGAAAAGACCCACATAAGGTTATGAACATAGAATAATAGAGTTGGAAGGGACCTGGGAGGTCTTCTAGTTCAATCCCCTGCTCAAGCAGGAGACCCTATACCAGCGATGGTGAACCTTTTTTTGCTCGGGTGCCAAAAGGGCGTGTGCAATACTGTGCGTGTGCCCACACCCATAATGCAATGCCCTCCCCCCCACGCATGCATGCACATCCCCCCTTACACTGCCTTCAGTGAGGCCTGCGCATGTGCGCAGGCCTCACTGAAGCCTCTGGACTTCCAGTAGGCCCGTTGGGACGTTTTTCGCCCTCCCCAGGCTTCAGGAAAGCCTCTGGAGCCTGTGGATGGCGAAAAATGGGCCTACCGGAACAAACTTACGGTATGCCTGTTGGGTCCATTTTTTCGCCATCCACAGGCTCCAGAGGCTTTCCTGAAGCCTGGGGAGGGCAAAAATGGCCTCCCCCGCCCCCCAGAAGGCCAAAAATCAGCCGGCCAGTGCGCACATGGGCGCTGGAGCTGACATATGGCAACGCCTTGCGTGCCCTCAGATATGGCTCCGTGTGCCACCTGTGGCACAGGTGCCATAGGTTCGCCATCACGTCTCTATACCATTTCAGACAAATGATTGTCCAGTCTCTTTTTGAAAGCCTCCAATGATGAAGCACCCACAACTTCTGAAGGCAAGCCATTCCACTGGTTTATTATTCTAACTGTCAGGAAATTTCTCCTTAGTTCTAGGTTGCTTTTCTCCTTGGTTAGTTTCTCATCTTGCCTTTTGGTGCTTTGAAAAATAGCTTGGCTCCCTCGTCTTTGTAGGAGCCCCTCAAATATAGGAACACTGCTGTCATGTCTCCTATGGTCCTTTTCATTAGACTAGTGTAGACCTACCCAATTCCAGTAACAGTTCTTTGTTAACTGCTTCTTCGTTAACTGCAGTTATCTGCTTCGTTAATGGCTTCTTTTTTGAACTTTTTCAACAGGCATGAAAGTTCAGTTATCGATGTAACCAGACCACTGGTCGGAGACAGGATGGGACCTAGGATGCTCTGGTTTTTGCTGCTAGTCTCCGTGGGGACATCGGAGTTGGAAGAGCACTTTGATCCAGGTAAGAAGCAGAAGCCGAAGAGAGAAAAGGGCAGAGGTTCAAAACAGCTGGCTGGCATCAGGGTTCAACTCTGTTTTCAGTTGTAGGAGAAGCAAGTGAATGAAGTTCCTCAAATGCACATATCCTGGATCAGGGGTGGGCAAACTATGGTTCTTTGAGGACCTGTGGACTTCAACTCCCAGAATTCCTGAACCAGCCATGCATGCATGGCTGACTCAGGAATTCTGGGAGTTGAAGTCCACAGGTCCTCAAAGAACCATAGTTTGCCCACCCCTGTCCTGGATTAACCAGAAGAGGCCTTCGTGCACATAAACACTGCACAGTTTGGGGAAAGGATGAACTTGTCAAATCTGGGAAGTTAGGAGGAGGAACTTCAGGTCAGCTTCTCTCATAAGTGAGGGAAAATAGGACGAGGGAGAGCTCCGTGTGCTGCTTTGAGATCCTGAGTGAAAGACAAAATATCAATCAAAACAAGTATATTCCACAATAATCCCAGCTGTTCACATGAAAATAGCACTTATAGCACCTAGACTTACAGTATATACCGCTTCATAGTGCTTTACAGCCCTCTCTAAGCGGTTTACAGAGTTCAGCATATTGCCCCCAACAATCTGGGTCCTCATTTTACCGACCTCAGAAGGATGGGAGGCTGAATCAACCTTGAGCCTGGTGAGATTTGAACAGCTGAACTAGCAGTCAGCTGGAGTAGCCTGCAGTAGCTGCATTTAACCACTGCGCCACCTCGGCTCATAAGTAGTCAGTGGTTAATGAGAATGAAATCTAATAAGCATAAAAATGTGACAGATTAACTAGAACTAGAAAAATGAACAAAGATCATATTTGGCAACTATAGGTTTGTCAGAATAGCTATGAAAAGAAATAGGATTTAAAAAATGTAGTTACAGGTACAGATAGTCTTCGACTTACGACCATTTCTTAGCAACCAATGGACCTACGGGGGTGGGGGTGGAAACGACTTATGACCTGGATTTTAAACTTCAATAGTTGCCATCCGTCATGTGAACAAGCTTCGGGTGCTAGGCAACTAGGCCGTATTTGCAACCATGCGCAACATGTCAGTGTGTAAGAAATTATGATGAGCTGGGATAGCCATAACTACAAGTCAGCCAATGGGAACTGTTTGGTGACTAAGAAACAGGATCTGCTGTGAGCCATGGGATATGGCTCGGAGTCTGGGTGTGGTTTAGCTTGATTGATCTGTATATACCGGTATATATATATATATATATATATTTGAACACAATATATATATATATATATGAACCCTGAAATAAGCCCTTGGATTTATTGCCATGTACTCAAAAGCCCGATTGGGCTTATTATCAGGGGATGTCTTATTTTGGGGGAAACAGGGTATATATGCCCTGCGTCTCGGTCTCCTGCTGCTACCGCCAGCCGCAGCCTTTCCAGCAGGTGGGCGCGCACGGGAGGGACCGCGGAGCAGAGGCGCCCGGTGAGCGGTGCGAGAGGCGCAGGGATGCCAGAAGTGGCATTGGTGGCAGCAGGCTCCTGCCCGCGTCTCCCGCCTGCCTCTTGCCTTAAGCCGCCGGGCGCCTCTGCTCCGCGGTCCCTCCCGCGCGCGCCCACCTGCTGGGAAGGCTGCGGCTGGCGGTGGCGGCAGGAGACCGAGATGCAGGGCAGCGTCGGGGCTCCGGGGCTCCTTCGGCTGCTTGGCTGGAGAATGGCAGGGATGCAGCCGCGGCCGTTTTTGAGCTCCCCCCGGCTCGGAAGTTTCAGTACCCGGCGTATAAGACGACCCCCGACTTTTGAGAAGATTTTCAAGGGGTAAAAAGTCGTCTTATACGCCGGAACATACGGTACATATATAGATTAATCACTGAAGAGCTGAAGTGGTGCAGTGGTTAAATGCTGCGACTGCAGGCTGACTGCTAGTTCAGCAGTTCAGCTGTTCAAATCTCACTAGGCTCAAGGTTGACTCAGCCTTCCATCCTTCCGAGGTGGGTAAAATGAGGATCCAGATTGTTGGGGGCAATATGCTGAACTCTGTAAACCGCTTAGAGAGGGCTGTAAAGCACTATGAAGCGGTATATAAGTAAAGTGCTATTGCTATATTATTGTCCATTTCGAATACGTAGCGGAAAGAGAAAACTTGAGAGTTCACAAGGTTGATGCTATAGGGTACAAAACTGTGACTGAATCTGGATGTTCTGCTTTGGATACCACAAAGTCTCCTCCTCCCAGAAGGTTAAGAAGGAAAACAGGTCGTGAAGAGGGCATGTAGCACGAATGCTGTGCCTGGAGACAACTGAAGCAACATCCTTGCTGAAGCTAAGATGGACTGATAGGATCAATTCCCGGATAAGAGACCCCAGGAATGTTGAGAACATTCCGTCAAGGAACAGTCTGACCTTGGGACAGGTCACCCTTCTGAATGTTCCAGAAGCCTTGGAATGGCCTGTTCCCTGCTTGGAGTATTCCGTGAGGGAATGTTTTGTAGGCCCCTTGAAGATGACTCTGTATTCTGACCTCCAGCTCATTAAAGTGTCATGAAGGGGAAAGGAAATTGGGGTGTTTGCTTTCCCATAAACATTCCATGGGACACACTGAGTGTTGTTGTGGCCTAATGTGTCAAGTGGAAACAAAGTGGTCAGTTGATCTCCATCCAGAGCTGCTCCTGCCTGGAATATTTCTCATTCCTCCGAGGGTTTTTTTGGGGGGGCTGTTATTTTCTCAGGCTGACAAGTAGTGGCAGAGCATCACATGTGGACTACTACAGGAGAAGAGAACTGAAAGTCCTGTTTCCAATCTTAGAGGCCTCTGTAGGCCAAGTAATCAAGCAACCTAGAACTAAGGAGTAACTTTCTAACAACGAGGACCATTAACCAGTGGAACAGCTTGCCTTCAGAAGTTGTGGGTGCTTCATCATTGGAGGCTTTTGAGACTTGATAGCCACTTGTCTGAAATGGTGTAGGGCAGTGATGGCGAACCTTTTTTTCCTCGGGTGCCAAAATAGTGCGTGCACGCGCTATCGCACGCTCGTGCGTGCCCACACCCATAATTCAAAGCCCCCCACTTGCCCCACCCCACTGTGCATGAGTGCGTGATCCCCCCACTCCCCCATTTCCCGACTTCCAGTGGGCCCAGTAAGCCCGTTTTTTGCCCTCCCCAGGCTCCAGGGGCTTTCTTGGAACTTTGGGAGGGCGAAAATGCTCCCCGCTGCCACCCCGGAGGCCCTCCAGAGGCCAAAATCATCGTCCCAGAGCCTCCGCGCGAGCCAAAAATAAGCTGGCGTGCACGCACATGCGCGCTGGAGCTGAGCTAGGGCAACGGCTCGCGTGCCGGCAGATATGGCTCCGCGTGCCACCTGTGGCACCCGTGCCATAGGTTCGCCATCACTGGTGTAGGGTCTCCTGCTTCAGCAGGGGGTTGGACTAGAAGACCTCCAAGGTCCCTTCCAACTCTATTATTCTGTATTCTGTCTCTGTTGAGGAAGAGAGCAAAATCCATCAGTGAATAATGCATTTGACCACAGAACCTTGTTTTTCCTTCCGTACTGAATGCTACCACCAATCAATTTCAATTTCATTCTAGACTAGAGTCACCCTGTGTTTTATTTCCTCAGGTGTTTTTCAATTTACCTTTTGAGCTGAATTCCAAAAAGCTTCCAGCATTTGATAACAGGAGGGGAATCTTGAAAGAATCCAATTTAACTTCCGAGTCATGTTGTTGTTTATTGAATCAATTAAATTATCTTTTGGATTTGTTACCTTTTCGATTCAAATTTTTGTTGAAATTCACTCAATTGGTGGCCTCCCTCTTCTTGTATGTGAAATTAGAGCGCCTCCTAGTGGAAAATACAGAAACATCAGAATCTTTGAAAGGAACCAGTTTAGGTGACTCCATCTGACTCTCTGCTTGGTACATGAATGTGATTAATACAATGTCAGACATATAAAGCAAAATAAATATACTTTAAAAAAAATACAATGCCAGACAGATGTCCCGCCTAGCTTCTCTTTGAACGTGATCAAAATTCAGACGTTTGCTAACTGACTCATATTTATGACGGTTGCAATGTGCAGGGGGGCAGTCGTATGATCCCTTTTGCGACCTTCTAACAATCAAAGTCAATGGGGAAATTAGTTTCACTTAACAACCGTGTTACGAATTTACCAACTGCAGGGATTCACTTAACGACTGTGGCAAGAAAAGTCGTAAAGTGGAGCAAAACTGTTTCACTTAGCAGCAGAAATTTTGGGCTCCGTTGTGTTTGTGAGTTGAGGACTCACTTCATAAGTCACCTTGCTTAGCAACTGAAATTGTAGTATCAATTGTGGCCGTGAAATACCTGGAATGTTTTTCAACCTTGGCAACTTCTTAGTCCAAGATTTATCGAGAAATGCCTCTTGGTAAGATTAGCTTGGCTTTAAACCCTGTTATAAGCAGAACAGAATAACAGAGTTGGAAGGGACCTTGGAGGTCTTCTAGTCCAACCCCCTGTTCAGGCAGGAAACGCTATATACCATTTGAGACAAATGGTTATCCAACATCTTCTTAAAAACTTCCAGTGTTGGAGCATTCACAACTTCTGGAGACAAGTTGTTCCACCGTTTAATTGTTCTAACTGTCAGGAAATTTCTTCTTAGTTCTGGGTTGCTTCTCTCCTTGGTTAGTTTCCAGCCATTGCTTCTTGTCCTACCCTCAGGTGCTTTGGAGAATAGCTTGACTCCCTCTTTTTTGTGGAAACCCTTGAGATATTGGAACACTGCTGTCATGTCTCCCCTGGTCCTTCTTTTCATTAAACTAGACATACCCAGTGCCTGCAACCGTTCTTCATATGTTTTTGCCTCCAGTCCCCTAATCATCTTTGTTGCTCTTCTCTGCACTCTTTCCAGAGTCTCAAAATCTTTCTTACATGGTGGCGACCAAAACTGAATGCAGTATTCCAAGTGTGGCCTTACCAAGGCATTATAAAGCGGTGTTAACACTTCACGTGATCTTGATTCTATCCCTCTGTTTATGCAGCCTAGAACTGTGTTGGCTTTTTTGGCAGCTGCACCACACTGCTGGCTCATATTTAAGTGATTGTCCTCTAGGACTCCAAGATTCCTCTCACAGTTACTACTATTGAGCCAGATACCACTGATTTTATACTTGTGCATTTGTTTTGTCTTGTCTAAATGCAACAAATGAGTCTTAACCAACACATGCCGTTAGTTTTATTGATTTTCTTCTGGCTCTTAATTCATTGCATTAGGTCATAGTTGAACCAGTAACATACCTGGTTCCTATGTTGGTAGTCCTCAACTTATCACCATTCATTTAGCAACTGTCTGAAGTTACAACGGTACTGAATAAAGTGATTTAGGACTGGCCTCCACACTTACAACCATCACAACATCCCCACAGTCACGCGATAAAAATTGGAATACTTGGCAACCATATTTACAACGGTTGCAGCCTGCTGGAGTCATGTGGTTGCCGTTTCCAACCATCCTAGCTGGCTTCCAACAATCAAAGTCAACTCGCTTAACAACCGCCTTGCTTGGCAACGGAAACTCTAATCCTAATTGTGGCCGTAAATCAAGGATTATCTGTAGGGGTGTATCTGGGGAGTATTTTTCAGCCTTTCACGTTTTCCCTTCAACAGCGAAGTGTCGGTATGCGCTTGGCATGCAAGATCGCACCATTCCTGATGAAGCTCTCTCAGCCTCAAGTTCGTGGCATGATTCAACAGCCGCAAAACACAGCAGGTGAGGAAGGTATCCGCTGCTTCATTTGCATGACGTAATCGATTCACACATTTGTTTATCGATGCATAATTTCTCAGAGCTCCCTCCGTTAAGATGAAAGTTCTGGAAATTCCCGTTCGGCATGTACACATATTCATATGTACCATTATCTTAAAGATTAGGAACTGGGCCCTTATTTACATTTAAAACATTAAGTTGGATTGGTGCCCAGTACTAAAATATCTGCAGTTGAATGATTTGCATAATGACTCCTAAGGTACTTTATTTATTTTATTTATTTGCGATTCTTATAGGCCGCCCTACTCCCTGCGGACTCAGGGCGGTGTACAACATATATAAGAACAGCTAAATAGTATCAAAAAATACAATAAAAACAACAATAATAAAATGGTAATTAAAAGTGATAAAACAACACAAGCAACAGTCACAATCAGCCTGCCTGCAGGAAGAGCCATGTCTTAATGGCTTTCCGGAAGGCCAGCAAGGTGGGAATGATTCGGATCTCTGGGGGGAGTTGGTTGGGACTCTGTGGGCTCTAATCGGTCTTAGGGAGGTATGTTGGAGAAGGCGGTCTCGGAGGTAAACTGGTCCTAAGCCATGTAGGGCTTTAAAGGTAATCACCAACACCTTGAATTGTGCTCGGAGACCTATGGGCAGCCAGTGGAGTTCGCGAAGGATGGGTGTCACATGGGTGTATCTAGGGACACCCATCACCACACGCGCCGCCACATTCTGCACTAGCTGCAGTCTCCGAACTTTCTTCAAGGGTAGCCCCATGTAGAGTGCGTTGCAGTAGTCAAGACGTGAGGTAACAAGGGCGTGAGTGACTGTCGGTAGTGCCTCCCGGTCCAAGAAAGACGCAACTGGTGCACAAGACGAACTTGTACAAAGGTCCCTCTGGCCACAGCTGTTAGATGTTGGTCCAATTTTAGCTGTGGATCCAGAAGGACCCCCAAGTTGCGAGCCCATTCTGAGGGGATCAAATTCCCCTCCCCCAGAACCAAGGAGGGACAGATGTCAAAGTCCTTGGGAGGCAACATCCAAAGCCACTCGGTCTTGTCCGGGTTGAGTTTGAGCCTGTTAACCCCCATCCAGACCCTTACAGCATCCAGACACCGGCACATCACATCAACTGCCTCATTGAATTGGCATGGGGTGGACATGTACAGCTGAGTATCGTCAGCGTACTGTTGGAACCTCACCCCATGCCTACAGATGATCTCACCCAATGGTTTCATGTAGATATTGAAGAGCATAGGGGAAAGAATCGACCCCTGAGGAACCCCACATATGAGGGGTCTCGGGGTCGACCTCTGTTCCCCAGCCTTTAAAGCTAGCCAACTGGTTTTACCGACTGCGACCGGTCAGAGAGATAGGAGGAGAACCACTGCAAAACGGTGCCTCCCACTCCCATCTCCCCGAGCCGTCGCAGAAGGATACCATGGTCAATGGTATCGAAAGCCGCTGAGAGGTCAAGTAGCACCAAGATGGAGGAGCAACCTCCATCTCGGGTTTGCCAGAGATCATCCATCAGCATGACCAAGGCAGTTTCTGTGCTGTGACCGGGCCTGAAACCCGACTGAAAAGGGTCAAGATACTCCATTTCATCAAAGAGCCATTGGAGTTGCAGCGCCACCACTTTCTCCACCACCTTCCCTATAAAGGGGAGGTTGGAGACTGGTCGATAGTTTTTAAGGTCAGTTGGGTCCAGAGATGGCTTCTTAAGGAGGGACTTTACCACCGCAACCTTTAAAGGCTGGGGGAAGAACCCAGTTGTTATGGGGGGGGGTAAACCGGGGTCAAATTCAAAATTTCCCCCTACCGGTTCTGTGGGTGTGGCTTGGTGGTTGTGGCAGGGGAAGGATACTGCAAAATCTCTATTCCCACCCTACTCCAGGGGAAGGATACTGCAAAATCCCCATTCCCACCCCACTCCTGGGGGAAGGATACTGCAAAATCCCCATTCCCACCCCACTCGGGGCCAGCCAGAGGTGGTATTTGCCGGTTCTCTGAACTACTCAAAATTTCCGCTATTGGTTCTCCAGAACCTGCTGAATTTCACCCCTGGGATAAACAGGAGGAGGAATGAGTAGTCTGTATTTTTGCTACTTTGAGGTTTTTACCAAAATAATAAAGGTAGGATAAAAATGAATAAATAAAATGAGCTCTGTGATACGGGCAGCCCCAATGGTTTATCTCATATCTCCCTTCTTGTTGTGCAGGCTGGGCCTGAGTGAGGGCGATGGAGCTTGGTGCCCTGCAGGACCCGTCTATCCCAACGACGCAGAGTACCTGGAGATAGACCTGCGCCGGCTGCATTTCCTAACTTTGGTGGGGACGCAGGGCCGCCACGCAGGTGGCCACGGCAAGGAATTTGCTCGGTCTTATCGGCTCCATTACAAGCGGGATGGCCATCACTGGATGCCTTGGCGTGACCGGTGGGGCAATGAGGTAAATAGGGAGCTTTATAACTTCTTCTCTAAGGTGGGATAACATGGAAACAGGTCATTTTGTGGAAAATGCAACTGTGTCTAATCCATTGTTTCTCAACTTGGGACCTTTAAGATGCATGGACTTCAACTCCCAGAATTCCCCAAGCATTATGGCTGGCTGGAGAATTTTGGGAGTTGGAGTCCACACATCTTAACGTTGCCAAGGTTGAGTAGAGGTAGCCTTTGACATTTCTTTAGTGACTGTTCGAAGTTATGACGGCACTGGAAAAAGTGACTTATGACCGCTTTTCACATTTATGACCGTCCAGCATCCCCATGCCCACATGATCAAAATTCAGACACTGGTCAACTGGCTCATATTTATGATGGTTGCAATTTCCCAGAGTTATGTGATTGCGTTTTGCAACCTTCTGACAAGGCGAAGTCAATGGGGGAAGCCAGATTTAGTTAACAACCGTGTTCCTAATTTTAACAACTGCAATGATTCATTTAACAACTGTGGCAAGAAAAGGTTGTAAATTGGAGCAAAACTCACTTAACAAGTGTCTTGCTTAGCGACGGAGGTTTCGGGCTCAGTTGTGGTCGTAAATCGAGGACTACCTGTAACCACTGCGCTAATCAATAGATCAGGCAAAGTTGACTTGTTGGACCCTATTCAACCCCTCTTTCATTTCGCTCTTCACTCCTCCTTTTCTCATAGGTGATTTCAGGCAACGAAAACACCGATGATGTGGTGTTGAAGGATCTGGGCCCTCCCATCATTGCGCGGTACGTCCGCTTCTACCCCCGTTCTGACCGTGTCATGAGTGTCTGCTTGCGAGTGGAACTCTACGGCTGTGTCTGGAAAGGTGAGTAAAGCAGTACAGTGAACCCTCGTTTTTCGCGGGGGTTACGTTCCAAAAAGAACCCGTGATAGGCGAAATCCGTGAAGTAGTAACCTTTATTTTTTTTACAATTATTATACAATGAAATACTCCATAATACATTGAAACCAAAGAACAAAACCTTTTTACAGGCCCAAGCATTTGTTTAACAAATAAATACACGTGAGTCCAGGGGTGAAATCCTCCCGGTTCGCTCTTACCTGTTGGTCGCCGCACAGCCCAACAACCTGGTGGCGTTTGCGGCGCGGGGCTTCCCCCGCCCACTTCCCCCGCCCACCTGTACGCTGGCATCTGCGTTCTTTTGCCCTCTGCGCAAGCAGAACGCTTGCGCAGGTGGGCGGGGGAAGCGGGTGAGGGAAGCCCCGCGCCGCGAACGCCACCAGGTTGTTGGGCTGTGCGGCGACCAACAGGTAAGAGCGAACCGGGAGGATTTCACCCCTGGACTCACGTGTATTTCACTGCTCTTGGCAAGCTGTTTTACCAATCAGCCAATCAGAATGCAGAACACAATGCATGATGCAAATCCGTGAAGCAGCGAGAGCGTGAAAGGTGAACCGCGATATAGCGAGGGATCACTGTATTTGCACTGTTTGAGAGTACAGTGTGTTTTAGCAGTTTTTTCAGGCTGGGTGCAGAGAATAGAAAATAGAAAATGGAATGGAATGGGAACAGGAATAGAATGATAACCTTATTGTCACTTTGAATGTACATTAATTGGCATACATTAAAATGAAATTTCGTTGCATACAGCTCTCAAAGGGTCTCCACCTCCAATATACACTACATAAACATGACTAAATAAATAAATACAACAATTATGCACATACCCACATATATTATATGACACAAAGAAACAACACAGTCTAGTTCGGATGTATATTGTGAATGCTCCAACACTGGAAGTTTTTAAGAAGGTGTTGGATAACCGTTTGTCTGAAGTGGTGTAGGGTTTCCTGCCTAAGCAGGGGGTTGGACTAGAAGACCTCCAAGGTCCCTTCCAACTCTGTTATTATTATTATAATTATACATGTACAAGCCGAGAAAAGTGAATCTTGTGAGTTTTCCAGACAGATAGCATAGGGAGCAAAGCTGTTACAGAAACTGGCAGTCCTGCTAGAATTACTTTGAAACCTCCTCCCAGAGCGGAGCAACAGAAACAGACCACAAAGTGGGTGTGTGGGATCTCTAACAATGGTTTGAGCTCCAAGCACATAACACTTATAAGCAGTATCCTGAATAATCGGAAATGAGCTTCCTATGATCTTCTCGGCTGTCCTTACCACTCTCTGTATGGGCTTTCTATCTGAGGCACTGTTGCCTGGTCATGACTTTTTAAATATATTTTGCTGGGTTCACATTATGTATCCCGCTAGCTGGTCTCTCCAAATCTACTATATTCAACTGAAACACATTATATCAGGGGTCCCCAACCCTCAGTCTGTGGACCGACACTGATCCGTGGCATGCCAGAAACCAGTGCGCGCAACCAAGCGATGCCCCATTTGCAGGTTGTAGGCAGCACACAAAACCACGCCCCCTCCGGTCCGTGGAAAAACCTCTCTCCACGGAACCTTTCTGAGACTTGCATCTTAATGGTATAACAAGCTGGAAACTTACCTCTGAATGCCTTGTGTCCTTCCACAGATGGCCTTCAATCCTATACGGCCCCTTTAGGTCAGGTGATGCCTTTGGTCCCGGAACCGGTCTACCTGAATGACTCCACTTACGACGGGTCCAGTGTCAGCAAGTGAGTGAGTAAGAGGCTCCTGAGTGGCTTTCAAGCATAGGCAATTGGGGTTGAACTGGATGTTTGTTATTCGACATTTTCATTCTCTGTTGGCTTGCAAGATCAGGTCAACCCTTCCGGTGTTCTCCGGTCATATGTAACTACAGGCTTCCAGGGTTTTGGACCTTCCCGCAGCTAAGAGTTCAGAGAGTTTTAATCTTTTGCTGGGGAAATCTGGATTAGCATTCAAACCCAAAGTGTAAAGGAATGTGTATTTTTAAAATTTATTTGTAAGTGATTTTATGCTGCTTCGGTCAAAGCTAATCTAAGTGACTCACTTAGGAATGAACCAAAAATTAGGTATAAATTTCCACAGTTCAAGTCCATCATAGTAGACTTACTAATTTCCAATGGGCAACCTTACAGTTCAGGTGCCTACGTCTTTAATGTTTCAGCATCTGAAATACCTATCTAAACAACGAAATTTTCAGCATGTTCCTAATACCAACAGAAGAAAATACCTGTAGCTGAGCTTGATTGTTTGCTTGCAGACAGTTCATTATCCAACTAGGTAACATCAATAATGCCAGGAGGGAGTCTCTTCAGTCCATTCTAATCCTGATGGTGTTACCTAGTTGGGTAATGAAACGTCCGCAAGAAAACAAACAACCTCAGAGAGCATCAAGGACCCCATGTTCCTAAATATTAATGAAGGTGCTGATCTTATTTCTGTGGGGGGGGAGGGGCGTGAATTACAGAAGAGGGAAGCTCTGTCCAAGAATGTTCACTTCTGGATCCCATTTGTTATACATTGCAGAGTGTGGACATTCTTAGCTCAGTTACCCTATGGCAGTGATGGCTAACCTTTTCTCCCTCAGGTGCCGAAAGTGTGTGCATGTTAGATAAGAATTACTCTCATCAGAGGCGAAATAGATCTTTTCCTGAAACTCTGACATTATAAAAAGAAACCGCAGTTTAAATGCTAAAGTATAAAATATTTATTTCAGTACAAAAATAATAAATCACATCTTGGCTATAAAACAGGTCTTGCTTCTTACAGAAGCTGAAGAGAAAAGGGGGGGAACAAAGAAAAGGAATGTACACATGCGTACTAGGAACATATTAATCACGTGCCCAGGAATAAACCATTATATTTGATAGGGATGCATCCCCCTGCATATACATGTAACAGGCAATATAAAATCACTGCCTGACAGTGCACATGCGCTGTCGCACGTGCGTGCGTGCCCACATCCATAATGCAATGCCCCTCCCACACCCCACGCCCCCTGCACGTGTGCGCAACCCCCCCCCGCGCATGCCCCCGTGACCCCCGTTTTTGCCTCGCATCCCAAAACAGCGCTGTGAGGGGGGGAAGCCTCCCATCCCCAAACAGTGCTGGGAGCGGGGGAAAGCCTCCCATCCCCAAATGGCGTGTGGATGGGGGAAAAGCCTCCCATCCCCAAATGGTTCTTGCAGGGGGGAAAAGCCTCCCGTCCCCAAACGGTGCTGGGAGCGGGGGAAAGCCTCCCATCCCCAAATGGCGCTTGGAGGGGGGGAAAGCCTCCCATCCCCAAACAGTTCTTGCAGGGGGGAAAAGCCTCCCGTCCCCAAACGGTGCTGGGGGGAATCTCCAGAGATCTGGAAAGGCATGGGTGGCAGAAAGTGAGGAGAAAGGTAGTCCCCCTGCCCCCCTGCGCATGCGGGCGCATCTCCCGCAAGCAGGACAGATCCAAAAATCAGCTGGCCGGCAGGAGGCATGTGCATGCACGGTGGAGCTGAGCTGGCGGACAGCTCGCGTGCCCTCAGAGAGGGCTCCGCGTGCCACCTGTGGCACGCGTGCCACAGGTTCGCCATCACGGCCCTATGGGGTACTTGGGCATATATTTAAGTGCTACTTCTGTACTTCATTGTGTAGCTGAATTTCATATGTAGAATGAAAGCCATAAAATTAATGGAACTAGTGCTGTACTTAAGAGTTTTGAGGGATCCTAGGCTTCATTTTCCTCATCCTGTTTTCCCTCTTTTTGTTTGGGATCCTTTCTAACACAGGTTACACTTTGGGGGTCTTGGCCAGTTGACAGATGGAGTGGTGGGACTGGATGACTTCACCCAAACCAAAGAGTTCCGGGTTTGGCCTGGATATGACTATGTGGGCTGGAACAAAAGATCTTTTCCTGATGGTTTCATCAAGATGGAGTTTGAGTTTGACCGACTCAGATCCTTCACATATATGAAGGTAACAGCATTTTTCTGGAGAGGACCCGATTGGGTATGAAGAGCCTGGCAGGATTAATCGGCTTGGCCCAGGGGTCTGCAACCTGCGGCTCTGGAGCCGCATGTGGCTCTTTCATCCCTCTGCTGCGGCTCCCTGTCACTCAAAATATGCGTGAAACCGCCAATGTGCGACACTCACCGGCACATGATTTATTGAGCTTTTTGACCCATCTTTTTTTTTCGGAGTTCAAAATATTTTTGTTGCATGCAGAAATAAAAAAGTGTTTTCTCTGTAGCAGGTTATTGATTTCATAAATGCAACACACTATAGTTTTTTTTATACATAGCATAAAGGTGAAAAAAACCCAATATATGCAGTGTTATCTTCATTTTAGATGTCAAAAGGGTTTTGTGGCTCCCGGTGTTTTCTTTTCTGTGGGGAATGGGTCCAAATGGCTCTTTGAGTGTTTAAGGTTGCTGACCCCTGGCTTGGCCAATTAAAAGACACATTCCTAATACTGATAGTCCTCCGTTTCCAACTGGTCTCTTACCAATCATTTGGATGGGGGTCTCATTCTGCTAGAAGAGGGGTCGGCAACTCTTGGCTCTGGAGTTGCATGTGGCTCTTTCATCCCTCTGCTGCAGCTCCCTGTCACTGGATGGCACCACAATTTTGAGAGGAGCTTCTGGTTGGGGGGGGGGGGAAGCACGGTGCGCCATGAGGAAACTCTATGGCAAGGGGCAGGTTTTCTGGTCGGCTCCACAATTGATAGGGTTTTCGATTAAGACAGGTAGACGAAAAAGGATGCCGCACTAGGAGGGGACTCTATGGTGGAGGAACTGGACTTCCGGTCGGCTCCAGAATTGAACGGGGTTTTCGGTTAGGACCTCTGTGGCTCTTTGAGTGTTTAAGATTGCCGACCCCTGTGCTAGAATATTAACAAGGGAAATGAGTGTGCTTCAGAGTTGACTATCTTTTTTATTATCCTGCTCTCCTCCACTTCCCATTCTCATTTTTTCTCCTTCACCTCAATCTCCAGGTTCACTGCAGCAATATGCACACACGTGGCGTGAGGATCTTCGAGCAGGTGGATTGCCTCTTCAAGCACAGCCTTGCCACAGCTTGGGAGCCTCTCCCTGTCTCCCTACAGCTTTCGGTGGATGTCAGGGACCCCAGGGCCCGCTCTGTCACCATACCCCTGGATGGACGAATTGGCTTGTTCGTCCAGTGCCATTTTTACTTTGCCACCGAGTGGATGCTCTTCAGTGAAATTGCCTTTCTCTCAAGTGAGTTGAGTCTGGGTGATTGCTTGAGGCCAATGACCCGAAAGTGGAAGGTAGAATGAAGCCTTCAAAGATCTCACATAATTGTTGTTACACATTAGTGTCAGTCATACTGACAACACTGGCTAGGAGTCCTAGTGGACAACCATTTAAATATGAGCCAGCAGTGTGCTGCAGCTGCCAAAAAAGCCAGCACAGTTCTAGGCCGCATAAACAGAGGGATAGAATCAAGATCACGTGAAGTGTTAGTACTACTTTATAATGCCTTGGTAAGGCCACACTTGGAATACTGCATCCAGTTTTGGTCGCCATGATGTACAAAAGATATTGAGACTCTAGAAAGAGTTAAGAAAAAGAGCAACAAAGATGATTAGGGGACTGGAGGCTAAAACATATAAAGATGGTTGCTGGAATTGGGTATGTCTAGTCTTATGAAAAGAAGGACCAGGGGAGACATGATAGCAGTGTTCCAATATCTCAGGGGTTGCCACAAAGAAGAGGGAGTCAAACTATTCTCCAAGGCACCTGAGGGTAGAACAAGAAGCAATGGGTGGAAACTAATCAAGGAGAGAAACAACCTAGAACTAAGGAGAAATTTCCTGACAGTTAGAACAATTAATCAGTGGAACAACTTGCCTCCAGAAGTTGTGAATGCTCCAACACTGGAAGTTTTAAAGAAGATGTTGGATAACCATTTGACTGAAGAGGTGTAGGGTTTCTGCATGAGCAGGGGGTTGGACTAGAAGACCTCCAAGGTCCCTTCCAACTCTGTTATTCTAAATACTAAAGTTTACACGCAAACGTTCTAGGTTCAACACTCCATGATTTCCTCTTGAAAGTGTCACATCATCAAAATGTGGGTGCCCGGCAACTAAAGTATTTATGACAGTTGCGGGGGTCTCTGGGTCATGTGATCAGCATTTGCGACTTTTCCCACCAGCTTCTGAGAAGCAAATGGGAAAAGTCAAGACTTAATAACTTAAATTCACTTTATTCACCTCAGTGATCACAGGGATTTGCTTAATGACCAAAGGAAAAAAGGTTTTAAAATTGAGTGCGCTCACTTAACAACCGCCTTGTTTAACAACAGAAGTTCCTGTTTGTCTGAAGTGGTGTAGGGTTTCGTGCCGAAGCAGGGGGTTGGACTAGAAGACCTCCAAGGTCCCTTCCAACTCTGTTATTCTATTCTATTCTATTCTAATGGTGGTCCTAAGTCAATTGTATTACCTGTACAATTTTAGACCCAAGCCTGGATCAAAAGAATGGAGCTTCATTTTTGCTCTTTAGCTTCAAGGCCGTGTGTGTATGTCTGTCCCAGAAACTTAGAAGATTGGAGTTTGATCGTCATTGCACTCATAAGTACAATATCCTTCTGGATGAGTCCACTTAGATCAGCATTGCCTTTTTCAAGGACTGATAGGGAGGAGAAGGAAACCTCCGAGTGAGGAGAATCTCTCTCCCCCCCCCTCTCTCCAATTGCTTTGTGGAGAGTTTTGCATTTGTTCCAGCCATTTGCAGCTGTTGCCCTGCCTGGAAGAAAAGGAGAAAAGACAATGCCAGAGAGCAGGGCATTCCTTCCGTGCCTGAAGGAAGGGAACAAAATCGACTCTCTGCAGCTGTGACCAGCAGCCAGATTCTTCTGCATTTATTCTAAAGGGCCTCCATTTTGCAGCTGGTGTCCGGGTGGGGGCGGCTGAAGAGCATGGTTAGGAGATGACACGGCCTTTTCCCCAATTTACCTCCTGAGAAATACTGTTAGAAACGTCCCACCCCCACCCCCACCCCACCCCACCCCACCCCATCTGTTCTCCCTCTGTATGTTCTGGACATCTGTTAGAGATCTGGGAAAACCCATCTGCTGTGTTTCCAGGCCAAAGAACAGCAGGGTGAGCAGTCATTGGGATGGGAGAGTGGCAGGTTGCAGGGAGGCTGCTTAATCACCAAACTTTCCCCAGTAACCCAGCCTTCCTCTCGCAAGAGCTTAAGAACAGCCCTGCTGGTTCAATGCAGGACTTTGTTTGTTTGTTTATTTATTTATTTGTGAGATTTATATACCGCCTCACAGTGCAAGCACTCTCTAAGCCAGTGTTTCCCAACCTTGGCAACTTGAAGATGTCTGGACTTCAACTCCCAGAATTCCCCAGCCAGCAAAGCTGGCTGTGGAATTCTGGGAGTTGAAGTCCAAACATCTTCAAGTTGCCAAGGTTGGGAAACACTGCTCTAAGCGGTTCCTACGAATGGGCCCACAGATGCCTCTGGGGTGCTTGGGCTGAGGGAATTTTTATTCCCTCAACCCAAGAGGGCTTTTGTTCTTCAAGGTCTGTCAGTCAGTTAGTCAGTCAATCAATCAATCAACCAACCAATCAGTCAATTTCTATAGCCGCCCATCTCAGTGAATGACTCTGGATGACTTACAGTTCCAAAAATACAGTAGAAAACATTTTTATTAACAGCATCCTGTTGCCGAACGGGACTGGCAACAGGCTGCAGCAGACCTGGAGGTTTCCCTGGCCACAGGTTGGGCAGCTTTTGATGTAGGCCTTGATATTCTCCTTCATCTGTGGCCACCAGAACTGCCTATTGGCCAAGTGGAGCGTCTTGAGGAAGCCGGAGTGACCGTTGTGCTTGCCTGATGTCTTGGCAGCGTTGCCGATCCCGTTCAGCCCTGGGAGGAGATCTCCATGGATTTCATCGTGGAACTCCCAGAGAGCCACGGGAACACGGTGCTATGGACAGTGACAGACCTCTTTTCCAAGCAGGCCCACTTCATTGCGTCCCCCGGTTTCCCCTCAGCCCACAAGTTGGCCAAAGGGTTCCTGACCCATATCTACCAGCTACACAGCCATTGATGGTCCTCTGTGAAGATCTCTAGTCCACCGTGGAACGCTGTCCAAGCTGGTGGGCACACTTATACCTTACGGCAGCCAATTCCATATTTTGATGAAGTGCCATGTGAACAGTCGCTTTCTTTGACCTGTCTTAAATCTGCCCTTCTTGTTGCCTGATGTTCCATACCTAATTTCACAGTGGGTGGAAAGAAGCAGGAAGGAGTTTGCAGAGCAAAAACTACAAACAGGAGAGGAAGGGTTAAATGATCTCCCTGCATATCCTCTGGATCTACTTATCACCAATTCCCCACACCAGGATGGATTTGATTTAAATCAAGTCGATTTAAATCACGATTTAAATCACTAGTAAAAAGGCTTGATTTAAATCAACTCTATTTAAATCAAAATTTTTAAAGAGCAACTGTCATCTCTGTCCCGCAGCGGCTCCTCTGACCCGCTGTTGACTCACCGACAGTCCCAATATTGCAGAATATACAGCCTCATGCTACATAACTAAGCTACATTTCATGCTGAATAAACTGAATTATTAATGTATCTTAAATGGAAAACTATCTTTAGATAGATTTTTTACTCCAAAAGCATTTTATTAAAATAAATTTGATTAAAAAATCGATTTAAATTTTAAAAAATCCAATTATTATTATTATTTTTTAAATCATTGATTTTTATTCACCCTGCCCCACACCGAAACTACTGCTAAATTTCCCAGGTCCATTGTGGCATCAAGATATATAACGTTTCATAAATGGATAATATAAATGGAGCCGAGGTGGCACAGCGGTTAGAGAGCAGTACTGCAGGCTACTTTAGCTGACTGTGATCATTTGAGTTCAGCTGTTCAAATCTCACCGGCTCAGGGTTGACTCAGCCTTCCATCCTTCCTAGGTAGGTAAAATGAGGACCCAGATTGTTAGGGGCAATGTAAATACAGTATATACATTGCTTAATTGTGTAAACCGCTTAGAGAGTGCTTGCACTATGAGGCGGTATATAAATCTCACTAATAAATAAATGGATAAAATTCCAGCCATTTTGTCCAAGGCCTTCCTGCTTTTGTTGTATACTGTGTCTTCTTTCTGGCTTTTGCACCTCAGTTGATGGATGCCTTCTTTTCTCTTCCCTTGTTCCCATTCCCCTTTCTGTTTTCTTCCCATCCAGATGTTGTGGACGACCCTTCTCTTGCCGTTTCAAGTCAGTATCCCGCAGTGGTGGCCCCGCCTCACCCTTCAGGCCGCAACATTCCCATCTCTCCTGCTCTTGGTTCCTCACTCAATGACAAAGCCGACGGCACCTCGAACCTCACCCAGGCAGGTGGGTAGCTTGCAGATTGGAGAGCGCGTCTCTAAATTTTCTTCCACTACCACCAGTTACCGGAAAAACATAGTCACGTGTTCCTAAACTTCTTTTTCTATGCTTCTTTCCTCGTAAGATCTCGAGGGCGAAGCGAAATCTGGCCAGCCCATTGCAAAGGATGACAACAGCAACACCGCCATCTTGATTGGCTGCTTGGTGGTCATCATCCTCCTTCTCCTGGTTGTCATATTTCTCATTCTCTGGCGTCAATATTGGCAAAAGATTTTAGGAAAGGTAAGACAGGCTGACTCAAGGGAAATTTTTGCCTCTGTTTGAAAGGAATTAAGAATTTTTTTCTCAGCCGAGGTCTGCTGGAGTTCTCACCTGTTACTTTACAATATGAGAGGGAATTTATTTATAGAGAAATCCACCCGGTCTTCTATCATGGTACAAGGATCAAGAAAAGATAGTAACCAGGGGCGGGTTCCTAATTTTTTTACTACCACTCTGTGGGCATGGCTTATTTTGTGGGTGTGGCTTGCCAGCCATGTGACTGGGTGGGCGTGGCTTCTCGGACTGCTAAAGGGAGGGGAACTGCTGCCCATTCCCCCTCCCCTCAGCAGCTCGAGAAGCCTCAAACATGCGAAAATGCCTAGGATCATCACCACGTGTTCGTGGCTTCTCGGACTGCTGAAGGGAGGGGAATGTAGATAGCTCCTGCCGCCCATTCTTTCAGCATCTCACGCGCTCCCTCAGCCATCCTCCCCAGCTTGGACTCACTGTGGGGTAGGAAGGCAGCGCATGAGCAGTGCTGGAAACTCGGCTTCTGGGCATGTGCAGAAGAAAATTAAAAAATATATATTTTTTTAAAATGGCGGCACCCAGGCACCGGCAACCAACCGCACCGGTACTGTGACGTCACCAGCGGGCCGCTACCAGTACTATAGAGTGGACCACACTGGTAGGAACCCACCACTGATAGTAACTCTGTAGTATAACTTTTTATTTGAAAGAAATCAAGTTAGGTTCCAGTCTCTCTCAGGATTCCTTCAGGGGAAGCATCCTGGCATCACCTGCTAAAAAAACCAGAAACAAACAACAGACCTTCCATAGACCTGTCAAGAGAAACAGTACAGAGCTACAACAATAAGAGTCTGAATGGCACAAAGCAGCCTTCTGATTTGTCTTCTTCTCCATCAGTGTCTATGGGGATTCTCAATCATCTAAGTCATGGTTGTCCCAAAGGTGCTTTTTCAAGAGGCAACTGGACTTTCTTGTTTTCTTTGAAGATGTTTCACTTCTCATCCAAGAAGCTTCTTCAGCTCTGACTGGATGGTGGATCCTTCCATTCCCCCACCATCCAGTCAGAGCTGAAGAAGCTTCTTGGATGAGAAGCGAAACATCTTCAAAGAAAAACAAGGAAGTCCAGTTGCCTCCTGAAAAAGCACCTGTGCTCCATCAGTGCTACCCTCAGGTTTTGCAGCTTTCATCAGAATAATGAAATTAAAGTCGCAGCATCACGCTGTAAGCTCCACTCCTATGTGTACAATATTGTAATACTCTATGCTCACGTTTACTACTACTACCCAACATCCTGGATGCTACTGAGCAACATTTTTAGATTCTGGACTCAAGATAAAATAACATTTAATTAAAATGACGTCTGGTAGGTGACCTGTCCTTGGTCTTGACCTCAAGAGCCCCCAGCAGAAGCTTCTGAGGTGTTCTAGGAAGCCACCAGAGAGGCTGGAACAACCATCCAAGGTGCAACGAGAATGAAGGGAGTGCTAGATATGGGGGCTTCCCTTCTTTCCAAGAACAGCTTTGGTAGAATAAGTGTCTATATGACAGTGATGGCGAACCTTTTTTGGCTCGGGTGCCAAAAGGGTGTGTGCGCGCACGATAGTGTCGCGTGCGTGCCCACACACATAATGCAATGCCCTCCCCCTGTGCATGCGCACAACCCCCACACTGCCCCCCGTGCATGCGCACAACCTCCCGCACTGCCCTCCCCGCATGCGCACAGGCCTCACTGAAGCCTCCGGACTTCCGGTAGGCCCGTTGGGCCATTTTTCGCCATCCCCAGGGTTCAGGAGGCTTTCCTGAAGCCTGGGGAGAGCGAAAACGGCCGAAAAGAAGGCCGAAAATCAGCTGACCAGCGCGCACATGTGCACTGGAGCTGACATAGGGCAACGCCTCACATGCCCTCAGATATGGCTCTGCGTGCCACCTGTGGCACCCGTGCCATAGGTTCGCCATCACTGCTATATGAGATTTTTAATCGTCCAGGTCATGATTGTCCCAAAGGTGTTTTTCTAAAAGGCAAGTGGACTTTTTTGTTTTCTTTTCCTTGAAAATGTTTCGCTTCTCATCTGAGAAGCTTCTTCAGTTCTTCTTCGGAACTGAACAGCTTCTTGGATGAGAAGCAAAACGTTTTCAAGTTTTAAAAAAATCAAGAACGTTTGCTTGCCTTTTGGAAAAGCACCTTTAGTATTTGGTAGAAGCGTTTTTCAGAGGTGGGGAATGAAAACTCTGCCATCCCTACTTTAACAACCTTCACTGTTTCTCAACAACCTTGCTGTGCAGGCTCAACGCCGCATCTCTGACGATGACCTCACTGTCCACCTCTCTGCACCAAACGACACGATTGTCATCAACAACACAATGAGCTCCAACAGGCACTCCAACCGATACGAGCGCATTCTTTCGGGTGAAACAGAATACCAGGAGCCCAACAGGGCACGCATGAAACTCCCAGATCTTCCTCACAGTGCCGAGAATTCTGGTGAGAGGCTGTTGGTGGAATTGTTTTATTCATAATTATTTTTGTTTGAAGTGCAGTATTGCAGGCACATTCTGCCCACAGCCTGGAGCTTGAGCCTGACAGGGCTCAAGGGTTTCCATCAGCTTTCCATCTTTCCAAGGGTGGTAAAATGAGGTTGTTGGGGGCAAGATCCAAATAATGCTTCTGCATTGTAAACTTCCCAGAGAGTGCTGTAAAGCAGAGGTCTCCAACCTTAGCAACTTTATGAGGTATGGACTTCAATTCCCAGAATACTTCAGGCAGCATGGCTGGCTGAGGAATTCTTGGATTTGAAGTCCACACCTCATAAAGTTGCCAAGGTTGGAGACCTCTGCTGTAAAGCACTGTGCAATGGGGTCAGTGGTGGGTTCCTGCCGGAGCTGTCCGGTGCGTAGCTCCGGTAGGGAGCGGCCAATTGCGCAATTTGCGCGCGACTGCACCGGAGCCATTTTCACCGGTCCGTCGCGCGCGTCACCATCTTTTTCTGACAATTGAGATTTCGGCGCGATTTTGCTTCTGTGCATGTGCAGAAGCAAAATCGCTCCAAAATCTCGCGCGAGCCTGTGTCCCCTCACAAGATTTCAGCGTGATTTTGCTTCTGCACATGCGCAGAAGCAAAATTGTGGGAGGGGGCGTGCGTGCGTAGCGAGCGCGTGCGCCCCCCCGAAACGTGGAGATGCACACGTATCGCACCGGCATGGGTAAGTGAGCAACCCGCCCCTGAGTGGGGTATATAAGCCTAAATGCTATTGCTATTTTATTTATTAAAATATTTTATCTATTAAATTATTGGGAAGAGTGAGTGAAAACAAAGGGTCAAGAAAGTGAAGCATTCAAGGTGATAAGGAGGAAGAAGAGAAATCCTTTGAATATTTGTTAGGAATGCCATGATTTATTATTCATTTTGGTGTGAATTTAGTTAGCGTTATGTTGTATCCATTCTGACCCACAGTGGCTTTTGAGAAAAAAAAAAGCCAGCAATGAAAATGTAATGTTACCCTCACATAACAATGTAAAACAACAAAACGTCCATGGTAAACAGTGTGAACCAAATAAAATGTCCACAGTAGCCCTGACATATAAATTCAGCTCACCCCTTTCCAAAATAGCAAATACAGGGAGTCTTCAACTTATGACCATAATTTTGTAAATGCTCCAACACTGGAAGTTTTTAAGAAGAATTTGGAGAACCATTTGCCTGAAATGGTATAGGGTTTCCTGCCTAAGCAGGGGGTTGGACTAGAAGACCTCCAAGGTCCCTTCCAACTCTGTTACTCCTATCCTATCCTATCCTATCCTATCCTATCCTATCCTATCCTATCCTATCCTATCCTATCCTATCCTATCCTATTCACTGTGGTGCAGTCATTAAGTGAGTCATTCATCACATGACAGAACCTGATTTTATGACCATTTCTATTATGAATCAAACAGTGGTTAAGTGAATCTGGCTTCCCCCATTGACTGTGCTTATATCAGAAGGACGCAAAAAGTGGTCACATGACTCCGGGACACGGCAAGAAGCATCTGAATTTTGATCACATGGGGATGATGCAACAGTCATAAGTGTGAAAAACGCTCATCAGTCACTTTTTCCCCAATGCTGTTGTGACTTTGAGTGGTCACTAAACAAATCCTTGCAAATTGAGGACCACCTGTATATCCCTTTCAATTATTAAGATTAATTGATTTATTTTGTATGTCCAATATAAGCTTTTTCGTATCATTTTTGTAGTCTGTCCTTTTTAAATCCACTTTCAGATCAATCTCAATCTCAATCTAGTCAGGTAAAACCTGTTCCTCTTTCAAAACATCTTTTAAGCACTATTCTAAATGTTGTTTTTCCTTTCATTGTAATATTTAGTTCCTTCTGGTTTCCTGTAGTGTTCAAACTTCAAAGTTTCATCCTACCAAGTTTTTTAAAAAGAGAATTCAAAACAAAATCAATCAATCAATCAATCAATCAATCAATCAATCAATCAATCAATCAATCAATCAATGCATTTCTCATGGCAAGAATTCTTATAATTAATTCTTATAATTTATTCTTATAATTCTTATAAATCTTATTTCAAATCCATCAGAACCATTAATATGTTTGTAATTTTCCAAAATCAAAGTTCTAACCACCTTTTTGGGTTTTTTTTAAAGATCTTAAACTTGTATTTTAAACTTCTTTTGTTAAGCATTGAAGGGAAACTTGCCCAGTGCTGTAAAACATGTAGATTCAAAGGTTACTTAATAGGTGAAAATTCACAATTTCCAAAATTGATTAGAAAAGAAGTTATTCAAATCCAGTGTTCTTTTGAAGGTATTGAGGATGATTTGGACAAGATGGCTATTTCCTCGTTTCCCAGAGTGCTAAACTGATATCTTGCGGTCTCCATGCGAGGAGCAGTTGTAAAGAGTTCTTATGGCTGATCTCAAGTCCTTTCCTTGTCCGGAGAGTAATTACAAAGAGCTGGTCAGCTCCATTTTTAATGGAGCCATCTTCAGTTCACCATTTCGTCCCCTCAAAATCCCTATTGTTGTGCATTTAGTGTATGTGTGTGTGTGTGTTTGTATTTCCTTGCTGGTATTAAAAATAATAATCAAAAGTAGGCTTTTGTTACAAACTGCAAGCTGTGAATTGTGAATCAAGAAAGGGGGGGGGAAGGAAACAGTCAATTAATTGAGATGTTTTGTTTAGTGGTTGGTTTTATTTAAAAGGGTGGTTTAAATTTTTAGCAAAACCGAGTTATAACTTGCTCCTAAGTTATGTTGATTTGTGGCCTGCTTTTTCAATATTTTTTTTTAATGTAAAAAAAAACTGCAAATGGAGATCTAGCACTCAAGAAAAGAAAGCTTGGTTTCTTCCTGATGTGCTTAGTTTCTAAATGCAAGGAGGTATCTTCGTATCTTTTTTCTTGAATGAAAACAGTAAGGCAATGCCACCTATTGTCTGAAATGGAAAAATCTCAGGAAATATTTTTTTTTTTAATTCTTTGAAGCAAGTAGGTTTGCTTAAATTTGAATAGGGAATGCAGGTAAGGGAAGTAAAAGAAAATTAAGAATGGCAGGTAGCTCTCAAATTGCAACCATTTGTTTAAGTAACTGCTCATTACAACAACGTTGGAAAAAGTCCTTGCACTTAAGACTGGTTCTCGCACTTATGACCGTCGTATCACTCTCATGCTGACACGATTGTAACTCATGTGTTTGGCAGCTGGCTCACTTTTACAACCCACTGCAGAATTGCAGATTGCAATTTTTGGAATAATCGGTCCACTGCTTATGACCACAGTGTAGCACAGCCATGTATTTGTTTAATGACCATTATAAAAATGGTCGTTAAGTCAGGTCCTACTTGACTTATGACTGCAGCAATTTAGGGAAATTCCAGTCCCAATAGTGGTCAAGGTAGAAGATCAAACCCTGACTTCTGGTGGATGGAGTCCTTTTTCCACCACATTTCTTAAAAATTGTTCGTTTGCTCCATTTCATATTGTACTTCCCAGCCCAAAATATGAGGCTTTCTCCGATGTGGTAGTTATCCCCATGGTTTAGGTCAGGGGTGGGCAAACTATGGTTCTTTGAGGACCTGTGGACTTCAACTCCCAGAATTCCTGAGCCAGCCATGCATGCATGGCTGGCTCAGGAGTTCTGGGAGTTGAGGTCCACAGGTCCTCAAAGAGCCATAGTTTCCCACCCCTGGCTTTAGGTAGATGGTGAGATGGTCAACTTTGTGGATCCTAAAGCTTTTGGGCCCTACTGTTTCATGCTACTGAAGAAGATTTCACTTGATGCTTTATATGAGGAAGAGAGCACAGATAAATCCAGGAGATAATTTCTCCAAAATATTTCTCCTTAGCTTCATGCAGGTTGTTCTATTTTTTTGTGAGGGAACTTTCTGGAATCTAGAGTCAGACAAGTAATGGTTGCATTCTTTCACCTGCACTTGATGTGAAGAAGGTTTTACTTCTTTCTCTTGCAGGTCCTTGAGTCATTTTATAGAATAGAATTCTTTATTGGCCAAGTGTGATTGGACACACAAGGAATTTGTCTTTGGTGCATATGCTCTTAATGTACATAAAAGAAAAGATACATTTGTCAAGAATCATGAGGTACAACACTTAATGATTGTCATAGGGTACAAATAAGCAATCAGAAAACAATCAATATTAATTTAAATCGTAAGGATACAAGCAACAAAGTTACAGTAATACAGTCATTAGTGGGAGGAGATGGGTGATAGGAACGATGAGAAGACTAATAGTAATAATAATGCAGCCTTAGTGAATAGTTTGACAGTGTTGAGGGAATTATTTGTTTAGCAGAGTGATGGCGTTCGGGAAGAAAACTGTTCTTGTGTCTAGTTATTCTGGTGTGCAGTGCTCTATAGCGTCATTTTGAGGGTAGGAGTTGAAACAATTTATGTCCAGGATGCGAGGGGTCAATAAATATTTTCTCAGCCCTCTTTTTGACTCATGCAGTATACAGGTCCTCAATGGAAGGCAGGTTGGCAGTAATTGTTTTTTCTGCAGTTCTGATTATCCTCTGAAGTCTGTGTCTGTCTTGTTGGGTTGCAGAACCGAACCAGACAGTTATAGAGGTGCAGATGACAGACTCAATAATTCCTCTGTAGAACTGTATCAGCAGCTTCTTGGGCAGTTTGAGCTTATGGTTTGCTTTCCAATGGTTTGAAAGGTTGAGGAAGAGTGAGGAGGGAAGGAAGAGCAACAAGAATTTCAGTTCTGAGATAGGTTTCCTCAGCTTTGCGGCCTCTTGATGTTTTTGACTGGAATATCCGTTATCCTGAGGTGGGGCACTGGGGACTTGTAGCTTGGTACCTCTGGACAGAGTCAGATTGAGGAAGATCAGCCTTGGTTGACTCCTTTGAAGAAGACAGGAGCAGGTGTGATGGGATGTGCAACTAGAGAAGGACTGGGGGGGGGGGGAATCTTAGCAATGACACAACAATTTCCCATAGAGGAGGTGACCCATTTCAGAAAAAAAACCTAAAATAAGAGACTGCTCAGTCCTGAACTGGATAAGGGAAGGAGGAAAAAGTTCAGGGTAACCACACTGGGTAGAACAGGGATGTCCAACCTTGGCAACTTTAAGACTTGTGGACTGGCTGAGGAATTCTGGGAGTTGAAGTCCACAAGTCTTAAAGTCGCTAAGGTTGCACACCCCTGCCCTGTAATCTCCCAGATACAGGTTAGAAAGTTACAGATAGTCCTCGGCTTATGCCCAGAGTTAGGACCAGAACTTCTTTCGCTAAGTGAGGTGGTTGTTAAGGTAGTTGTGCATGATTTTACGACCTTTTTTGCCACTGTTGTTAAGCAAATCACTGCATTTGTTAAACGAATCATGCAGTTGTTAAGTGAATCTGACTTCCCCTATTGAGTTTTCTTGTCAAAGCCAGCTGGGAAGTCACAAATAGTGATCGCATGATTGCTGCCACCGTCATGAATACATGCTGGTTGCCCATGGGTATGCTGCGACTGTCATAAGGGCGAGGACAAGTTGTAAGTCACTTTTTTCAGTGCTGCTGTAACTGTGGATTCCCTGTAGAGCTTTAGTCTGGCAAGATTCTGTCTGTTAGGCATAAGCAAATAAAGAACTGGACTCGATTGGCCGTCACTGGCCATCTTTGGGCTTAGGCCTGCCATCAGGTGAGGCCATCTGAAGATGTCAGGATTCTGGGTCACTTCCTTCTGTCCAGCGATACTAATGATGGCTGGTTCCCATCATTAAACCGCATGTCGTTTGGTGTCTGCGTCTCTTGCTACCCTGTTTGGGATGTGAAGCTTAAAAGAGGGGCAGGAATCCCTAAAGTGCTGCCTGTTTTCTGCGTCACGCCTTACCTTTCGTATCCATCTCTCCATCCGTCTGTCTGTTCCTCATCCGTCCGTTTGTCCTCTCCACCCTTCCCCCCACCTCCCCACCCCCTCCCTCCCCCTTCTCCCGACAGCTCTGCTGCTCAGCAACCCGGCTTACCATCTCCTGCTGGCCACCTATGCCCAGCCAATGGGAAGGCCTGCTTTCCCGCCACCCAGCCAGGTTAAGCCAATCAACACCAATGGTAAGGACGGCGCTGAGCTTGTGCGGTGCGGCTGGGAACCCCGGGTGACCTCACTCCCTGCTCAGAACATCCTGCCTTCTGCAGTTCCTCTCCCGCCTGCCAGGGGGTGCTGTCTGTCCGTCTGTCTCCCTCTCTCTCTCTCTTCGCCATGTCTGTCCCCCCGTACATCTCCCTCTTGTCGGCCCTGTGCATGGCTAATATCACCTTCCGCTTTGCAGGTTCCGCGATGTTGCAGCTTCTGGAGTGGGGGAGGGAGAATGGGGTTGGAGCAGGATGTTATATCTGGACTCCTTGTGTCCAAAGCAGAGCTCCGGCTGGCTCTGATGGCTGCTGGGTGCCTAGAGTTGCAGCACGTTAGGGGTTGGGCAAGTCCTCCATGTTCCTTTCTCCACCTCTGAAGTGATTCTTCTTTTGTCTTTCTTTCTTTCTTCTTCTGCAGCATGTCGGATTGACTACATGGAACCAGAACTGGCTGCCAGCCAGCCAAGTTTCCAGAACAACGTGCCACATTACGCCGAAGCCGACATCATCAACCTGCAGGGAGTGACTGGGGGGAACACATATGCCGTCCCTGCTGTTGCGGTGGATGCCCTTGCCGGCAAGGACATGGCAGTAGGCGAATTTCCCCGGGAACGGCTGGTCTTCAAGGAGAAGCTGGGCGAAGGGCAGTTTGGAGAGGTAAGTCCAGTTCAGCGTACGGCAGAGGTTGGACTATGCAAGAGGAAAAGTAAGACACACATTTCCAGTGAGTAGTGAAGTAGTAGAGGCATGATGGTAGATGCCACCAACGCTTCAGATTCAATTGTGGTATCTTCTAAGCCTCAGTTTAGAGTTCTAACTCGAGGCACAAATGGGTTGTCACGATGTGAATATTGCCAGTTTGTGCATCTCTATGTTTCCTAAGGTTTCTTGTATTTATGATCAAGCAGACATGTGATATATTTTATTACGCATGCGTGCATTCCAGGAGTCAACTCCTTCCTTCTCTTTCTCCATTTCTGCCGAAAGCAGACGTGACTTTCATTAGCTGATAAGATGTAGCTTATTAAGGGTCTATCTTTTATTACTTTTGTACTGAAATAAATATTTTGTTAATTAGATTTGAATCTCGGTTTTATTTTCTAATGAGAATGACTTCAAAAGAAGCAAAGATCCACAGATCGCCTCTACGGGGGAATGCCCCCCTTAACATGGGTCAGGCTCAAATTATTACATTTTGGACACATTGTGTGAAGAAAGCTCATCTGTATAAGTTGGAAAGGTTGGGAACGATGGAAGGTAGAGGAAGAAGAAGACAACCAGTAGCGATGGGTGCCCTGTTGGAAGACTTGAAGGGTCAGGCTGGGGCCAGAACATTCTAGAGAAGGTCTATCTATGTGGTCAGGAAGAGTCAATACTGAGTTAATGGCACATAATCAAGCAATCAAACTTTCCAAATCAGTTTAATGTAGAGCTGTGATGGCGAACCTTTTTTGGTTCGCGTGCCAAAAGGGGGGGAGTGCGGGGGTGGTCGTATGCATGCGTGCCCACACCCATAATTCCATGCTCCCCCCGCACATGCGCGACCGTTTTTCGCTCTCCCCAGGCTTCAGAGACTTTCTAGGAGCCTGGGGAGGGCGAAAATGGCCTTCCCCACCCCCCACCCCCCGAGGCCAGAAATGGCCCATTTCCCAACTTTCAAACGGGCCATTTCTGGCCTCCAGAGGGCCTTCGAGGGGGAGGAGAGGCAGTTTTCGCCCTCACCAGGCTCCTAGAAAGGCTCTGGAGCTTGGGGAGAGTGAAAAATGGCCCTTCCCCACCCCCTCTGGAGGCTGAAAACAGGCTTTTTCCCGACTCCCAGTGGGCCCAGAAGGCCCGAAAATCAGCTGGTGCGCCGGACCTGAGCTCGCATGCCCACCGATATGGCTCCGTGTGCCACTTGTGGCACGCGTGCCATAGGTTCAGCATCACTGATATAGAGGATTAAGGTGTTGGATTAGAAGGCAGGAGACCAAACAAGTTCTTTTTTAAAAAAAAAATTTTTTTTATTGAGTTATTTACATTTTAAAAAACATACAAAAGAAAACATTTATGACAATAACAAATACATTACAAACATATAAAAACATAAAAAGCGTATACAGCTATAAAACTGTCAATGTCTATAGTTTATCTTACGGCAAATATGTATTAGCAATCTATTTCTATATAGCTTTCAACTTTTTGTCTTGTATTTATATATCAATAGTAGTAATGATAATATTGACGATAATATTGATAGTAATACAATAATAATAACATTAATGATAGTAATAATAGTAATAATACAGAAAAATAAGGTGTTCTTTTTAGTTTTGTAATATCATAATATATTAGTATATATATATATACATTTGTATAGTAAAGCTAGTTTTCTTATAGGTTCCTTAGTCAGATTTCTATATGTCTTATTTGATTTGTATTTACATTTATTATATTGATGGTGTTTGTTTTCGTTTTTCATACCAGTTATAGAATAAGTTCCAAATTTCGTAGTAATCGGAGTCCTCCTTTCCTTTTAGTTCCATAGTTAGTTTGTCTGCTGACTCCTGATGAAAGCAGTATAATTAGAAAAATTCTGGACTGTGCCGAAGCAGACAAACTAACTATGGAGACCAGACAAGTTCTAATTCTGCCTTAGGCACAAAGCCAAGCTCGGTGACTTTGGTTCAGTCACCCTCTCAGACCTAGGAAGAAAATATTGTGATGCTATTTCCCAAAATATCAAGAAAACTTCAGGGACTTGTTCCCGTAAACAAGGATCTCCGAACTCTCAGCTCATCAACTCCTTGGTGAAGTTCAGATTGTTCATCAACTTCCAAATATTTATTATATGTAAATAATAAATGCTACTTTAATAGTACTACAAATAATACTGTGTTTTCCCGAAAATAAGACCCTGTCTTATATTTTTTTGAACCGTGAAATAAGCGCTTGGCCTTATTGCCATGCACTCAAAAGCCCGATTGGGCTTATTTTCAGAGGGTGTCTTATTTTGGGGGAAACAGGGTAATAATAGCAATAATAGAGACAATCAAGGCAACTTGCACTGGTGGCTGACCATTCAACCATGTCTTGTCACTAACCACCTCACCTTCAGGACTAGATGTCTATGGAGATTCTCAGTCATCCAGTCATGGTTGTCCCAAAGGTGCTTTTTCAAGAGGCAACTGGATTTTTTCTTTGTTTTTCTTTGAAGACGTTTAGCTTCTCATCCAAGAAGCTTCTTAGATGAGAAGCGAAACGTCTTCAAAGAAAAAAAAACAAACAGAAAATCCAGTTGCCTCTTGGAAAAGCGCCTTTGGGACTTCAGGACTAGAGACTAGGGTGCAGCTCTACAGAGACCCCCAAAAGATAGCAATAGCAATAGCACTTAGACTTATATACCGCTTCATAGTGCTTTACAGCCCTCTCTAAGCGGTTTACAGAGTTCAGCATATTGCCCCCAACAATCTGGGTCCTCATTTTACCCACCTCGGAAGGATGGAAGGCTGAGTCAACCTTGAGCCGGTGAGATTTGAACAGCTGAACTGCTGAACTGCAGTGCTGCATTTTAACCACTGCGCCACCTCGGCTCTTGGTGAATTGACCCTTCCTTCATTTATTGACCCTCAGACCTTTATTGACCCCCTTTTGACCCCCAGCCATTTAGTAACTTCTCAAATGGCCCCCTGGACTGACCACTTTGAAGAAACCCGGCTGCAGACATAAGAAGCCACAATTGACTTGAAGAATCATAATGATAATCGCATATCTAAGAGGAAAATTTAAAGCCTGGGCGAGAAAGTTAAGAAAGTATCCGTGCCAATGTATAGAATGGGAGATACAGTACATGGTTTAGTTATGTGTGAAAAAGGAATCTCTGAATTATAGCTGAACAAATAAGAGTCGATGCAATGGCCTGGATGGAAAAATAAAACTCTTTGAGACTGCCTCCATGGAGGTACAGTTTAAAATCACAGGAAGCAATAGATAATCTTGATTTTCATTTCATTGTTGATGCCATATTATATTGGTTCTGTCCTGGTTGCCTGTCAGGCCCAAAAATCATGAATGACGTGGTGATTCTTTTGAGCTGAGTTCTTTATTGTTTCAGATCTATAGACAAAATCTTGCCAGACTAAGGACTCTACTATCTTCATTTATAATATACCGTATTTTTCGGAGTATAAGTCACACCTTTCCCCCTCCCTAAAAGAGGCTGAAAATTTAGGTGTGTCTTATACTCTGAATGTAGCTTTTTCGAAGCTTTTTTCCCCAGCCCTAATGAGGTGCTAACGATCTTCCCGGCTTTTAGCGGCTTGCAGGCTTTTTTTCATTGCTAATCACTCCGAAGAATGTTTTTCCAGCCCTAATGAGGTGCTAACGATCTTCCCGGTTCTTTTCATTGCTACTTTCTCCGAAGGAGGATTTTTCCAGCCCTAAGTCTTTGCAGCAGTGGTGAAATCTAATTTTTTTTACTACCAGTTCTGTGGGCGTGGCTTGGTGGGCATGGTGTGGCGTGGTGGGCGTGGTGTGGCTTGGTGGGTGTGGCAGGGGAAGGATACTGCAAAATCCCCATTCCCACCCCACTCCAGGGGAAGGATACTGCAAAATCCCCATTCCCACCCCACTCCAAGGGAAGGATACTGCAAAATCCCCATTCCCATCCCATTCTGGGGCCAGCCAGAGGTGATATTTGCAGGATCTCCGAACTACTCAAAATTTCCGCTACCGGTTCTCCAGAACCTGTCAGAACCTGCTGGATTTCACCCCTGCTTTGCAGGCTTTTTTTCATTGCTACTTGCTCCGAAGAAAGTTTTTTTCAGCCCTAACCAGGGGATAAAATAATGTACTGAAGCTGAGCAGACTAAGGACGCTAGCCAGATGAATACCTGGTAGGCAGATTTTTTCCCCTATTTTCCTCCCCCAAAACTAAGGTGTGTCTTATACTCCGAAAAATACGGTACTCTATTGTGAACTATTAGGAAGGGACTGTCTTCACCCTCTTTCTCTCACACATCTGGGCTGAGTGGCCTCTTACTCCTCTGGAATGCACCCCCTCCCTCCTGGGAATCTGCTCCTTACATGTGGTCCTCGACTTACAACAGTTCATTTAGTGACCATTCGAAGTTACAGCGGCACTGAAAAAAGTGACTTTTGACCATTTTTCACACTTACGACCCTTGCAGCCATCCCCATGGTCACATGGCTTAAATATGGATGCTTGAAAACTGGCTCATATTTACGACGGTTGCAGTGTCCCCGGGGTCACGTGATCCCCTTTTGCGACCTTCTGACAAGCCAAGTCAATGGGGGGGAAGCCAGATTCACTTAACAACCCGTGTTACTAATTTAACAACTGCAGTGATTCACTTAAACAAAACGTGGCAAGAAAAGTCGTAAAATGGAGCAAAAACTCACTTAACAAATTTCTCACTTAGCAACATAAATTCTGGGCTCAATTGTGGTCATAGGTCGAGGACTACCTGTGTTATATTCCATCACGCCGCCACATGTTAGAGAGAAATGCGTGGCGGATGGATTTTGGCCAATGGAAACATTTCCTCCAACATTTGTGTTAGCTGACTGGGGAATTCTGGGAGTTGAAGTCCACACATCTTCAAGTTGCCAGGGTTGAGAGCAATGCCTTAACTGCATTCACTGTGCCGTTATTCACTGTGTCCTTTATGATTCCATAATGCTTCCCTGTTTCCTCTTTCTCTCCTGGAAAGGTCCACCTGTGCGAGGTGGAGAACCCCCAAGATCTGCCAAGCTTGGAGTTCCCTTTCAACGTGCGCAAGGGACGCCCTCTGCTGGTTGCTGTGAAGATTCTCCGCTCGGATGCCACCAAGAATGCCAGGTGTGTGCCTGAGGATGGAAATAAAAATATGCATTGTTAAAGCACAACCCATTTGTATACATTTTTCCAACCTGACCAAGAGCCACGGTGGCGCAGTGGTTAGAATGCAGTACTGCAGGCTGCTTCTGCTGACTGCCGGCTGACTGCAATTTGGCAGTTCGAATCTCACCAGGCTCAAGGTTGACTCAGCCTTCCATCTTTCCGAGGTGGGTAAAATGAGGGCCAAGATTGTTGGGGGGGGGGCAATATGCTGACCCTGTAAAACCGCTTAAAGAGGGCTGTGAAGCACTGTGAAGTGGTACAGTATATAAGTCTAAGTGTTATTGCTATTCTTTAGCATCCCGGAGACCTTTCTGATGTGTGGATTTCAACGCAAGAAGTCCTAGCAATGGTCAAGATCTGGCATGTTTTAAAAACCAGATGTTGTACGTTACAAATTGCCACAGTGCTTTAATGGCAAAAACGAGGGGATTTTTGATGGTTGAGGAAAAAAATGGGAACGAATCCATCATTTGAGCCCAGATGTCCTCTCTTGAGACACCTGTCAACTACCTTCCTCATCTCCCTGTCCATGTCTTTTGTTGTCCACGCAGGAATGATTTCCTGAAGGAGGTGAAGATCATGTCTCGCCTGAAGGACCCTAACATTGTGAGATTGCTGGGTGTATGCGTGCGGGACGATCCGCTGTGTATGATCACAGAGTACATGGAGAATGGGGACCTCAACCAGTTCCTGAGTGGACATGAGCTGGAAGACAAGCTGGGTGGCAGCCCCAATGGGAGACCGGCCATCAGGTACCTGTTCCAAATTTCTGAAATCAAAAGTCCAACAAGGAACCGATATAGATTTGGGAGGAAACAATTTATAATGCAGTTCTGTAGACTCGGCATCACAATTTACATATGCTAATGCCATCACAGTATTCCCTTTTAGGTTAAACTATGCAGGGCAGAGAAATGAAGTGAGAAGTAGTACCGTATTTTTCAGAGTATAAGACGTACCTTTTTACCCTCCAAAAGAGGGTGAAAACTTGGGTGCGTCTTATACACCGAATGTAGCCACATCCAGCCACACCCACCCTTTGGCCTCTGCCTCCCAGCAATTTACCTCCTTGCAGCAAACAGTGCAGAGCCTGATTAGCACAAGCAACTGATTATCAGCCTCCCGACCTACAGCTGATTCAGCACAGGCAGGCCACATGCTAGAACTGAAAGTGAAACTAGCAGCAAGGAGGCAAATTGCCGGGAGGTGGACTGCTGGCAATGTTGGACTGCTGAAACTGCAAGGAGGTAAGTCAATAACTATAAATGTCTATAGAATGTTCAAATGATTAGACTTTTTTAAAAAAAGACTGCTTTACTATTGTTCTAGACAACTTAACAAAATGAAGAAGCTTTTTAAAATAAATGCTTGATCTGAAGAGGCCCAGTGCTATTGTATCTTCTTTTAAATAGCAGAGAATAATGTATACTTCAAGAAAGCCACATCAATTTTAACAGCATCTGTACAAGTATAATTTGAAATGTAACAGTGTCCTGTTTAGTATTAAGATAAGGCAGCTGAGTTAAACCCTGACTTAATCATGTTTGGAGTAGATCTATTTAAATAATTGGGAGGAGATAGTGTGATTACATTTAAGAAAACTTTCTGGCATTAATATACTGCCATAATGTACATTTCTCCAATTCTTTGCTATTTCTATGGGTCAGGCACACATGCACAGAAATACACAGCAAACAGTATAATCATCTGTACTGTTTGCTGTTTGGCAAATTGCTGGGAGGCAGAGGCCTTTTTTCCTTGTTTTCCTCCCCCAAAACTAAGGTGCATCTAATACTCCAAAAAATACGGTAAGTCAAAGAAAGCAAAGGCATATGAGAAGAACAGAATAGCAAAACTGGCTTTAAATCGGTGTCATTCACAGTATCTCTCCCTACCTTTCTCTCCTTCTAAATCATGATGTTATGTGATCCCCTTTTGTGACCTTCTGACAAGCAAAGTTCAATGGGGGAAGCCCAGGTTCATTTCACAACCGTGTTACTAACTTAAGAACTGCAGTGATTCACTTAACAACTGTGGCAAGAAAAGTCGCAAAATGAGGCAAACTCGCTTAACAAATGTTTCACGTAGCAACATAAATTTTGAGCAACATAACTCAAGGACTACCTGTATTTGCTCTTGTAGAGAGGTAGAGAGTGAGATACGGATTTTCTAAATTAACCATCTTTTCTTCCTTCCCCACCCCACCCCCACTTCTCAGCTATCCCACTCTGGTCCATTTAGGGGCTCAGATCGCCTCAGGAATGGCGTTCCTTGCCTCCCTCAATTTTGTGCACCGGGATTTGGCGACCCGAAACTGCCTGGTGGGTGAAGGCTTCACCATCAAGATCGCAGACTTCGGCATGAGCCGGAACCTCTATGCCGGAGATTATTATCGCATCCAAGGCCGAGCCGTGCTCCCGATCCGCTGGATGGCTTGGGAGTGCATTCTCATGGTGAGTGTGTGAAGTGACGAGCTTCAACCACAGGTAGCCCTCGCTTAATGACAGTCCTGATTAGCAACGGTTTGAAGTTATGATGGTGCTGGAAAAAAAAGGACAGACCTGAAAGAGGTTCATTAGGATTTAGAAAAAATTGCTTATGTTATACAAAAAATTGTATATATGTTTATAACTTCGCTTTACAAAGGAACATTCAAGAGCAGAACCAAGAAAAGAAATAGATAAATCTAAAGGACAGCTTTCTGAAATCAAGCACTGTCCTTTATAATAAAGGACAACATACGGTCCCTGTAAGTATAAGAGGAAGAGGAAGAAAAAATAATCTTGCAATGTTTATCTTATTATAGCCTAACCCAGGGATAGGCAAAGTTGACTCTTCTATGACTCGTGGACTTCAACTCCCAGAATTCCTAAGCTAGCATGATTGGCTCAGAAATTCTGGGAGTTGAAGTCCACGAGTCATAGAAGAGTCAACTTTGCCTACCCCTGGCCTAACATAATAAAGTTATAGTCTTCCTGTAGAATTAAGAACTGGTTAGGCCTTCCAGACAAAAACAAAAACAAAAAACAGCAATACAATTCAGTCCCTATGAGTGACAGAAGCTGTTACAATGTTTTTTACTTGGGATTTTATATTAAAGTTTGTTTCAAAAATCAAAACCAGAAGCACACACAGATGACTGATTCAGCTGGATTCATAAACTTCTTTATGAACATAGTAATATATAAATGTACAATACAACAAGTAGAATTCTTCTTCAATCAGTTACAGGCAGCAGATAACAGTTTCATTTCAGCAGAGTTCAGAGAGGAAACGTACAAAGTGGAGAGTGAGCCACGCCCAGCCTTAAGCTTAAGTATTCAGTTTCGATTCTCTGCACAGTGTTTAGCTCCCATTGGCTGACTTAGTTTCTATGCCTATTCATTGGCTGACCTTGTTACCATTGGCTCTCCCAGTTCATGAATATCTTAACATTTTATATTTTCGATTTGTTTTTTTCTGGCTTGCCCTGACCAAAGCCCTCCAAGATTGAAGCATGTTGTAAAACTGGTTTAATAAATCCAGGAATGTCATTTTTTCCCCGCCCCTCAGGGTAAGTTCACCATGGCCAGCGACGTTTGGGCATTTGGTGTGACGCTGTGGGAAATCCTCATGCTGTGCCAAGAACAGCCATACAGCCAGCTCACAGATGAAGCTGTAATCGAGAACGCCGGCGAGTTTTTTCGGCATCAGGGCAAACAGGTAAACAACGTGACTGTTTAGCAACATGCCTGTTATATAAAGTTTATATAATACATTAGACTAGGACTCATGCGGGTACATATATAGGCAATCCTCAACTTCCGACTACAATTGAGCCCAACATTTATGTTGCCAGGTGAGAAATTTGTTAAGCGGGTTTTGCAACTTTTCTTGACACACATTCGTTAAGTGAATCGTTGCAGTTCTTCAATTAGTCACATGGTTATTAAGTGAATCTGACTTCCCCATTTGATTTTGCTTGGCGGAAGTTTGCAAAAGGGGATTGCATGGCCCTGAGATACTGAAACTGTCATAAATGTGAGTCAGTTGTCAAGCGTCACATGACCCTGGGGATGCTGCAATGGTCAGAAGTGTGAAAAACGGTCATAAGCCACTTTTTTTCAGTGCCGTTGTAACTTTGAACGGTCACTAAGTGAACGGTTGTAAGTTGAGGATTACCTGTATCTGGATAGCGCATGGATTATTGTGTTGTGGGAAATTCAAGTCACTGTTCCGGCATGCTTTGTGAGCCAGTCTGTAATGTTAAGCTGTCCTGTGATTTCAATAAGAGAGAATATTTGCAGCTCAGGATTGAAATGTGGGGTCCTTGGTGCTCTTTGATTGCTTGGTTGCTTGCTTGAAGTTGTCTCATTACCCAACTAGGCAATATCATGAACCACTCCCACCGATGGGGCAAGTCCTTTGTATTTAAACAGAGAGCAAACCTCACTCCCTTCTAGCCCTGATGATGTTACCTAGAAGGCTAATGAAATGTCTGCAAGAAAACTACCAAGCTCAGAGAGCACCAAGGACCCCAAATTATATACTTCTATTTTTTGGAGTATACGACACACTTTTTCCCCTCCTAAAAGAGGCTGAAAATTTGGGTGTGTCTTATACTCCGAATGTAGCCCCGCCCACCCGCCGGCCCTACCCTTTGGCCTCCGCGCGTCCTCTTCCTGGCTGCAGAGATTGCCACCGACAATGGCTTGCGTTTTTGGGCTCTGCGCGTTGCGTTTTCAGCCTCCAAACGCTCGACTCACTGTGCCCAAAATGGCTACCTAGAACAGCTGCTGCTTTCTCTTACCCCTTCCACGCTTTGCCTGCTTTAGTCACTGGAGCTCCCTCCGAGGATCAGCTGTGCTTTTGAAGCTGTTTTTCAGCCCCAACACGAGCTAAGCGATCTTCCGTGCTTTGCCTGCTTTTCTAATTGATGCTCCCTCCGACGATCAGCTGTGCTTTAGAAGTACAGCCCCAACCAGCCCCAACCTCAAAACCAGTGAGCGAACTAATGTGCTGAAACTGACCAGGCTAAGGCAGGGGTGAAATCCAGCAGGTTCTGACAGGTTCTGGAGAACTGGTAGCGGAAATTTTGAGTAGTTCGGAGAACCGGCAAATACCACCTCTGGCTGGCCCCAGAGTGGGGTGGGAATGGAGATTTTGCAATATCCTTCCCCTGGAGTGGGGAGGGAATGGAGATTTTGCAGTGTCCTTCCCCTGCCACGCCCACCAAGCCACACCACGTCCACCAAGCCACGCCCACAGAACCGGTAGTAAAAAAAAATGTATTTCACCACTGGGCTAAGGAGTAGCCAGATGAATATCTGGTAGGCAGAATTCCCCCCCCCTTATTTTCCTCCCCGAAAACTAAGGCGCATCTTATACTACAGTGCGTCTTATACTCTGAAAAATACGGTAGTTATTTATTTATCTGAGCAGTGTAGCCGATTGAAAACACGGCTGTAGTGTTTCCTTAACCCAAACAGCATGCTTTATGAACTCAGTCACTGTTTAGTACAACTCCGCAGAAGACTTTTCATTGTCATGAGGGGTAGATATCATAATGTAAAAAGGTGCCATGCATAATTTGAAACTCATCAAACTCAAAGCAGAGCCCTCACTGTTACTTAACCTCAGGTTTTCCTGCCTGCTTGAAATTGCAGTAAAAATAGACAGCGGCCTTCTTCAGATTTCACATCAGGCGATCACATCATTTAAGGCAGAAATGTGCCATCAGCTGACCCCTGGCCTTTTCAATCCTGGGCCACACTCCAAATGTGAACAGGAAACTGTTGGTTCCCCCCCACAACACAAAGCTTGCATTTGATTTAATTTAAAATGAATTAAAATCAATATAAAATCAGGGTATACAGCTAAGATTTCTTCCTGTTCTAGATTAAAAATTGCAGTGATGTCATAATTCGGGGAGGGATCTTAAAGCTTGTGGTTTGGAATTGCACACACTACATGTCTGGCTTAGGGTTTGGTGCGGCACTTAGAAACAGGTCGTATGTGATTTCCCGCCTCCACCACATAGAGAATAAAGTTTGCTTGCTTCCATATTAAACAAAGGGCTGAGATTTGTTTCTTGCCCATTCTACTTGCATGGAGACAGGACTGGGAATATGTTAGCTTTGGAAAGATAAACTGTAGAGGTGATTGGATCTTTTGCTTCGGAAACCAATTTACAATAAAATAAGCCCGAGTATAAAGTCCAATAATAAAATATTTATTTCGCTACAAACCTAATACTTAAAGATTACATCTTGGCAGCTAAAATATGCGTCCTCCTTAATGAAGGACTACAGTAGAAGTAAGGGAGGGGTACAAAGGAATTTCACATCTGCGCAGATCACATCCCATGTGACTGCTTCACTTTGCTAAGAACCTCTGGGTCATAATGCCTGCCATATGAATATATATGAGTACAGCTGACAATCAAAAAATCACCCGTGACAGAATAGCAGTAGCAAAAGCACTTAGACCAGTGTTTCTCAACCTTTGCAGTTTGAAGATGTGTGGACTTCAACTCCCAGAATTCCCCAGCCAGCGTTGCTGGCTGTGGAATTCTGGGAGTTGAAGTCCACACATCTTCAAACTGCAAAGGTTGAGAAACACTGACTTAGGCTTATATACCGCTTCACAGTGCTTTACAGCAATCTCAGAGCAGTTTACAATGTCAGTGAATTTCCCCCCCAATGATCTGGGTCCTCATTTACCGGCCTCGGAAGGATGGAAGGCTGAGTCAACCTCAAGACCCACCAGGATCAAACTCTACACTGTGGGCAGAGTTAGCCTGCAATATTGCATTCTAACCACTGCGCCACCAAGACCTTGAGTCTTTTAAGATTAAGCTCTGTTTTTAAGAAAATCCAGGCTCCGTCTTGGGCCTGCTCACCTCAGGGCCATGTCACACCGTCTCTTTTCCTCCGTCTTCAGGTCTATCTCTGCCGTCCGCCCACCTGCCCCTTGGCTGTCTATGAGATGATGTTGAGATGCTGGACACGAGAGGCCAAGGACCGCCCGTCCTTCCAACACCTGCACTGCTTCCTGGCTGAGGATGCCCTCAATATGGTGTGAACCAAACTAGCACCGGCCGTGGGAGGCTGTGTTAAGAAGTTGGACAGCACCATAGAGACTGCTGGAGGCCGGATGTGACTCAGAGGCCATCATGCTCCAGAGCATTTTTGTGGGACATCTGGTTGTTCACTCTGGCCTAGCCTTTGCTCGTCCAAATCTCACCATTCACCTTCCAATATGTGGTTCTCTTTCTCGACTCTCTTTCTCTTCTTTTTAGTCATCTCTAACTAACTTATTTCATCACACGATCCAAAAGTGTTATTCTGAAATTCTTACCAAGCGGGTTTGTTTCCCACTCTGTTAACTCCTATTTCTCCTTGTCCTGAACCAGTCAGCTTTAAACCAACTTGGTGCCTTCCTGCTTTGTCTAGAACAGGGGTCAGCAACCCGCGGCTCTGGAGCCGCATGTGGCTCTTTCATCCTCTGCTGCGGCTCCCTGTCACTCAAAATATGCATCACAACTGCCAATGTGCGATACCCACTGACGCGCAATTTATTATGCTTTTCGACCCCCGGTAGGCCAACCATGGATAAATCCAAGAAAAGAAAAGTTTCAGAAGAAAACAGAACCTTTAATTCAACTATATATGCTAGTTTTGTGGCCGCTCAGGAAATAGTCAGGCATGGGAAGAGTTTTGTGGCTCCCGGTGTTTTCTTTTCTGTGGGAAACGGGTCCAAATGGCTCTCTGAGTGTTTAAGGTTGCCGACCCCTGGTCTAGAAACTACCATTCTCAAAAGTTTTTTTTAGTATTTATCAACCACAGAGTAAGCAACCAAGGGCCCTCCATGTGTCTGTCCCATATTCCATCAAGAACATTTGCCGCAAAGGACAGTTGTAAGTCCAAAACATCTGGAGAACATGAGATTGTCTGTAGCCAGAGACCATGTTGGCTAGAAAGTCTTAGTTCCAGTTTTAACACATCTGGGAGACCCCCCAAGCAAGGAAGCTGCTCTGTCAAACGTATCCCTATTCACCCTGCCATAATCTGAAGAAATATTTTACTACTTGTTCTTCCCAATGTTTCTTCTCTTGCATCATTCTAGGTCTTTCTTCTGTCCTTTGATCTCCAGGTTTTGAGGGTGAGCTAAGGAAGCAGGGTTAGTGGCTAAGGTATTTACTGAAGCCCTCTTTCTCTGTTTTCCTTCCTTCAGCAGCAAACTGGGCAGAGTATAATGTCTTGATTGGGCTAATCATGTCCTTCCCGTCCATTCAAAGCTAGCGGCTCTGTCAGCAGGTCTCCTACAGAGAGGACTGTAAACACAAAAGACCTCGTTCCCCAATTTCACAGTCAGACGGATCCCTAAGTAGCCCTAGATTCCAGCCCCTCATTGAGAACACGAAGAGAAGATATTCACGTTGGCTTGCTTAGCAGGAGTCTGTAAGGACGGCTGCAGTAAAATACGTAAACATTTTGAACAATCAAGCACAGTATAATATGTGCGTTGTTCCACTTTGAATACTAACACTCCTTTTTTCCCCCAGACCCTCCAATTCTTTCCTTTGACACTCCAGAGAAATTGTGGGGGAGCACCCTTCCCTCCCTTGTCCGTCACACACTCCTTTAGCTTGCCAAATTAGATTTGGGGTGTGTGTGTTGAATGCTCTTTAATGGGCATTAAAGAGCATTCAACACACAAAAACATTACACTGGATTTATAAGCGAAGTTGGGGTGATTGTTCCATCCATGTTGAAAGCCTTCCTTCCTTCCTTCCTTCCTTCCTTCCTTCCTTCCTTCCTTCCTTCCTTCCTTCCTTCCTTCCTTCCTTCCTTCCTTCCTTCCTTCCTTCCTTCCTTCCTTCCTTCCTTCCTTCCTTCCTTCCAATGTCAAACTGAACTGAACACCTATCTTTTGTGGTTAAAGATTGGATTCATACACAGCAATGTGTTAACATGGCGTGTAAAGCTCTCTGCAGATCTTCCATAAAAGCGGTTGGTGTTGGTACGGGGGCTTGGATGAGAACATGGGAGTTGTAATCTTATCACAACTGGGACGGCATAATGTTAAGCAAGACTACCCTGCACTGTAATTCACTAGAATTAAGGGAAGTGGGTGTAGACTGGATATCATTTCCTCCCTTGTGTGATGGCAGAGAACTCCATTAACCTTGAAGAACTCAGTAGTGTTCTACTGTTTGTGTGTGATGTCTTTCTCCAGAAAGTCTCTGTCTGTCTCTGTCTCTGTCTGTCTGTCTCTGTCTGTCTCTCTCTCTGTGTCTCTCTGTCTCTGTCTCTGTCTCTGTCTCTCTCTCTCTCTCTCTGACTCTCTGTCTCTCTCTCTGTCTCTCTCTCTGACTCTGTCTCTCTCTGTCTCTCTTTGTCTCTGTCTCTCTCTCTCTCTCTCTCTGACTCTCTGTCTCTCTCTCTGACTCTCTGTCTCTCTCTCTGTGTCTCTGACTCTCTCTCTCTCTCTCTCTCTGCCTCTTTGTCTATGTCTCTGTTTCTCTCCTTTTTTGCTGTATTTTTTTTGGTCTCTCCTTTTCTGTGAAAGTCTGCATGTGTCAAAGGGGATATTTTGAACCTTTGACAGACTCCATCTGAGGGGGCTGCATTTTCAGCTTTAGATTCATGGACTAACACTGGCAAAATAACTGGGACCATCTGGTCCAAGCACACTTGGATTAAGCCGAGGTGGCGCAGTGGTTAGAGTGCAGCACTGCAGGCTACTTCAGCTGACTGCAAGTTCAGCAGTTCAGCTGTTCAAATCTCACCAGGCTCAAGGTTGACTCAGCCTTCCATCCTTCCGAGGTGGGTAAAATGAGGACCCAGATTGTTGGGGGCAATATGCTGAACTCTGTAAACCGCTTGGAGAGGGCTGTTAACGCACTGTGAAGCGGTATATAAGTCTAAGTGCTATTGCTAATTAAGCACTGGATGTTTGGAGAAGCTGGAAGAAAGAAGTGGCTTCAAAGATACTTCACGAATCCATGGTTGGCCAAGAGATACCTGGTCCTCGCTGTTGTCAAGAGTGGACAAGAAAAAGGGGAAGGAACCGAGACTGGCCGGACCTGACGTGGCACCGACCGGACTTTGGGCTGGATGTGTTCATGGACTGAACCGGAAAAAGAATTGATGCTGGTTCCTCGTAAGGACCAGTTTTGCCATTCCACATCCTCCAGATGATCCCAAAACATGGGGACTTGGCCCTGTTCTTTGTACACTTGTTTGTTTTCTTTTTCCTGGAGACTTGAGGTGACCTGATTGTAGATTCTGTACTGTATAAAAGGGTGGTTGGGAAAATGCACTTTTCCAAACTAAAGAGGAGAGTCAGGAAATCAAGTGTGTGAGTTTTTGTTTCCTCCTGTGATTCCACGATAAAAGATGCCACTCCAAAAGTGTCCCTAGAAGTTAGCCATGGCATCCGGGCACATTCCCAGCTGTCATCTGCGTTGGATCACACAGGCAACTTCTGATAGGCAACCTATGCAATAAATAACCTTGGTGGAAAGGAGACAAAAGGACAAAAAGACTTTCTTTTTAGCCTCCAACACAATATTGTTTAATGTCTTAAGCAATAAATATATTTTGTTAGGTAATTCATTCATCAAGTCTCTTTCAAAGTTGTAGAAAGTTGCAGAGATGGGAATTCCCAATGTCTTCAACATGTCCTAAAATAATTAGAGCTCTCTATGCTTTTGGAGGCATCCTTTATCAGAAAAACAAAACAAAACCCCAAGATAAAACATAAGTGACAACAATTTGTTGAACCTGGTCCTTCAGAAGTTACCGCTGTGCAGCTCTGTCTTAATGTGTTTTTGCTTAGAGCAAGGGTGTCAAACTTGCATCGTCACGTGACGTATCACGACTCCCCCCCTTGCTAAACGGGGTGGGCGTGGCCAGCGCATGACGAATCCGGCCTGCGGGCTGCGAGTTTGAAACTCCTGGCTTAGAGGTTCCCTTAAGATTTGTAGGGTTCGTTGACAACTCAGATTGCATAGAATGTCCTATTCTGTTAAATTGATTGCATCTAGATTTATGCAATTGAAAGAAATTCTAACACTGAAAACCAATGACAGGGTTCACGCACAGTAGTAACCCAGGCTTGTTTTAATCATGGTTTGTTGGATTGTCTGAATGCTCATGTTGCAAGCTGTAAACCATGACTTATAAGCCACAGTGGCTTGGTATGTAAAACATGCGTATTAAAAACAAACGGGGCTGTTGTTTTATAATATTGTCAGAAAGTGCAAAAGATGGTGTGGTGGTGTTCTTTAGCAGACATCTTGAGTAGATTACCGTATTTGGGCTGTTAAAATCTAGAAAACTGCTACATGCAGCAAGCAGTAGGTTTCATGTACCTCTTTGCTTCCTCCTACTGTTCATCTGGATTTTTTTTGCAGTCCAGAGATGATAGCCCCTACTTGTGAAACTTGTGCAAAAGAGGGTGCAGTGTGATGCACTTCTGAATTTTAGTTCTTGTGTCTTTTTCAAATATGTACAAAGCCAGAAAAGCTTTTCCATACATAGAATGATTCCCTGGAATCAGCGGTGCAAAGGGATGTATGCTACGGTTATATTTCTATTCTCAGGAGGAAGTACCACAAAGCTGAATGTTCCCCCCCCCCCGCAAGAAATTGTACATAGGATTGTAGCTTTAGTCATGACTAACTGTTGCTTGATGGGGGTAAGCTAATATTTCAAGTATTTTCAATTGTTTGAAATTTACCCATCTTAATTAGATGTATATTTCTGTTTGAAAATGTTTCAGTGGTACAGTGTGCCTATAACTGCTTCTCTTTTTTGTTTTTTGTTTCATCATCTCTCCATTTATCCTGTCAAATGCCTTTTTTGTGTTTTCCTGGGAATACTTGTAGCTGTTTGTTTCTCTATGTGTATCGGGATGTGTATATATTTGAAGAGCAGAAAAAAAAATAGATTTTTTTACATTAATATATAGAAGTTTGGGGGTTCGTTTGTTTTTAGTTCCTTTCCATTTATGTGGTGAAATAAAACGCTTTGCATTTTGTATACTACCACAGTTGGTCTGTGAAAGTCAGCCTTTCTACTCACAGAAAAGAGAACGAAATTGGATGGGAGGATGTGGAAAAAATTAATCTTTGAAAAGAACCCGTATCAATTTGAATGTAGCTGTATAATGATATAAATTCAAGGGTTAGGAAATGTAAGAGTATAGGTATACAACTAGTAGTCACTAAATGAATGGCCATTAATCGAGGACTACCTGTATAGCTATATGCTTAAATTTCCCAGCCCTTAAATGGACCATTTACAGCACAAAGCAGTTCATTTGATCACATCTACGCAAACACACACACACACACACACACACACAAACACACACACACACACACACACACACAGCTCAGCTCAGCTCAGCTCAGCTCTAGTATGATTTTATTAGATTTTGACTTGGGGTAACATGGGGCATTGTGGCTTCTTCAGCAAATTGCAGTTTAACAACCACCAACTTACAATACTTTTGCATGACTATGCCACATTATTCTCATTTTGAAAGTTTAAGGAGGTAATTTTCTTTCTTCTAGTAACTCTTCCTCTTTTGGACTTCCTATTTGAGCTTTGCAGTGGTGTTCTCCTGTGAGGCCCAAAACCAAGAATGACATGGGGCAATTCTTCCAAGGAGAGTTCTTTATTGTTTCACACCTATAGACAGAATCTTGTCAGACTGAGGACTGTTGTATCTGCATCTACAGTATACTCTGGGAACCATTAAGGCGGCGCTGTCTTCATCCTTTTTCTTCCACACATGATAATCTGGGCTGGGTTGCCTCTTCTTCCACTGGAATGCCTCCCTTCCCTCCTGGGGATCCCCCACTATGCATCTATCCCATCTCCTCTAATAAAAGCCAGTGAGCCCTCCGAACAAGCAAACAAAGAATAATAATAAAAATCAATTCTTTTACCAAAATGAAGATGGACTTTGTGCATGTGTAAAGTACATTTTACACACGTGTAAGGTGATGATGGGTGTGCTGTTGGAAGATCCGAAAGTCCAAGTTGGGAGCAGGTTGCAGAAGGCTTAGCGTGTGGTCAACAAGAATGAGCACCGATTTGGTGATATATTCATTCTCGGTCACCTATTGTTGATGCTGAAATAAGCGACCTGTGATTGGGTGAATTGCTCTGATGTCAGAGAATGCTGATGAATATCCGAGCTGTTGGAGGCAATTGTTAGGGTTCATCAGAAAAGAATGTTTACAAGCATTCTTGCTACTTTAAGGGCAAATGAAAAAGTAAGTGCATGTTGCAGTGGATAATGGGTTACTGGCAGGGGTGGTTTCCTCCCGGTTCGGACCGGATCGCCCGAACCGGTAGCAACCAGCTGGTGACGTCACTGTCAGTGCCGTTCCTTGCGTGCCACCATCTTTTTTGTGGATTTTTCCCCTTACGCGGCTTGAAAAAAAGCCCGCCTGCCCGCAGGTGAATACCGACCTTTATTTCTTTGCCCAAAGCACAGCTGATGAGCTCCTCAGCTGTGTTTCGGGCTAATTCCTGCTTCTGAGTATGCACGGAAGTGAAATCGCGTGATGGCATGCGCGCGAATCATCGCGATGCGAACTGGTGATGAAGGTAAGTGGAACCCACTCCTGGTTACTGGGTTATTGATAGGCATAGATCACAGATACGGGTAGTCTTCAGCTGACGGCCACAGCTGAATCCAAAATTTCTGTTGCTAAGCAAGACATTTAAGCAAACTTTGCTCCATTTTACAGCCTTTCTTGCCTCAGTTGTTAAGTGAATCATGGCGGTCGTCAACTTTAGTCACACGGTTGTTAAGTGAATCTGGTTTCCCCCTTTGACTTTGCTTGTCAAAATGTCACAAAAGGTGATCATATGATCCCAGGACACTGTAACCGTCATAAATATGAACCAATGGCCAAGCATCTTGAATTTTTATCATGGGGAAGCTAAAATGGTCATAAGCGTGAAAAATGGTGATGTCACTTTTTTTAGTGTTGTAACTCTGGTCACGAAACAAACAGTTGTAAGTTGAGGACTACCTGTACTTGAAAGGATGGGAATTCTGCAAACCAATCACATTTAACACCAAGGGCTTGGCTGCTACATTTTGTAACATGCTGAAGAGTTAACTCAGTCAATCAGAATAGAGCTGGAAGGGACTTTGGAGGTCTTCTAGTCCAACCCCCTGCTCAAGCAGGAGACCCTAAACCAGTGGTTCCCAACCTGTGGTACGTGTACCACTAGTGGTACGCGAGGGCCTTCCAGGTGGTACGCGAACACTTTCGGGGTCATGAACGATTTTTAGTTAGTTATTTTTTACTTCACAAAAATGTTTACTGCCTAACACAAGATAATCTGGCAACGATTTGCAATTGTTGCCACACGCCTCCCAGCGGCCCAAGAATCCAGTTGCTGTATGCGCGGGGCCAAAAAAGGAACGGTACAATTATGGAAATAAAGTGATATCTGATCGAATTTAGTTTCTCTGAAAGCAGGTGGTACGCGGCGACTGTACGGGACCTCCAAGTGGTACTCGATCACAAAAAGGTTGGGAACCACTGTCCTAAACCATTTCAGACAAGTGACTGTCCAGTGTCTTCTTAAAAACCTCCAGTGACGAAGCACCCACAATGTCTGGAGGCAAGCTGTTCCACTGGTTAATTGTCCTCACTGTTAGGAAGCTTCTTAATTCCAGGTTGCTTCTCTCCTTGATTAGTTTCCACCCCTTGTTTCTTAACAGATTTAATTTAACAAATTAACAGAGTTGGAATGGACCTTGCAGGTCATGCAGCCCAAGCAGGAGACCCCATATCTGCCTCTACCTAGGATCGAACTCACAACCTCCTGATTGTGAAGCAAGAGCTCCACCTCTAGGCTACAGCAGCTTGTCCTGCTCTCTGGTGCTTTGGAAAACAAGTTGATCCTCTCTGTGGCAGCCCCTCAAATACTGGAATACTTCTATCATGACCTCCCTGGTCCTTCTTTCCTCTAGACTCGCCATTCCCCAAATCCTGCAACCGTTCTTCATTATGTTTTAGTCTCCAGGCCTTTAATCATCTTAGTTGCTCTTCTTTGCACTTTTTCCAAAGTGTCAACATCTTTTTTTTTTGACACGGCTACATTGTCAAATCCTTTTGTTCAGAGCCTTCACATCCGACAGTTACCTATGTTGACAATAACTTTTTGCTGGGGTTGTTTCCTCCTTTCCCATCAGTTGCCACAATCATTTGATCCACCCATTGATGTCCTGAGTTGGCATCATTACTGGCCTTTCTGTAAAGCTCTTTCTCCATCCCCTCCCTCCCTCCCTCCCAACCTGGATGCAGTAGTGTTAATGCAAGTGGTGTGGAAAAAAATGCTGATGCAACTTTGCTAGCATGCTGATGGTTTGCAGAGGTGGAAAAATGCTGCATTATCATTGCTACACAGCTGCAATTTTCAGTTCCTGAACTCTTCCCCTTGATGCTGAGTGCCAAGAACAAGGAAGAACGGGGCAGGAGAAAAGACTACAGTGGAGATTTTTATCCTGGAGGAAAAGTGAGGGAGAGCCATTCAAACTAGAGGAAAGCATTTCAATCCAAGGTTAAGAAAGTGACTTAACTATTTACTTCAGCTGATCCTTTGCCTCTGAAGCCAGGAGATGGGGAAGGGGAAGAACACCTGAGATTCCCTGAGAAAGTATGAGGTTCTAAACATACTTAATGGGAAGTGAATCTATTGAATTCTCTGGGCTTTGCTTGCTCCTGAGTCAACTCGACTCCAACAGCTTTGCTCTTCCCTTGCAAAACAGACTCAAGTTGAAAGAACGGAAGAAAAAGTTGGAATAGAAATATACTTTAAAGTGGTCCGTGTGAGTTACAAATACTATTTTCGTTAAATTTATTGCATTAAGCGAGTTCCTGCAATAAATTATTTATTGCTGTGGTGATATTTGGAATGAGTTCTGATCTCTCGTTAATCTTGCCCCTGATGGGTTTTCTGTAACAGTCAAATTTCAATTAAAATCCTCCCTGGAAATCTGTGTTATTAGCAAGTGACTTTGGGGTTTAGTAGAAGGTGGGCTGAGTTCTCTACAGTGTCTCAAAATCCTGGTTTGAATCTCTCTCAAATCCCAATCTGGTGAGATATAATTCTCTCTCTCCCCTCCACCATCCTCCATGGCTGAAAAGTGATTCTGCTGTCTAGATTTATGATCTCTTAATAGAAAACATGCAAAGGACTATGCAGGCTCTGAATATGCTGGATTAAATGCTTAATCTTGCTGAACATTGGTTCCATGCTAGCAATTTATTTATTATTGGCACCAGGTCAGGGCTGGGCTGCTGGGGGTTCGCAGGGGTTCGGGAGAACCTCTAGCTAAGACTCTGTGCAGTTTGGAGAACCCCCAAAGCCCACTCCTGGCTGGCCCTGCCCACCACACTCTGCCCCTCTCAGGAGTCCCCACGCGGCCCGTTTTGGATGCAGGTAAGTGCAGGACGCGCGTGGAGGCTTGGGGAGGGTGAAAATCGGGCCTACTGGAAGTTTGGGAATGCTGGAAATGGGTCTGTCTCCAGCCCCCAGAGGGCCTCCGGAGCCTGGGGAGGCCATTTTCGCCCTCCCGGAGGCTCAAGAAAAACCTCTGGAGCCTGGGGAGGGCAAAAATGGCCTCCCCCGCCCACCAAAGAGCCTCCGGAGGCCGGAAACGGCCCGTTTCCCCGACTTACGGTGCACCCAGTAGGCCCATTTTTCGCCCTCCCCAGGCTCCAGAGGCTTTCTTGGAACCTGGGGAGGGTGAAAACAGCCTCTCCCGCCCCCCGGAGGGCCTCAGAGGCCGAAAACACCCTCACAGAGCCTTTGTGTGATCCCTGTACTTACCTGGCATCCAAAATGGGCCGCGTAAAGACTCCTGGGAGGGGAGGGGGCAGTGTGGGTGGGGCCAGCCAATGATCAGCTGGCCAGTGCATGCATACGTGCTAGAGCTGAGCTAGGGCAATGGATCACGTGCCCACAGATATGGCTCTGTGTGCCACCTGTGGCACATGTGCCATAGGTTCACCATCACGGGTATAGGGTCTTCTGCTTGGGCAAAGGGTTTATTTATTTATTTATTTTATTTATTTGGCTTTCTTATATGCCGCCCAACTCCCGAGGGACTCAGGGCGGCGTACAGCACAGGAAAATACAAGAATAACCAATAAACAAAATTTAAAAACATAATATAAAAATTAAAAATTACAGTATAAAAAACAACCATACAACAACCAGACATACCCGGGGGAGAGTTCAGCTGGAATTTAGCTCTGCCCCCTGCCTGCAGGAAAAGCCACATCTTAACGGCTTTTCGGAAGGCCAGCAGGGTGGGGATGGTTCGGGTCTCTGGAGGAAGTTGGTTCCAGAGCGCGGGGCCTGCCACAGAGAAGGCCCTCCCCCTAGGGCCTGCCAGCCGGCATTGCTTGGTTGACGGGAGCTGGAGGAGGCCAACTCTGTGGGCCCTAACCGGTCGAAGGGAAGTATGAGGCAGAATGCGGTCCCAGAGATAACCTAGTTGGACTAGAAGACCTCCAAAGTCCCTTCCAACCCTATTACTCTATGTTCTATGTTCATTCAACAGGCAAAATAGAGGCAGGGAAACCTGTTCAGGCTCTCTTTGAATCGACCAACATGGCTTCAGTACGAGAAGTGTCCAGTTTCACCGAAGACCTGCTGTGCCCCATTTGTCTCTCCCTCTTTCGGGAACCCCACATGCTGGAGTGCGGCCACAGCTTCTGCGCTCCCTGCCTGGAGCCCTGCATCCCCAAAGGGCAAAGGCGTGGGCTCTGCCCCGAGTGCCGCCGCCCCTTCGCTTTGCGCCGCATGACAATCAACCGAGCCCTCTGCAGCTTGGCCGAGAAGGCCCGGCTTCTGAAGCTGGATGAAGGGACTCATCTGAGTAGCACCGGAGGCTGGTACTTCTGTGAGGAACACGAAGAGCCTCTCAAGCTCTTCTGCAGCCAAGATGAGGAGCCAGTTTGCGTCATCTGCCGGGACTTGCCTCAGCACCGGGGACACGACTTCCTGCCCATCAAAAATGCTGTTCAGACCTATCAGGTGAGAACTGGGCCTGGGAGGAGAAAGAAGGTGACCTCTGATTGAACAAGACACTAATCTGTCTGTCTGTCTTCTATCTATCTATCTATCTATCTATCTATCTATCTATCTATCTATCTATCTATCTATCTATCTATCTATCTATCTATCTATCTATCTATCTATCCATCCATCCATCCATCCATCCATCCATCCATCCATCCATCCATCTATCATCCGTTCATCCGTTCATCCGTCCATCCGTCCATCCGTCCATCCGTCCATCCGTCTATCCGTCTATCTATCCATCATCCATCATCTCTCTCTCTCTCTCTCTCACTCTCTCTCACTCTCTCTCTCACTCTCTCTCTCTCTCTCTCTCTCTCTCTCTCTCTCTCTCTCTCTCTCTCAAAATTTATTTGCTGCTTAGCTCAAAAATATTCTAGGCAGTTTATTTTGCAAGCCAAGATAAAGTACAAGTAGACACATGAAATGTGGGAGATTTTGAAGCCTCCCAAATATTTACCAGGAAGCATAAGTAGATTTCTCCCCCCCCCCAAGTTTTTTATTTTTAATTTTTTTATAAAAATGTCAAATCAATGCGTGAACAGTGTGGTATCTGGGTGCCATACATTCCAATACAAACAAAACTGATCAGATTAAGAATTATTATTACATTCAACCAACTTATGAAATTCCCATTACAATACACATCTATATTAAGTTACAATCTATCATTATTCAATTATTCCACCTATTTCTCATTACTTCCATTTTATCAACTAAAAATGTAATACATTAATATTCCCTTTATTTCTATCTCTTACTCTTGCTTTTAATCATATCACCTTATATTAAAAAGCTTTTTCTTTCTTTCCTGTCTATCTTCTAATTATGTCATCTGCCTACAAAACAGAAAAAGAGAGAATAAAGAGGGAGAGTTAGTGAAAGGCAGTTCTAAACAGCAACCAAGAGCAGGAATCATCCTTCCACTATCTCTTGCCCGCTTTATACATTAATTGCTATGCTTAAAAAAAAGGGGTGGTGGTGGTGGAGGGAAAGGCAAGTCAAAGCAACCATAAAAAAGAAAAGAAATCCTCTACCCATCGTCTCTTGTCCGCTTTGATGCTTCTATTGCTATGCTTTTTGGGGGGGGGGGCTTGTCTCCCCCATTCCTCTCTTAGGTCTTCATCTATTTCTATTTCTTGGATGTCCCATCTAAGTATTCCTCCCCTTCTACCCTCTTCCACTTCCTATTTTCTAAAATTTTTACTGAGGCCCCTGCTTCCATTTTGGACATATCTTCCAACTCTTAGTATATTTTTTCCATGGTTATTTCATCGATCATTATTATTTTCATTATAATCTCCTCCTTGTCTTCTTCCTTATCTTCTTCCTTCTTTATTTCTTCTTTTGGCTCCTCCCTTTCCTGCGCGTCTCGGTCTGTAATAATCATCCCTTGTATAGTAATTTCCATATTTTCCATAAGATCCTTAAATCCTTTGTCCATAATGTCTTTTATATTTTGATAAAGTAATCCCATCTTCTGGGCAATTCCACTCATTGTATTTTATTTTTTTTAAGAAGATTGATTTTTATCCAGCAGTCCAAGAATTATTTATTTAGTCTTTAGACTTCCATTCAAGAGGTACACTTACCCCAAATCTTTATATTTCATAAGTTAACACTCAGTTCCATTCACATAGTCCCCAGAGGTTATCAAAAAACCTTTTATATCCTCTTTGCAAATTCAACCCTCTAATATGGTGTTCAAATGTCTCTTTACTTAAATCACTTCCTTGCAGTGTCTACTTTTGTCAGCAGGTGACACTCTCCGTTTAAATTTCAGTTACTAGTTTACCAGTCTATTGTCATTTGCGTAGGAAATATGGAAGCAGAGTACCGTATTTTTTGGAGTATAAGACGCACCCTTTTACCCTCAAAAAGAGGGTGAGAACTTGGGTGCGTCTTATACACCGAATGTAGCAACCCCCAGCCACCCCCACCCTTTGGCTTCTGCCTGCCAGCAATTTACCCCTTTGCAGCAAACAGGGCAAAGCACAAGAAGAGCACAAGAAGAGATAAACTGCCTCCCGACCTACAGCTGACGGAGGTTTGCAAGCTACGTGGTAAAATGAAACTGAAACTATGGTGGCTATGATGAGACACATTGCTGGGAGATAAACTACTGGCAATATTAGACTGCTGAAATTGCAAGAAGGCAAGCTAGAGCTGCTGTGGCTCAGCGATAGAGCTCTTGCCTCACAATCAGGAGGTTGTGAGTTCTATCCTAGGTACAGGCAGATTCTGTTAATATGTTATTTTGTTAAATGTTTGTAGAGTGTTCAAATTATTAGACTTATTTTTTAAAGACTGCTTTATTATTGTTCTAGACAACTTAACAAAATGAAGAAGCTTTTTAAAATAAATGCTTGCTCTGAAGAGGCCCAGTTCTATTGTATCTTTTTTTAAATAGCAGAGAATACTTCCAGAAAGCCACATCAATTTTAAAGATCTGTAAAAGTATAATCTGAAATGTCCTGTTTTAGTATTAAGTATTAGTATTAAGTATTAGTATTAAAATAAGCCAGCTGAGAAACCCTGACTTAGTCATGTTTGGAGTAGATGTATTTAAATAATTAGGAGGAGTTAGTGTGATTACATTTAAGAAAACTTTCTGGGATTAATAGACTGCCATAATGTACATTTCTCCAATTCTTTGCCATTTCTATGGGTCAGGCACACATGCACAGAAATACACAGCAAACAGTGTATATCATCTGTGCTGTTTGCTGTTTGGCAAATTGCTGGGAGGCAGAGGCCTTTTTTCCTTGTTTTCCTCCCCCAAAACTAAGGTGCGTCTTATACTGTGGTGCGTCTTATACTCCGAAAAATACGGTAAGTTTCTTTTTTATATATAGATAAATCCAATATTTAAAAATACCTTCCCCAGTAGTGCTTCTTCCCAGTTTAGGAGTCTGTTTATTTCATAGTACGTTGTTTATTCTCTTACAGGTTTCATTTCTGGTTAGGTATTTTTCCCTTCCCAAAATGTCACAAAATGCTTTGGCGCTACTTAAACACTCAGTTCTGGGCAAATAGTTCTAGTTATTTCTTAGGGTTCAATTTAAAACAAACAAAAAATCCTTGTTAGGACTCTGTCCAAACGGTTGGGTTTGCTAATATATAAACAAGCCACAAATCAATGTTTATGTGAATATAGGTAATATTGCTTTAAATGCATTGTTAGCTTTCTGATTACTATAAAAGGGAGCTAAAGAACAGGCTCACTCTCCCTGCTGACTCTCTCTGCTGATTGTCTCTGCTAATTCACTGCTGATTCATTGAGTAATTGACTTCGTGTCTGTGAAAGTACTGTGAAGAGCTGCTGTGTATAGTGTAACTATCTGTGATAGTATAGATTTGTTTGTTAGCTGTAATCTTTGCTAATTAAGACAAAGACAGGCTGATAAGAAGATTCTTCGTATTGACTGACTTAACGTGTATGACTTGGACTTCTTATTTGGACTTTGCTAATTCTTTGAGTAAACTATTTGTATGTACTTTAAACGTATCTGTTTATTGACTGAATCATATCAACTCATATCAACTGCAACATCACGTTTCACTGTTGACGTGCTTAAGAGCACAAATTCGTTAACAATCCTGTCCCCCAGTTCCACCACGGCTCACCTTCTTCTCTCCAGCACCAGTCTTAGTTGTTATTTTTCAGTTTGTCCCAGCTTTGTAGCGGTCATCTTTAGGCTGCTTCTTCTTCCGACCTCACAGGTACTCCTCCTCAGGGCGGCTTAGGCTCCCTCCGGAGCCCACGAACATGAAGAGTTCAGCATAGTGAACGTGGAGACCCGTTCCTCTGTGTCTGTATCGCCTGCGACATCAAAATGGAAGCCTGTATAAGTAGATTTCTATTCTGAAAGGCATGAAGAAACATGAATACTGTATTCGTATCTCACATACATTTAGGAATTCATCTTCCCACTTTCTGCAGGGAGGATACACTAATTGACCTATTGACCACTAGGTGGCAGCAAAGGGTAAGAGGTTGCTTTTTTAAATCCCTGGTTGTATCCCTTCCAATCTCCAGTCATCTGAATTTGTGTAGCTGCTGCTATTCCCCCCACACCCCACAATAGCTTGGTCTCCAGTTCAGAAGAGGAACCAACTGCTTTCTGATAAATTGGCCTTTTATCTCTGCACCCTGCCTTCCTTTCCCTTTTCACAGACACACAGACAGCAGGAGGAGGAAAAATAAATCTGTTTACTTTTTTAAGCAGATTTTTTAAGCAGATAGAATTTGGAGCGGTTACGAACAAGGATAGAAAGAGAGGATTTTAGAAATCCAGTATCTGCTGTTGTGGTGGGTGGGTGGGTCTCTCTCCTTTCGCTGGATTTCTATTAAGGAGCCGAGGTGGCGCAGTGATTAAAAGCAGCACTGCAACCTACATCAATGACCGCTAGTTCAGCAGTTCAGCTGTTCAAATCTCACCAGGCTCAAGGTTGACTCAGCCTTCCATCCTTCTGAGGTCGGTAAAATGAGGACCCAGATTGTTGGGGGCAATATACTGAACTCTGTAAACCACTTAGAGAGGGCTGTAAAGCACTATGAAGCGGTATATAAGTCTAAGTGCTATTGCTATTGCTATTAATTGTCCTGTAAAGAATTCCTTCCTTTCACCCCCTCTAGCCGACTGGATGGGGGCTAACTGTCTGAGGTGGGCAGAACACTCAGGACGAACCCTCTTTTTGTGAAACGGCCGTGCCGAAGGGTGTGGGACGCAGATTTATTTATTTTTATTTATTTGGTAGTTTTTCTATGCCACCCTACTCCCTGAGGACTCAGGGCGGCATACAGCATTTTATAAAAACTCCAAATCATTAAAAAAACAGCTTAAAAACAGTTAAGAAATATATATATATACACCATACATACATGGGGGAGACATCAGATATAAAATTGTCTCAAACTCACCCCGCCTGCAAGAAGAGCCATGTCTTAATGGCTTTTCTGAAGGCCAGCAAGGTGGGGATGATTCGGATCTCTGGGGGAAGTTGGTTCCAGAGAGCAGGAGCCCCTACAGAGAAGGCCCTCCCCCTAGGCCCCGCCAGTCAGCATTGTTTGGCTGACGGGACCTGGAGGAGACCCACTCTGTGGGACCTGACCGGTCGGAGGGAGGAATGCAACAGAATGTGGTCCCGGAGATAGCCTGGTCCTAAGCCATGTAGCCTATTGCCCAGGGCAAATGGCTGGAGGTGGATCACCTGAGGAGATAAGTCGGGGGAGAATCGGCCGAGGAGAAACTCCTGAGGAGAAGGAAGGGTCGGAGACGAACAGTCCCATTTTGGCTGCTGTTGATGAGGGGAGTTGAGGAAAGAGGGACTTGGTTTGAGTGTGATAAACTAGCTTAAGGGCATTATATGAGGAGCAGGACCACTGGGAAAGAAGCTAAAAAGTAAAAAAAGAAAACCTGCACAAAACCATACACTTAAAAAAGCTGAAAGATATACATAAAAAGCAAAAGTCTAAACAAGGTCTATCAGCAAAAAGAAACACCTTAAATAAACGCAGGGGAACACCAAAAATTAATAGATTGGTAACTAACTCTATCACAGTACAAAACACTCTTAACTATCATAATAAATTAAATGCTAATTTAAGGCTGGTTTGGGGACAGAGGTCTGATGGATTTTAAATGCTCTTGAGCAGAACCTGGCAACACAAACGTCACAGCAGGATTAGCGTCTGTAAGTAGCAGAAAGATATAAAATTGTCCTGGAATCAATCAAATGCTGGTGTTCATTTTAAATGATATCTGAAACCTTCTCTTTCTTTTAGGACCAGCTGAAGGCATCTCTGGAGCCTCTTGAGGAAGGTCTCAGGCGGTTGAAAAGGAGCCATTGCCACCAGCAGGAGAATATTATTGAATTAAAGGTACAGCTGGGAAGTGGTAATTGTTGGGACTTTCTGTTTAATGCTAAACTGAGTGTATCTTTTCTCTCTTCATCCCAGCAACTGCTGATATTTACTATTTAATTTAATATCAGGTGTTTCAGCCTTTAATCCAGGCTCCTGCAATTCAGTCTAAGGCAAAGAAAAGCTACCTGCCTGATGGATTCACATTCAGATCAACAAAAAATAAATAGATAAATATGCTGCAGTGTGGCATTCAAGTCGCCAAAGTTGTCAACCATGCATTTTTCAGGATATTCTGTTCCCTCTTCCCCTGGGATTCTCAATTTAGTTTTAAACATTTAGAAACACTGTGGTGTTCTAAGCTATCACAAAGGACACTCTTGCAATTAGAACTTTGTGTACCGATAGAAGGGAATATTTGTAGCTCAAGGTTGAACGGTGGGGTCCTTGGTGCTGTCTGAGCTTGGTTGTTTTCTTGCAGATGTTTCGCTACTCAACTAGGTAACATTATCCGTTCTAGAAGGGAGCGGGGTTTGCACTTCATTCTAACACTGATGATATTACCTAGTTTGGTAATGAAACGTCTACAAAAAACCAATAACAATTAAGCTCAGAGAGTAGCAAGGACCCCACAGAACTTTGTGTGTGTGTGTGTGTGTGTGTGTGTGTGTGTGTGTGTGTGTGTGTTCATAAATGGAACTTTGTGTGCATGTATGTACATCTGTGTGTGTAAGTGTGCTGTCACTACATTATAATAAAAAGGCTAAAGATTTAAATTGCTGGTGTTGCTTAGGTAATAATCATAGTGGCATTGATTGATTGATTGATTGATTGTGAGTTACATGACAATGAAATGGGTGGCATATAAATTTAATAAATAAATAAAATAAATTATATGCCATCAAGTAGTTTTCAAGTGCATGGAGTTTCTCCATGACAATTTATCCCTAAGTTGGTTTTTCAGATCTTTCAGTGATGCCCCCATTGCCACTGTAACTACGTCCACCATCATTGCTTTTGTTCTTCTTCATCTTCTCTTTCTTTCCATCTTTCCTAGTATTAGAGTCTTCTTAAGAAAGTTAGGTCTTTGCATCACATGCCTGAAGTAGGATATTTTGAGTCATTAGTGCTTCAAATAAGAACTCAAATGAGTTGATTTGTTTGATGGTCCATTTATTTATTTATTCATGGCTATCCAAGGTATTCTCAGGAGTCTACCCCAAAACCAACACCATTGTGACAGGTGATCGTTTCTGTTTGACCAAACCACAATCTCTTGCTGTGCCCCATCTATGTTTTTCCAGACCTGCTCCGAATCCTTGTCTGATCATATCTCTGGAGAGTTTGTGAAGATGCAACAGCTGCTGAACGACAGAGAGCTGGGTATAAAACAGGCCTTAGAAAACCAGCGAGAAAAGAACTTGGCTCAGATGGAAACCAAGTTAAAGGAACTGGACTGCAAGATGGCCTCACGTTCAGAAACTCTGCGCCGTATACAGGCCGGCCTTGAATGCGAAGACCACATAAGTTTCCTCAAGGTAAGGAGGATCGTGGGCTGTGGGGTTTTCTTGGGAAGGAGAAAATTGCTGGGTGCATAGATTGCACCAAACCATTGTCAGAAGAATAATTTGGAGTTCCAACTCGAGCCAGGATGGCACAAGAATAAATAAAAATGAGATTCAGACAGTTGTGAGGGAAGAACAAATATTTATTCCTAAAAGCAAAACAATTTGATTTTAAGGGCAGGCTGGAGTGAAACAGGGCACAGTGGCAAACTTTTATAGGGGGAGCTTATCTGGGATGCGGAAGTGTTTACGTGCTGAGGTGTGTGTGTGTGTGAGAGTATGTTTGTGAACATACAGTTCTGCTGGGAGATTTAATTTAATTATCTCTTTGTGTTTGCAGACCTTATCCTTTGATATGTGGATTAGGCTTGGGTAACTAATTTTGGGGTTTGAGGTAGTTTGCTAATTTAATTAACTTGGAGACACTGATTGTCAGACCATTGTGGATTCTGTTAATGTTTTTAAAGGAAGATGGAAACAGTATAAATAATAAAATATATTTGGATATAAAACTTCTCACACCATGATTTGTTCAATTAGGGATTGTCACAAGTGACAAAATCTCTGTGCTTTTTTTAATCTTTGTAAGCCCCCCGGAATCACTGAGAGTCAGTTGGGTGGCCAAATCGATTTTCTTAAACAAATAAAATAAGTAGGACTGATTTCCTGTAACAATTGCCAGATTCCAACAGTGTTTGTTCATATAAAAGAGAGATCGATCAGTCCAGGATATGCACCTTCATTACCTCGGGTTTTCAGTGGCATCTTAAGCACTGTGACTTGATAATCCTCAATTTTTGTTTCTTCTATAGATGTTGTGATAGTATTTCACCGGGATTTTTTTTCTGATAATAAACTGGGACATGATCTACTGAGAGCAGAATCTGTTGTGCACCATTAAAATGCAGAATGCTTTGGCAGGAAAGTGGGTGATAACCCACGGAAAGAATTATTTTGATATCTCTTTCTTTCTTTCTTTCTTTCTTTCTTTCTTTCTTTCTTTCTTTCTTTCTTTCTTTCTTTCTTTCTTTCTTTCTTTCTTTCTTTCTTTCTTTCTTTCTTTCTTTCTTCCTTCCTTCCTTCCTTCCTTCCTTCCTTCCTTCCTTCCCTCCCTCCCCCTCCCTCCCTCCCTCCCTTCCCTCCCTCCCCCTCCCTCCCTCCCTTCCCTCCCTCCCTGCCTCCCTCCCTCCCTCCCACAGGAGGCAAAAGAGTTGCTAGGGAGGTAAGTAGTGTTTCTCTTTTCTTATACATCAAATTACAGCCAAAGTTAGAACCAACATTTCCTTTGATAAGGTGGTTGTTAATAGAATAGAATAGAATAGAATAGAATAGAATAGAATAGAATAGAATGGAATGGAATGGAATGGAATGGAATGGAATGGAATGGAATGGAATGGAATGGAATAGCAATAGCAATAGCACTTTTCTTATATACCGCTTCATAGTGCTTTACAGCCCTCTCTAAGCGGTTTACAGAGTTCAGCATATTGCCCCCAACAATCTGGGTCCTCATTTTACCGACTTCGGAAGGATGGAAGGCTGAGTCAACCTTGAGCCTAGTGAGATTTGAACAGCTGAACTGTTGAACTAGCAGTCAGCCTGCAATGGCTGCATTTAACCACTGCACCACTTCAGCATAGCATAGCATAGCATAGCATAGCATAGCATAGCATAGCATAGCATAGCATAGCATAGCATAGCATAGCATAGCATAGCATAGCATAGCATAGCATAGCATAGCATAGCATAGCATAGCATAGCATAGAATAGAATAGAATTCTTTATTGGCCAAGTGTGATTGGACACACAAGGAATTTGTCTTTGGTGCATATGCTCTCAGTGTACGTAAAAGAAAAAATGTCACCCCCAACCTTTTCCCCTCACCACTGTTGTTAAGTGAATCCCTGCAGTCGTTAAGCGAATCCAGCTTCCCCCATTGACTTTGCTTGCTCCAAGTCAGCTTGGAAAGTCGCAAACGGCCGTCACCTGACCCCCAACGCGGCAACTATCGTAAATGCAGGCTGCTTGTCAAGCACCTGTGCCTTGATCGCCACCAACGGCTGTAAGTGTGAGGATCGGTTGTAAATCACTCTTTTCAGCATTGTTGTAACTTCAGTCTCTCAATGAAGGGTTGCCAAGTCCAAGACTACCTATATAATAAAGATATGAAAGGAAGAAAAGCATGAGCCAACAGGGAGGGCTGACCCTGCAGGGCATGTGTGTCAAACTCAAATTCATTGAGGCCGCAGCAGGGTTGTATTTGACCCAGTGGTGGAATCCAATTTTTTTTACTACCGGTTCTGTGGGCGTGGCTTGGTGGACATGGCAGGGGAAGGATACTGCAAAATCCCCATTCCCTCCCCACTCCTGGGAGAAGGATATTGCAAAATCTCCACTCTCACCCCACTCCAGGGGAAGGATACTATAAAATCTCCATTCCCACCCCACTCCTGGGGGAAGGATATTGCAAAATCTCCACTCTCACCCCACTCCAGGGGAAGGATACTATAAAATCTCCATTCCCACCCCACTCCTGGGGGAAGGATATTGCAAAATCCCCATTCTCTCCCCACTCTGGGGCCAGCCAGAGGTGGTATTTGCCGGTTCTCTGAACTACTCAAACTTTCCGTTACCGGTTCTCCAAACTACTCAAAATTTCCACTACTGGTTCTCCAGAACCTGTCAGAACCTGCTGGATTTCACCCCTGGTTTGACCATGGGGATGTGTGGCCAGGGTGGGTGTGGCTAGCTTGACATCACTCGTGTCGGGGGCACCTGTGGTGGTCTGTCAGCGAAAATGGGCTCCTGTGCTCTCCAGTGGCCCGTGGCCCTCCCGAGCTCCGTTTTCTCTGGCAGAGGCACCGTGGGCCAGTCCTTTACTGTTTCCAGGGCAGCCCCACAGGCCAGATCTAAGCACCCCGCCGGCCGGATCCGGCCTGCAGGCCTTGAGTTTGACACCCCTGATACCAGGTACATTAGTTTGCCTCCTCACTGTAGGCCTGACTTCCTCTTCCACCTTTCAGAAACTGCTGGATTTGCCAAAATGAGTAAGTGAAGCTCCTTTACGTATGGAAGTGAAGATGGCTACTTGTTTACTTCCATTAAAAAAAAACCCTCTGCTACAATTATAAAGTTGGCTCCTCTTCCTTCTTGGGAGTAGATAGTAGAGGCAAAGTAAGGTTGATTTAGCCATGAAAAGAGTTTAATTGGGAGGGAAAATGTTCTTCTGGCCCTTTGACTCCTACCCAAATCACTTCTAAAATCTCTGTAAAACTACAAAAAGAAAAAGTGGAGATTTTCTTGAGCGAGTCTTCACGTCTGATGATGACGTGGGCATTTTCTTGGCAACAGCATGGCCGTCACTTTCTCCTGGTTTTTGCAGCTTCCCTGGGAAGCATTTAATCAAATCTGAATCTACTTAACCAATTTTTGGAAATCATCCTATGTTGGCCTTGTGCTGTTCTCTGCTGTGATTATTTAAAAAATGCATGGGTGAGTCTATTAAAACCTGATTTATGGAGCAGGAGACGGTCTCAGGTGTAACTCTCTTCCAATTCTAAATCCTCCCATTTTAGTCCAATATTTTCCATGCTATTTTTCCTTATTGGATAAAATCCATTAAAGAGGTGAAAGAAAGAAAAAATGGCAGCATCATTCTTTTTTTTATCAGAAGTGCTCAGATATCTTTCTGTAGAAGGAAGCAGATGTGATTCTTCTAGGTTTGATAGATAGAGCTGTGGTGGCGCAGTGGTTAGAATGCAGTACTGCAGGCTACTTCTGCTGATCACCGGCTGCCAGCAGTTCAGTGGTTCGAATCTCACCAGGCTCAAGGTTGACTCAGCCTTCCATCCTTCCGAGGTGGGTAAAATGAGGACCCAGATTGTTTGGGGGCAATATGCTGACTCTGTAAACCGCTTAGAGAGGGCTGTAAAGCACTGTGAAGCGGTACATAAGTCTTAAGTGCTATTGCTATTGCTAATGGGCAGGCTCCATTATAATTGCATGTCGAGGATTACCTGTATTTATTCCTCTGAAGAAATCCGGGGTGGGACATAAGTCTATATGTCTAAGTGCTATTGCTATTGCTGCGGTATATAAGTCTAAGTACTATTGCTATTGCTATTGGGTCAGCTTACCGTATTTTTCGGAGTATAAGATGCACCTTTTTACCCCCCAAAAGAGGGTGAAAAACTGGGTGCGTCTTATACACCGAATATAGCCCCACCCACCCGCCGGCTCCCCTCCCTTCAAAGGTTTTTGGCCTCCGCGGGTCACATTTTCAGGCGGTTCCAGGCGGCGGGGATCCTCACTTTCACTTGGAGGTTTAAAACAAGCCCCGTGTGCCTTTGCTGCCTTGGTCGGAGCCTGATTTTTGAAGCGGGAGGTCGGGACTCGTTTGGCGAAGGGGGCACTGCATGAGAGGTGTGTGTGTGTGTGTGTGTGTGTGTGTGTGTGAGAGAGAGAGAGAGAGAGAGAGAGAGAATGGAGTCAGATTCGAACATTTGCGTGTTCATCTGTCCCCCTAGCCACGGAGCGAGGGGATCCAAGCTAACAGCAGGCAATTTTCCGGTCTGCTAGAATTGTAGATGGAGGGATTATTTAAAAAAATTTTTTTAAAGAGCGTTGAAGATTCGCTGGCAGAAACTTTCCTGCGAGCAGATCCGTTGGAACTCAGGAAGGCTTACTCTCTGGATCTTGCCCACCCAGCAGATGTTTCAACACCCTGGTATTTCTTCTCCCCCCCCCGCATCCTGATGTTTCTCCCCCTCCCCACCCGTGTGTTTCTTCCTTCCCCTTCTGCCCCTCCCAGACTGGCAGACAGCAAGCGTCTAATCTGCCCTGCAGCTGTGTTGCCTCGGGATTGCTACCAGTCCCACCCAATTCAGAAACCGGGGTTGCAGGGTGAGGAAAAGTTGGGAAAGTACAGACATCTGGAGGGTGCCCGGTTGGGGGGGGGGGCTTTTTCCATCTCCCTCCCATCTTCATCCCTTGGCCCAAGCACATTCTCTTTTAAGCCATAACCCATCCCATCATTCACACAGAGCAATAACTCTCGGGTGCAATTAGAGGCATCTCTCCCCCTTCCCTTCTCAGAACGAGGTCATTTCGAGGGGCGTACTACCACCGAGGTGGAGGGAGACCGAGAAAGACCACCACAAATGAATCGCCCAGAAGGGGGGGTGGACAAACCGCAGCTGCCCTACCCCAAATTTGCAACTCCGGGAGGCCCTTTCCGCTGAGACACAGCTGCTCCGGTTTTCTCTGGACTGCACGGGAGAAAACCCCTGAGTTTTCCTCAGAGAGCGCCTCGTGCGCCCCCAGCCTTTGGGTGCTATTTAAATAATAATAATAATAATATTAAGACACCTTTCTAGAAAGAGAAGACAAACTTTGACTGGGTTTGGTGCAGGTGAAATCGGCATGGGGGATTCGGGGAGGGAGGAAGAGGCAAACCGACACCTTTCCTCCCCCCCCCACTGTTTTGTTCTTTTATTTCTTTCTCAGAGATCAGCTGTGAAGTGCAAAAATATAGAAGTGTAAAAACTTCCATTGCTTAAGGGCCGCCTAAACAGCCTCCAAAGCTTGCTCGGCTTCAGGCTATTATTGACAGTATCCAGCCCTCCTCCCCCTGTCACCTTTCCGTTCTCAGTTTTTGAGAATATTTTCAATTATCGTCTCGCTTCGCTTTTCCTCAAAAGGGGAAGAAGGCACAGGGTGGGGTGGGGGTGCAGGCTCTGCTCAACCTGCTGGTGCCCGCCTTGCCTTATTCCTCTCACCTCTCACGCAGTGCCCCCTTCGCCAAATGAGTCCCGACCTCCCGTTACAGGAATCAGGCTCCGACCGAGGCAGCAAAGGCACAGGGGGCTTGCTTGGGAAGCCCGGCAATCTGTTTATGAGATGGCAGCGTCCAGGAGGACTGAAGTGCTGCGTCTCTATCGGACCTTGCTGCGAGAAAGCCAGGCTTTCAACGCCTACGGCTATAGGTAGGAAGATAGGGATTCTTGGGAGTGGAGCCTTCAGTGCCAAGTCTCTCTTCTTCTCCCATGAAAATCATCCCCCACCCCACCCACGCCAGTTAAATGCCCATATGGTGATAGGGTTTGTTTTAAATGGATAAAAAGATCTGTGCTGCTCATTATCAAAATCCGAGTGGAAGTGAGGATGCAGCTGATCCTGATGCTGGTAGGCAAGGGCAGAATTTCTTTTTCCCTTGTTTTGCTCCCCCAAAATTAAGGTGCGTCTTATACTCCGGTGCGTCTTATACTCCGGAAAATACGGTATATATAATTTTTATTTATATATATATATATATATATATATATATATATATATATATATATATATATATATATATATATATATATATATATATATATATATATATATATATATATATATATATATATACATATATCTAAAATGGCTGATCCTTGGGATGCTCTTCTCCTACAGGCTCCGTAAGGAACAAGGAGCTCCGGACGAACCCGAACTAGATGCTGAACTGGTAGGAGAAGATGGGCTGGGGGCCAGCAGTGAAGACACAGATGAGTGTGAGAATGAGATTGATGAAGACGTTGATGAGGAGGAAGAGGAGGAAGAAGAAGAGGAGGAGGAGGAGGAGGAAGAAGAAGAGGAAGAAGAAGAAGAAGAGGAAGAAGAAGAGACAGCAGAGGAAGAAGAGGAGGAGAAGGAAGAGGATGAAGATGGAGTGGTGGCTGTAGACTTGAACCTGGGCGAGTTTAAAGGACCTCTGCAATTCTACGCCTGGAAGGAACTCCTGGGTGCAGTACATCCAGGTGAGTTGAGGTTTTTAGACCAAATGTACAGGTTGTCCTCAACTTACGACCACAGTTGAGCCCCAAATTTATGTTGTTAAGTGAGAAATTTTGCCACTTTTCTTGCCACATTTGTTAAGTGAATCACTGCAGTTGTTAAATTAGTAACACGATTGTTAAGTGAATCTGGTTTCCTCGTTGAATTTGCTTGTCAGAAGGTCGCAAAAGGTGGATTACGTGACTCTGCCATCTGTCAGAAATGGTGTAGGATCTGCTTGAGCAGGGGGTTAGACTAGATGACCTACAAGAGCCCTTCCAACTCTGTTTATCTGTAATCTGCAATGATGATATCCATTCAGTCATGTCCTGGCGATTCTATGGGCCAGGTCTCTGCACATCTTCCAATCTTGCACTGCTTCTCTGAGTTCTCCTATGCTCCGGCTGGTGTCCGCTTTGATGGTGTCAAGCCACCATGTTCTTTGATGGCCTGGTTTCCATTTACCACTAACTCAGGGGTCAGCAACCCGCGGCTCTGGAGCCACATGTGGCTCTTTCATCCCTCTGCTGTGGCTCCCTGTTGCCAGTCTGCTCCACAATTGATAGGGCTTTCGGTTAGGACAGGTAGAGGAAAAAGGACGCCACGCAGGAGGAGACTCTATGGTGGGGGAACCAGATTTCTGGTCGGCAGAGGAAGGACACCATGCTAGGAGGAGACTCTATGGTGGGGGGAACCGGACTTCCGGTCGGCTCCAGAATTGAACGGGGGGATTCCAGTAAGGACCTTTGTGGCTCTTTGAGTGTTTAAGGTTACCGACCCCTGCACTAACTCTTCCAAATATAATTGCTTAACTGCTCTAGTTACCCTATTATATATAATTACACCGCAATGCAGTTTGGGCTAAAAGAGAGAGAGGAAGCTTCAGACATGTTGAGGATGGCAGTAGCTTTATTAACAGCTGGCTAATATTGCATTCATTTGTGTCTAATTTTTTTCTGGACCAGTTTATACTTCTGCAGTAGCCTGCTGCACGAGCCCGCTCTTGTTCATTTCTGAATTCTTTCCATCTTTCCTCTCCAGTCCCTGCAAGCATCACTTTGGACTGCAACTCAGCTCATCCCAGCTTGGTCCTCGTGGAAGAAGCCACCGGGGTCAAGTTCAGTCCTGGCCGACGGTTCTGGCGACGAAAGCTGGAGCGCTTCACCTCCACCCCGTGTGTGGTGGGACGGAAGGGCATTACCACTGGCCGCTTCTACTGGGAGATCCAAGTCGGGGACAGCCCCGGTTGGATAGTGGGGACGGCCAAAAAGTCTGTGAAGCGCAAGAAGCAGCTGAACTTTCTGCCCAAGGAAGGGGTGTGGGCTATTGAGCTGAAGGCGGGAGAGTACCAAGCTCTGAGTGAGCCCCGTACGCCCCTCTCGGTCTGCGGGCGGATGGAAAGGGTTGGGGTCTACCTGGACTTTGAAGGGGGGCAGCTCTCTTTTTACAACAGCAGCTGCATGACCCACCTCTACACCTTCCAAGCGTGCTTCCATGAAGAGCTGCTCCCCTTTCTCAGCACTCAAAGCAGCCATCCCCTCTCGGTGTTGGACCTGGAGCTTTGAGATCTTAGCTCAGGGAGTAGCATTGCAAAGAACAGCCTGGTGAAAGTTGAAAACATCGAGGTGTGTTAGGATGGCTGTTTTAAGAGAAAGTCCATGCTATGCCCTCTTTGCAAGTGATTGCTCGAAAATTCGAAACTGACCTGACCTGATTATTGTGGACCATGACGGTTGTTCTAGGCTAGCGGTGTCAAACTCAAGGACCAGGGGCCAGATCTGGCCTGTGAGGCCGCCCTGGAAACAGCGAAGGACTGGCTGCAGAAAACGGAGCTCAGGAGGGCTGCGTGTGATGGCCCTTTTTGCTGATAGAAGGCTGCAGGAAGCCATCACAGCTGAAAATGGAGCCCGGGGGGACCGCGTGGGGCCCCCGAGCTCTGTTTTCACTGACAGAGTGCTAGCAAAACAAACTACTAGCAAAAGTGGATCCCTCCAGCCCCGCCTGAGCCACCACAGGTGCCCCTGACACGAGTAATGTTGAGCTGGCCATGCCCATCATGGCACGCCCGTCCAGCCCCCCTAGGTCAAACACAACCCTGATGTGGCCCTCAATGAAATTGAGTTTGACACCCCTGTACCAGGCACAGAGAGTTCTATAAGTGTAGCTTTCAACTTGACCTTGTATTTACCATGTGTTTAATTTCCTCGACCCATTGACCATAGTGAGGATAGAGGTTGCCTCTGTCCACCTGTGATGCAAGATTTTACCTGCTTTCACTGCGTTCCACTGCAGGCAAAAACAGTGAAGACAAGCCGTACTTCCTGCCCTTGGTTGGGAAGGCCTTAGTAGAGATGTTCAAATATTCAAATACTGGCTAGTGTCTATATCTGCAACAAGTTATAGTTTTCTTCATCAGCTATAATGCTATAGGGCTGTGATGGCGAACTTATGGCATGCGTGCCACAGGTGGCACGTGGAGCCATATCGGAGGGCACGCGAGGCATTGCTCTGTGTCAGCTCCAGTGCGCGTGCGCGCGCTGGCCAGCTGATTTTTGGCCTTGGGGAAGGCCATTTCGCCCTCCGCAGGCTTCAGGGAAGCTTTCTGACATCCCAGAGTGCGAAAAACAGCCCAACGGGCAAACCGGAAGTTCGGAAATTTGCACTTCTGGTTTGCCGTTGGGCTGTTTTTCGCACTCCAGAGGCTTTAGGGAAGCTTCCTGAAGCCCAGGAGTGCGAAAAACAGCCCAATGGGCAAACAGGAAGTGCATTTTTCCAAACTTCCGGTTTGCCCGTTTTGCCGTTTTTCACCGTCCCAGGCTTCAGTGAGGCCTTTGCGCATGCGTGTGGGGGTAGGGAATGGGTGTGGGCATGTGCGCGCACGCTAGCGTGCGCACACCCTTCCTTTTAGCATGCAAACCAAAAAAGGTTCGCCATCACTGCTATAGGGCATTGCACATCAAAACAACTAGACAAAAGGACAGTTGTTTTCCCCCATGCTATCACTCTGCTAAACAACTAATTCCCACAATGCTATCTTATGGCCTGGAATGTCAAACCACCCAATAGGGCTGTATTACTATTATCCTTCTCATCTTTCCTATTACCTATTTCTTTAGCATCTTATGACTATAACTTTGTTGTCTGTATCTTATGATTTATGTTGATTGCCTTTATTTAGTATCCTATTATGATATATGTTGACTGCTTATTTTGTATGCTATGACTTATCACTAAGTGTTGTATCTTATGATTTATGATGATTGTATTTTAGGATTATGGTCATGATTTATCACTTGTTGCTTACATGTTCACTGAGAGCTTATGCACTGGAGACAAATTCCTTGTGTGCCCAATCACACTTGGCCAATAAAGAATTTCTATTCTATTCTATTCTATTCTATTCTATTCTATTCTATTCTATTCTATTCTATTCTATTCTATTCTATTCTATTCTATTCTATTCTATTCTATTCTATTCTATTCTATTCTATTCTATTCTATTCCAGTCTAGTCTAGTCCATTCCATTCCATTCCATTCCATTCTTAAGGAGCTGTGGTGGCGCAGTGGTTAGACTGCAGTACTGCAGGGTACTTCTGCTGCCTGCCGGCTGCCTGCAATTTGGCAGTTCAAATTTCACCAGGCTCAAGGTTGACTCAGCCTTCCATCCTTCTGAAGTCGGTAAAATGAGGACTCAGATTATTGGGGAAAATATGCTGACTCTGTAAACCACATAGAGAGGGCCGTAAAGCACTGTGAAGCGGTACATACTGTAAGTCTAAGTGCTATTGCTATTGCTTAATAAAGAATTCGAAATAAAGAATTAAGAGTTGGACTTTAAGTAACCAGGATTAAAAGCATGTTGACTCTCTTGAACTTGGAGAAGATTCCTGCAATTACAAAGATATGGATCATCAAACAAATCAATCTAATGTTCTTACTCAAAACAGTGACCAGGCTTGGATTATTGTATTTTGGAAACATTATGCAATGACCCAGATTGCTTGAGAGGTCCATAATTTAATAAACTAATTGCTGTTCAATATTCCACCAAAATTTCAATATCCCAATTGCCCAGAAACACCAAAAACACCAGTATTGATAAAATTTACACAGTCCCGGAACTGTTCTTAAAAATCCCCTAAATTTATAGTCCTTAAAATTTTCCAATTTGCACCCTCTAAATTTTCCAAATTTTAAAGTCTTTTTTCATTTTTCTTCTTTCTTCTTTCTTTCAACAAGGGAAAACAAATGCAGTTTATTAAAAAATGTTATTGATGTTTCAAGGAAGATCTGACAAGGAATCATAGGGAGATGATAGAATTGACACAGCATATAGATGTGAGACTAGAAAACCTCCAGCAAATGACAATTAAAAAATGAACAAAAACACCCTCAGAAATTAGAGGAGAAATCAAAAGGAGCTGAGGAAAGAATAGAGGAGATAAACCCAAAAATGATGCAAGCCGATAAAGATATGGAAGAGATAATAATAATTCTTAAAATGGAACAGACAGATTATCCCTTAAGAGTGCAAAATGTAGAAGAGAATAAAGAGAAAGATCTAAAAATGATGAAAGATCTACGGATGGCTTCTTTAGAGATCCAACAGAGAGGTCCATAGTCTTTCCAAAGGTGGAATAGGAAAAAAAAGATATCCAGCTGCAAAATGGATGAACTTAATTACAGTGACAATGGGAATATCATTGGAATATCTGAAGGACCAGATCAATCTGAGGAAGATCTATTTATATGGATGTTGAGAGTTGACACCAATTTGATGTCACGTAACGACAGCAGCAAATGGTTGGATCAGAGACCAGAATGGAAAGGAACATTAAAAAATTGTATATACCACGTGCCAAGAAATTGTGACGCCCCCTTTTTTTCTGAATTAATTCTTGATCTTGTATACTCAGTTTGGGAGAGAGGTATATTTTGCTTTACCAGTGTGTTCTGTATAGCTGTATAGGAGCTGTGATAGTGCAGCGGTTAGAACAGGGGTCTCCATTCCTCAGTCAGTATGTTTAATCTCAATCTTACAGTTGTCAAGATTGAGAAATACTGATTTACACCTGTCATTTTCCTGCTGGTGTCCTCCTCTTGACGCTGTTGTTTTTCAGGTGACTTATGGTCAACGTAAACACCAGATTGACTGATTTGCTTAAAATGAAACCTTTTTATTTATTACATTTGTATGTCACCCAACTTCCAATAGCTATGAATTGCTCACAAGTAAAAACAAGGCAAGGAATGCAATAACAGATAGATATGAAGAAGAGAAGATGGCAAGATATTCATGAACTGGGAGAGCCATATTAACAAGGTTAGCCAATGAATAGGCATAGCAACTGAATCAGCCAATAGGAGCTAACCACTTCTGAGTCTGTGCAGAGAATCAAAACTAAATACTTAAGCTTAAGGCTGGGCGTGGCTCAGTCCACTTTGTACTCTTCCACTCTGCACTCTCTGAACTAGAAGCTGCTTGTGTTTTACTTTTAACTGTTCCTACATTGAAAAAGAACTCTGCTAACGGTATTGTAAATATATATATTATTATGTTTATAAAGAAGTTAATGAATCCAACTGAATCAGTCATCTGTGTGTGCTTCTGGAAATTGATTTTTCTGCAACAAACTTTAATAAAGAATGACAATAACAACAACAACAACAACAACAACAACTCTGAAGAGGAATGAAAAAGAAATATAATCTTTCTTTGATAATCCGATCGGGACATCATTCTTCCTTGACAAAAACCTGGGTCAAGGGACAGGTCTTTATGGCCCTTCTAAACCACAGCGGTGTGTGTGTGTGTCCCCTAAATCTTGGGCCCCATCCTCTGATTGTGTTCAACTGCCATCGGTCAAGGATACTTTAATCTGGATTCCTACCTGACCAAAAGATCCTGGCTCCTCACGGATTCTAAGACCGTTTGGCCCTCAGTTACCATGAACCCAATCTGGAGTGACACCGATGGTCCTGCATCCGACGGCCAAACAACAAACATCAAACAAGCAGTCACTATCCAGTCTCAGAATCAGTTTGGTTTAGAACTCTTTATTAATTACAACCTCTGAAACAAACGAACCAAAAACCAGAATTTGAGCAGGACAAGAGATATTTACAAGCCATAGATCGAGAGCAAATGAGCGCCAGGTCACGTTGGTGTGTCATCTCTTTAGTGAACGGGAAAGAAAGAAAGGCGGAGTTTCGGTCACAGGCGGGCAGTCGTGTTATCCAAGGGCGGGATGACATGCTGGATCAGTTGGTTAGCGGTCTGCTCTTCTTCAGAGGCCCCCATGCGACTGCGGGCTTTGATCAGCCAGTCCCACAGCATTCCCAGCCCCACCAGGAACATAATGCCAGGGATCAGCAAGAAGATCCGATAAAGGAATAACGGCCCTAGTATTGGAAAAAGGAGGAGAGATCTACTCAGTCGTAATTTGCGACAAGCCAGGTCTCTTGAGTACATAGCAAGATTTATTTATTTTTATTTTATTTTAATCGTTCTTGTAGGCCGCCCAACTCCCGCGGGCCTCTGGGCGGCGTACAACATGTAAAAAGAACAATTAATTAAAAAGAAATGCAATAGTCATAGTTTAAAAACAGTTATAAAAATTTAAAAAATATTAATCATCATTCGTACATGGGCAGACCACAGATGTTCTTATTGGTCTTAATTTAGCCCGCCTGCTTGAAAAGCCATGTCTTCGCGGCTTTACGGAAGGCCAGCAGGGTGGGGATAGTCCGGATCTCTGGTGGGAGTTGGTTCCAAAGAGAATGCAAAAGATGCAAAATTGTTTTTATAAAACTGAATGATCTTCCCCTCCCACTACAGAATAATCTCTCCGAGGGGAAGTTAAGTGTGTTTTACTGGGCGCATTTGGGGATAAAGGTGCTTAGGGCCATGCTGTGGATGCCATATCTCCCTGCACACCAGATGCACTGGTTATGTGTTCCTTGAAAAGGAATCCTGCAGACCAGGAGGCAAAGGGATCTAAGGTTTACAGAAGTACAGAATAAAAGAGTAGGAAGGGGACCTTGCAGGTCTTCTAGTTCAACCCCTTTCACTGGCAGGAGACCCTACACCAAGGGTGTCAAACTTGATTCAATTGAGGGCCGCATCAGGGTTATGTTTGACTTTGGGGGTGTGTGGGGGCGTGGCCAGCTGTAACACAGTGCTTCTCAAATAGTGAGGCGCACCCCCTGGGGGGCATGTGTGACCCCGGGTAACATGCATGGTCCCTCTCGATCGATTCCCCCGGACGGAGAGTATTTTCCCAGTTGCACGCTGCTCCGAGACTGGAAGAGAAGGCGGCCAGGCGGGGTGGGGCGGCTGCGTAGGTTGTTGTTGTTCTCGGCAGGCGCTGCAGTAGCCATGAACGGCATGGTGAACCTGCTGCTGGACAAGGAGAAGCATCCTCTGCAGCTGGGCAAAAGCTTCGAACGGCACCCTAAAGCCTCCTTCCACACCATTCGCTGTGAGTGCCCGGCAGAGGCGGCGCTTATGGGCCAGGCCAGCGACCCCAAAACATCGGCTTGATTAAGCTGGCCTGGCCCCATGTCAAAAGAGGGCCTTAACCACGGTAGCCTATCCCTGCCTAACCGAAAACAGGCTCCACTGAGTTTAGTGTGACTTACTCCCAGGTAAGTGGGTAGAGCAGCCTTCCCCAGCCAATAGTTTGCTTGCAGCTTATAATAAGTAAAATAATAAACATTAACACTAAAATTCCATTGGGGCCCAGATAGGAGAGTTGGGGGGGGGGGCATGAAATGTTTACTTCTTCCTGGGGGGGGGGGACAGAAAATAATTGAGAAGCACTGTATTAACAGAAGGACTGTAATTTCTGTCGTTAAATCACTGCTTTTGAGTCTTGAGACTCAGGATCCCATTGGAGTCCCATTTTTATTTTTTTCAGATTTGGCTATGAAACTGAAAGTTTGTGGGGAGGTAGATGTCAATGGGTTCCATAAGTCTGGGTATTTTAATGTTTGTGTACTCGGTTAGGTTGGGTGAGCTGTGAAGCAGTGTTGCAATTTTTTTTTAGCTGCAGTCACGCAACGTGAGCCTGGTTGTTGAATCAACCCATTTGGAGATTCCAAACCATACATGGAACCGTAAATTGATCAAAGGGCTGGGTTGGCATAATATGCTAAGTTACAACACGTCACCCTCAGAAATCAGAAATTCACCAAGCCTGGCATTTGGATAAACGGGGCCACAATGCATGGCACAGTCAACTATCACTGGTCTGAGGCGGAGGTGGGTTTCAGCAGGTTCTGACCAGTTCTGGAGAACCGGTAGCGGAAATTGTCAGTAGTTTGGAGAATCGGTAGCGGAAATTTTGAGTAGTTCGGAGAACCGGTAAATACCACCTCTGACTGGCCCCGCCCCTATCTAATCTCTGCCTCCCGAGTCCCAGCTGATCAGGAGGAAATGGAGATTTTACAGCAGGGGTGCCTAAACTATGGTTGAGGACCTGTGCACTTCAACTCCCAGAATTCCTGAGCCAGCCATGCATGCGTGGCTAGCTCAGGAATTCTGGGAGTTGAAGTCCACAGGTCCTCAAAGAACCATAGTTTGGCCACCCCTGTTTTACAGTATCCTTCCCCTGCCATGCCCACCAAGCCACGTCCCACCCACCAAGCCACGACCACAGAACCAGTTGTGAATTTTTTTTGAAACCCACCACTGGTCTGAGGTCACTGAGAAACTTTCATAGCTGAGTGAGGACTTATCAGTCCTAGCTAAAGGAACAGATCTAAAGCATTTTCATAAGCATCAAGCTTTAGCTATACAGCACCCCGATTTAAAAAATAACCCCCAGCCATCGCTTTTTCTATCCATTGCCATCTTCCTTCCCCCGGGAGACTCTTACCCACATACGTCATCAAGACCCTTCCCTGGCAGGTCCGGTTTACCCCAGAGAGGACCTGATACTCTCCTTCCAGCTCCTTCTTCATGTGCATGACGATAAGGCCCATCTGGTGGAGAACGAGGTGCTCCTTCAGGCCCAGGTTGAAGTAGTAACAGCGCCCTCTGTTGGCAAGCAAGACCCACTCACATTGGGATGAGGTGAGGTTCACTCGGCACAGGACTGCGTAACTGTTAGAGCGAGGAATGGGGATGAAGGCTTTGGAATCCCGAGGAATGTACTGGTGGATGATGGGGCACACGCTTGATGCTGGTGAGAAGAAATGAGACAGGCATCTATAGTTATGGATCGATTCATATGCTACATTTCCTCCTAAATACTTTAGACAGGTGAACTAGAGAGTACTCTCATTGTCACGGCCTTTAAGTGGGTGAAATGGTGCATTCACAGGGCAACAATTTTTGAACCAAGGTACCTCAAATGGGCTAACTTATAGGATAGGTCCCAAAATCTGGGAACCCATGAGTCATGAGGGAATGAAATTTGGGGAAGTTGTGGTTGCTTCAGTGCTACTGGCTGCTGCTGTGTTGCTATTGCAGTCACATGATTTTAACTTTCAAGGTTCAGAGACACTTTCCCAACTAGTTTTGCAGTCCCTCCCTCCCTCCCTCCCCCACTTATCAATAGTCACTTACTTGCCTGCCTCCGTGTACTCTTCCCAACCTGTCCCATCTCCCACATACCTTCTCTGACTAAATGGCACCTCTCACACACACCCTTCCAGGGGTGGGTTCCACTTACCTTCGCCACCGGTTCGCATCACGATGTTTCACGCGCATTCCCCCCATGCAATTTCACTTCCGTGCATGCTCAGTAGCAGGATTCAGCCCGAAACACAACTGAGGAGCTGATCAGCTGTGCTTCGGGCGAAGAAATAAAGGTGAGTATTAACCCGGGGGCGGGTGGAAGGGCTCTTTTTCAAGCCGCGGAAGAGGAGAAGCCATCCAAACATGGAAAAATTCACCAAAAATTCCCAAAAAAAGATGGCGGCGCCCACGGACTGGCAACGACCAAACCGGATCCATGACGCCATTGTTGCGTCACCAGCGGGTCACTAACGGTTTGGGCGATCTGGTCCAAACCGGGAGGAACCCACACCTGCACCCTTCCCACTTGGTGCCCCCCCTGCACATCTTCCTCAACTCAAGTGGCACTCTTTGGCACACCCTAGCCAACTCATACAACACTTCTTGCCTCACCTGGCACACTTCCTGACCTATGTTGCCCACCCATGTGACCCCCCTTACCTGCACATCATCTCCGGTACATAGCCACATGCCCTTCCCAGGAAGGAAGGAAGGAAGGAAGGAAGATTTTAGGTGCTCCCTGCCAGCTTCTCACAAGGAAACTCATTGGAGAAGCCAGCAGGACGTTAGAAGACATCCCCATGCCCACTGCTTTTTTTGACTACTCGTGGTCATTCTGTTTCTCTGTTTAGGCAAGAAAATCTCTGAGACAATGAGGTTGCCTAGTAGCAAATATAAACTGCCAGTGAATGTGTTAGAATATTCATGACTGGGAGAGCCATGTTAACAAGGTTAGCCAATGAATAGGCATAGCAACTGAATCAGCCAATAGGAGCTAACCACTTCTGAGTCTGTGCAGAGAATCGAAACTGGAACTTAAGCTTAAGGCTGGGTGTGGCTCCACTCTCCACTCTGTACTCTCTGTACTCTTCCACTCTGAACTCTGCTGAAATGAAGCTAACTCCTGCTTGTGTTTACTTGAAGAAATAATCTGCTAATGGTGTGGTAGATTCATCTGTTATTATGTTTATAAAGAAGTTATTGAATCCAGCTGAATCAGTCATCTGTGTGCGCTTCTGGTTTTGATTTTGCAACAAACTTTAATAGAAGGATCTTAATTATTTTCCCTACAGCTCCATGGTGGGTCAGCTGTAGCAACCCAACCCCGATGGTGAACAGAAGCTGCAAAGCATTTGAGAGAATGGGTTCCTCTCAGGAGTATTCAGACATCATCCTGTCAGGTGTCCTTCCGTTTGGGTTTCATTTGCAGAGTCCTCTGTGCCTTGCAAGGGATTTTGGGATGCACTTTCACGTCAACGAATCACATTCCGACAACCTACCCCTCCTGAACATCCTTCAGGAAAAGTTGCTCCCCAAAAAGGAACATTGCTTAATTTTAGACCATGTCCTATACGTGACATATTAACAGCTCAACCTGACATATAGAAATAATGGAGGAGGTTCACTTTTGACACCTTCCCATAAGAAGTGATGATGATGCCACAATTTTATTGGTCCAGGCAAGGATCAACTTGATTTGGAAATAATCAGCTCTAATTGGAGATGTCTAGGTTGAAACTGAAGGAATATATTCAGTCTCTGTGGAATGGGCGGCATACAAGTGTGAATAATAATAATCTTATAACAACTATCAACATAGCCTTGTACTGTAATACACAGCCCTGTGAAAATACAGCTGTTTAGTTCTTTAGTTGGTGTTGGCCTTCATTCCCATTGAGCTTTCCCCAGAACTGTGATGCTCCAAGCAATCTTTTTGCATAGTATCACTAGCATCTGCCAAAAGTTATTTTCCAAAAGAAGAGCTGCTACGAAGCCAAGCATTTGGCTCCAAGCTATTCTGCCATGGGGAGAGAGGAGGATTAGATTCCCATTCGGCCAATTTATTTATATCTATTGATTTATTTGTAGGATGTCTATGGTCACCTATCTCCTATGACAATTCTAGGCAGTTGACAACAATCCATAAAGCATTGTTAATCCCTTTTACCCTGAGGGCCAGATCAATCATCTTTGCAGTTCACTCCCCAACCTAGCTCAATGCTTGGAGGAAGATCCAGGCCTTTGTAGGCCTATTGAAGACTAAAAGAGTAGGGATCCTTTGAATCTCAAGTGGGAGGCCATTCCAAAGGGTTATGTCAGTCTCCAAGAAGGCTTGCCTCCAAGATCCCATCAGATAGCAACATTTAAGGGAGGGGATTTGCAGCACACCCACCCTAAGTAACCTAGAAGTGTTGGAAGATACTTTCGGGGTGAAGTGGTCTCACAAGTAACCTGGACTTGTGTCATGTAGGCAGAGGTGGGTTCCTGCCGGAGCTGCTCAGTGCGCAGCTCCGGTAGGGAGCGGCCGATTGCGCAATTTGTATGCGACCACTCCGGAGCCCTCACTGCCGGTCCACCGAGTGCACAGCCATTTTTTCCTGCTAATTTTTGGCCAATTTTGCTTCTGTGCATGCACGGAAGCAAAATCGCGCCGAAATCTTGCGAGAGGACGCGTGTGTGTGTGAGATTTTGGCAAGATTTCGCTTTTGCGCATGCGCAGAAGCAAAATCGTGTGAGGGGGCGCCCCCCCGAAACTTAGAGATGCGCGCGCAGCGCACCGGCACCGGTAAGACGGCAACCCGCCACTGCATGTAGGGCTTTAAAGGTGATAACCAGCACCTTGAATGACACCTGGAAAGCAATAGGGAGTCAGCGCAGCTCACACAGCAGGAGTGTTACTCAGGTGAACTGCAGGGCACCCAAAATTGCTCATGCAATGCACAACTAACGCATTCGCAGTTCACCAAGTTGAAGGAAAGATGCATGAAACTGGCATAACCACAACTTGCAGCTGCCCTGTTTTGCATATAAACTACTCAATGACTTCTTAAAACACTTCCTGCATTTTCTACTTCCTATTTTTTTTTCAAACGCTTGTTTACACATTGGGGGGCATCTCTGCAAGACCAGGGCTCTCCAAAGTTGGCAATTTTAAGACTTGTGGACTTCAATTCCCAGAATTCCTCAGCCAGCCATCTGCCGGCTGGGGAATTCTGGGAGTTTTAGTCCACAGATCTTAAAGTCACCAAGTTTGGAGAACCCTGCTGTAGAAGAGAAACTGGCTGAGCCAGAGGGAGGCATCAGATGGGGACTTAGGCTAGAATCCCTACATGGGCACAAGAGGACAAAGTCTGATCCCCGGTTGAATGCCTTTGAACCTTATCTAGTCTCACTTAGCTGTAAACTGTTCATTTGAGAAAATTCCTGTTTACTGCTGCTTGAGCAGTAAAGCAGCTAATTGAACTTTTCAATTGTAGGTCTGGTTGTTTGCCCCTGACAATTACTTCTTAAAACACTTCCGGTTTTCTACTTTCTAATTTTTTCAAACACTTGTCTATGCATTGGGGATGAACTGTTAAAACACTTCTTGTTTTCTACTTTCTATTTTTTTTTTCAAACACTTGCCAATACTGCAGAAAATACGACTTCGGCAACAGAGTGATCAATGCCTGGAATGCACTACCTGACTCTGTGGTTTCTTCCCCAAACCCCAAAAACTTTAACCTTAGACTGTCTACAGTCGACCTCTCCTCGTTTCTAAGAGGTCTGTAAGGGGCGTGCATAAGCGCACCACTGTGCCTACCATCCCTGTCCTACTGTCCTATTGTCCTCTTTTATCGTTACTTTTTACTTATGTTTATATGAATTACTACTATCCTATACATGTTTGACAAATAAATAAATAAAATAAAATAAATACATTGACATGCCAATCATTTTAAGCTTGACTCCTGAATATCAGAAGCTAAAGGACTCAGTAAACTCAGTAAAGGACCTTGGAGTACTCATCTCAAACGATCTAAGTGCCAGAGCCCACTGCAACAACATAGCTAAGAAGGCATTAAGAGTGGTTAACCTAATCTTGGCAGCTTCTTCTCAGATAACATTGTACTCTTAACCAGAGCATACAAAACATTTGCTAGACCGATTCTTGAATACAGCTCATCTGTCTGGAACCTACACTACATATCAGACATTAACACAATTGAGAATGTCCAGAGATACTTCACAAGAAGAGTATTACATTCCTCTGTTCACAACAGAATTCCTTATGAAACCAGACTTGGAATTTTGGGACTTGAAAATTTGGAACTACGCCGCCTTCGTTCTGATCTAAGTGTAGCTCACAAAATTATTTGCCTCAATGTCCTACCTGTTAACGACTACTTCAGCTTCAACCGCGATAATACTCGAGCTCACAATAGATACAAACTTAATGTAAACCGCTCCAAACTTGATTGCAAAAAATTTGACTTCAACAACAGAGTGGTCAATGCCTGGAACACTTTACCTGACTCAGTAGTTTCTTCCCCAAACCCCAAAAACTTCAACCTCAGATTAGAGCCGAGATGGCGCAGTGGTTAAAGTGCAGCACTGCAGTTCAGCAGTTCAGCTGTTCAAATCTCACCAGCTCAAGGTTGACTCAGCCTTCCATCCTTCTGAGGTAGGTAAAATGAGGACCCAGATTGTTGGGGGCAATATGCTGAACTCTGTAAACCGCTTAGAGAGGGCTGTAAAGCACTATGAAGCGGTATATAAGTCTAAGTGCTATTGCTATTACCTACCATCGACCTCACCCCATTCCTAAGAGGTCGGTAAGGGGCGTGCATAAGCACACAATCGTGCCTACCATTCCTGTCCTAATGTACCCATATATTCATACCTCTTTTACTCTTATTCATGCTTGTAATATTACATACCGTATATATTCAATCATGTTTTACTGTTTAAACTTTGCTTATAATAATATATGCTTGACAAATAAAACAAATACAAAAAAATACAAATATTCTTGTTGCAGCCTCTTTAAGTGTTTTTTTAAAATCAACTTTTCAGGCTATTTTGGGGTGGCTGGGGTGGCGGGGAGTCTCCCATCCAAATACTAATCAGCTCCAGTCTGGTTAGTGATCAGAGTAGTTAGTTAGATGCTGCTATCTAGCTGGGAGAGTATGCCCGGTGTTTGCCTATAAATCCAGCATTAAAATATATTGTATATAAAATATCTGCTAAGAAGTAAATATAGATATAAAAGATCTACTGAATACATAATATACACATTCATATTTACCATATATCTAAAGCAGTATTTCAACTAGCAGGGGGAATTTTGAGAGTTGAGGTCCACATATCTTAAAATTACTAAGGTTGAGAAACACTGATCTAAAATGTTGCCAATAATAATAACAGGTCTATTGCAACTGACGTTAAATATGAAGTCTATCCAAATTTGATATTGTAAAATTCCTGTTTCTCTTGTTCCGCTATTTTTAATTTTTCTATCTTTTTAAAAATCTTTTTCTTATCTTTTCTAATGTGGCAGTTGAAGAGGTCTTGTTAATCCACATCTCAATTATTAAGTTACCCAAATATTCCCAATAATGTATCGCTACTCTTTTAGCTGCTAAATTGAAGTAGATAATGCATTCCTTACTTAAGCTTGAGATTTAATCCCATGAATTAAACAACAGTAAGATTGTATTCATTTCTTTGTTTAGAAATAATGCTCATTGCCCCCAGAACTTTATAGGTAGTCCTTGACTTATAAACTTAATGGAGTAGGTTCCTTATGGTCATAAGTCACGACAGTTGTAAAACAGATCACCCATTTGATTAACCTGTTCGATCATAAAGCATCTACAGCAGTCATTAAGAAAACCAATTGCTCGCTATGTTCTGGTGTTGCCAAAAACGGAAGTAAATGCTAGTTTTTAGCAAAAACATCGTAAAATGTGATCACATGACTGTGGGACACTGCAACTGGCTGTACCTGTGGGCTGGTTGCCAAGTGTCCGAAATACAGTCATGTGACTCTGGGGAACTTGGAACTTCAGAACCGGGTCATTATCATCTCAGGAGGTCCATTATACGGCAACTTTGAACGGTCCTAAGTGGTTGGTCATAAATCAAGGACTAGCTGTATATCTCGAAGGTATAACTTTATCACATGGCCATCACAAATGAAAGAAAGAACCATTTTTGGATGATCTCTCCAACATTTGGAAGAATAATTACAATGTATGTGTACGTATGTATATGTACATGTGTATTTACAATAATATATTTGTATGTATTTAAGGTGTGTGTATATAGACACACACATACACAACTTATTTACATAAATGTGTATATTCACACAGATGCACGCATATACATGCATACCACATACACGCCAATGCATGTGTCTTCTTTTATCCCATGTTACAGAAAACAAATTCAGACCTACAACATTTCTATTATTGCCAGGGCTTAAAAACAGACTACCGTAGATCAGTAAGGGACATACCGTATTTTTCGGAGTATAAGACGCACCTTTTTACTCCCCAAAAGGGGTCAAAAAGTGGGTGCGTCTTATACTCCGAATGTACCCCCACCCACCTGCCAGCCGCCACTCAGCCTGGGGAGGAAAGTGTTTTCAGGCGGCAGCGCTGCGATCCTCTCCCCGATTCCAAAAACAGAGTGTGCGGAGACCCAAAAAAAGCATCGCGTTTCAGGTTGCACGCCCTGTTTTTGGAATGGGGAAGGAAGTGTTTTCGGGCTGCAGCGCCGGCCGGAACCACCCACCACCTGAAACACAATGCTCTTTTTTTGGCAAAAAAAGAGCATTGCGTTTCAGGCATTTTCGGCCAGTTCCAGCCATTGCTGGCCACCGCCACTGCCGCCGTTGCAGCCTCTGCCCCTGCCGGAGGATCTGCCGCCGCCCCAACCACCCCCGTTGCAGCCCCGCCCTGCCGGAGGACCTGCCGCTGCCACAACTGCCCCCGTTGGAGCCCCGTCCCCACAGCAACCGCCCCCGTTGCAGCCCCACCCCCGCCGGAGGACCTGCCGCCGCAACCGCCCCCATTGCAGCCCCGCTCCCGCCGGAGGACCTGCCGCTGCCGCCCCCTTTGCAGCCCCGCCCCCATTGCAGGACACACCACCGCAGCCGCCCGCATTCCCACTGCAGGACCCGACGCCGCCGATACTCACCACCGCCGATGCTCGCCGCCGGCGGAGCCACCACTGCTGCTGCCTGAAGCGAGCAGCCTGACAGGTATGAAGACAAACTTCCAAGTTTGAAGAGCCCTGGGTTAGCGGTGCAAGGGTCTTCAAACTTGGCAAGTTTAAGACTAGTGGACTTCAACTCCCAGAATTCCTCCTCCAGTCATGCTAGCTCAGGAATGACTGGAGGAGGAATTCTGGGAGTTGAAGTCCACAAGTCTTAGACTTGCCAAGTTTGAAGACCCTTGCCACCTCTAACCCAGGGCTCTTCAAACTTGGCAACTTTAAGACTTGTGGACTTTAACTCCCATTCCTGAGCTAGGATGACTGGAGGAGGAATTCTGGGAGTTGAAGTCCACAAGTCTTAAACTTGCCAAGTTTGAAGACCCTTGCTACCTCTAACCCAGGGCTCTTCAAACTTGGCAACTTTAAGACTTGTGGACTTTAACTCCCATTCCTGAGCTAGGATGACTGGAGGAGGAATTCTGGGAGTTGAAGTCCACAAGTCTTAAACTTGCCAAGGGGGTGCAAGGGTCTTCAAACTTGTGGACTTCAGGCTTTGATTATGCAGTGGTAGCCATCACCTTGGCGTTATCTCCTCATTGCTGGGTGTTCCTGGGGGCAGGAAAGGGATCATAATTTTGGGGAACATCTCTAAGGGCCTACAGCTCTTTCCTCAGCCTTCTTCACCTATCTTACCTAGGTGAGATGAGCAGGGTAAGAAATGGGATGGAGGGATAAATAAACAAAGGAGTAAATACCAGGTAGTTTTTCACTCATTGGCCCAGCTCCAACCTCCGTGATCCATCTCCCCCAAAGGCCACCCAGGATGAGGATCAAGGCAGAGGTACCCAGTCTCTTCCCTTCCTGGGGTGGGCTGCTGAAGGTCCACATCCCAACCACCATCTTGGCAGTTCCTCGGGTTTTGAAAAGGTTCCACCTTGATGTCATAATGGAACCCAGGAAGAGCCGGTGGCTGGAGGGAATTCAGGCCATTCCCACAGCTCTGCGCACCTCCCACCCCGGTGCGAAATAAGACAGGTCAGCTTTTTCAGACATGATCCGGTTCCAAGGAGAAATTAGGGGATCAGGACGGAAGGGGGGGGGAGAAAGGGATGGTTATCCTCAAGCTCAGAAATAGGGGTTCAGGTGGTGGCCATGGGAATTAAAGTCCGTTGAATTCAACCCTTAAAAGAGTCTTTTGCAATCAGGAACAGTTAACCTCTAGAACTCATATAACAAGGCAGAGCCCCATTTGTCTCCCTATTAAATAACAAGTCAATTGTCCGAAAGATTTTAGGAACAGGGCTGCTAGACTGAGGTACAGCTTTAAAAATAATCTTTTTTTAAAAAAAAATCAGTTATTGCTCCAGGGAGCTATAACTTCTTAGAACCCACTTAATAGCTTGACTCCCTCTTCTTTGTGGCAGCCCCTGAGATATTGGAACATGATAGCAGTGTTCCAATATCTCAGGGGCTGCCACAAAGAAGAGGGAGTCAAGCTATTCTCCAAAGCACCTGAAGGCAGGACAAGAAGCAATGGGTGGAAACTAATCAAGGGGAGAAGCAACCTAGAACTAAGGAGAAATTTCCTGACAGTCAGAACAATTAATCAGTGGAACAACTTGCCTTCAGAAGTTGTGAATGCTCCAACACTGGAAGTTTTTAAGAAGATGTTGGATAACCATTTGACTGAAGAGGTGCAAGGTTTCCTGCCTAAGCAGGGGGTTGGATTGGAAGACCTCCAAGGTCCCTTCCAACTCTGTTATTCTATTCTATTCTATTCTATTCTATTCTATTCTATTCTATTCTATTCTATTCTATTCTATTCTATTCAAGGATGTTTTGCATAAAGCAGAAAAAAGTGGCCATTTTTGGTTTTGATGATTAGACAGGGTAGATTATAGAAAGAAAAGAGTGGTAAATTTATAATCAGACTTAAAATTGCTGAAAAGATGATCAAAAACCACTTTCTTTTTTCTTTTACAATACTGCTTTTTTCAATTGGATTTTTAGCCCTTTCTTGGATGCCTCTCTTTTTCTCTTTTCTTCCTTACTAGTTATTAGTTTCCTTATTAGTTTGTATTAATTTTTAACCAGGGGTGGTTTTTTTTAACCTTCCCTGCCGGTTCACATGCGCAGAAGCCTTTGCGCATGCGCAGAGGGTTATTTGCCAGCCACTTTCAAGCAGTGGCGACCGGGGAACCAGTTTGAGGACGTGGCAAGCCAGCCTTCACTACTGGTTCAGCCACCGTGGCCAAATTTCCGCCATTGGTTCGCGCGAACCGGTCCGAACCAGTACCAATCGACGACTTGTTTTTAACCCTTGTTTTTAACTTTTAATAAAATTATATATAATAAATAAATAAAACCTTTCACTGCCCTGAGCCATTCTTTTTCCACTTCCGGCCTCTCCCGTTGGGTTACAGAGTTGTAAATTGGTGCTTAAACTATAGATATTGTTTAAGCAGCAAAAGCTTAGTAATCAGGAAGTTTAGCAATAGCACGTAGACTTATATACCGCTTCATAGTGCTTTTACAGCCCTCTCTAAGCAGTTTACAGAATCAGCATATTGCCCCCAACAATCTGGGTCCTCATTTTACCCACCTCGGAAGGATGGAAGGCTGAGTCAACCTTGAGCCTGGCGAGATTCGAACTGCCAAATTGTAGGCAGCCGGCAGTCAGCAGAAGTAGCCTGTAGTACTGTATTCTAACCACTGCGCCACCACATGTTGTGGCTTGCCCGTGTCCCGCGCAGCTGGTCATGGATCCAGAGGACCAAGAGCCATCATTTGCTCTCAATTCTTTCTTCCCAGATTTAGGGCTCCCATTATGGATTTAAGAGCTTTATGAGCTCCTCTCACCCATGGGTTGCTTGCCTAAAAGGAAGGGTACACTGAATAACAGAATAACAGAGTTGGTAGGGACCTTGGAGGTCTTCTAGTCCAACCCCCTTCTTAGGCAGGAAACCCTACACCACTTCAGACAAATGGTTATCCAACATCTTCTTAAAAACTTCCAGTGTTGGAGCATTCACAGCTTTTGGAGGCAAGCTGTTCCACAGATTAATTGTACTAACTGTCAGGAAATTTCTCCTCGGTTCTAGGTTGCTTCTCTCTTTGATTAGTTTCCACCCATTGCTTCTTGTCCTGCCCTCAGGTGCTTTGGAGAATAGTTTGACTCCCTCTTCTTTGTGGCAACCCCTGAGATATTGGAACACAGCTATCATGTCACCCCTAGTCCTTACTTTCATGAATCTAGACCAGTGATGGCGAACCTTTTTTTCCTTGGGTGCCGAAAGCGGCACGCGCGCACTATCACACACGTGCGAGTGCCCACACCCATAATTCAATGCCCCCGACCCCTGCGCATGTGTGCATGACCCCCCTGTGCTGCCCTGCCCTGCCCCCCATGCATGTGCACACAACCCCCTCCCCCGTTTCCCAACTTCCAGTGGGCCCAGTAAGCCCGTTTTTCGCCCTTCCCAGGTTCCAGAGGCTTCTCTGCAGCCTGGGGAGGGCAAAAACATCCCCACCCCCCAAAGGCCCTCCGGAGGCTGAAAACACCCTCCCATAGCCTCCATGCGAGCCGAAAATCAACTGACCGGTGTGCACATGCCCGCTGGAGCTGAGCTAGGGCAACAGCTCGCGTGCCGGCAAATATGGCTCCGCGTGCCACCTGTGGCACACGTGCCATAGGTTCGCCATCACTGATCTAGACATACCCAATTCCAGCGACCGTTCTTTATATGTTTTAGCCTCCAGTCCTCTAATGATCTTTGTTGACAGCTATGAACATCAACTGAACTTGTAATAACACAGTTTCTCGATATCAGTTGAAATAGGCTCATTGCTTACAAGGCTGTGGACCAGAATCCTAGAGAAGATGGGCTTTCAACTGCTCCAACAGGCTATCTCCACTACCGGGAGCAATTTCTCATTCCTATATAGGAGAACTCCTTGCATCAGAGGTGGGTTCCTACCGGTTCTAACCGGTTCTTTAGAACCGTTAGTAAACCGGGTGATGTTGTCACGGAGCCGGTTCTGTCGGTGCTGGTCCGTGGGTGCCGCCATCTTTGATTTTGCTTCTGCGCATGTGCAGAAGCTAATTTTTGCTTCTGCACATGCGCAGAAGCTAATTTTTGCTTCTGCACATGCGCAGAAGCTTTTTTTTCCGGGAAGGGACGTGTGCACTTCTGTCGCGATGCGAACCGGTGGGGAAGGTAAGTAGGACCCACCCCTGCCTTACATGAATAGTGTTGAGAACAATCAGCCACCCATCTCTTTAGAGTTGGCCTTTTAGGACCTCTGATCTCTGAATCATAGAGCTGAATGAGACCCTCCAGTCCAAATCCCTGCTTGGTGCAGAAATGCAAACTAACATATATCTGACAGATGTTAATCCAGCCGCTGCTCATCTGCTAAAGTTCTCTCCAAGTCCCCCCTTTTCTTTCCTGTCTCCTGTTAACATAGGAAAAAACCTCCATTGACCTCCCTGACAGCTATATATTTAGCGTAAATAATTTTGGTTTGAAGACAGCTTAGGAACCTACAAAACAGAAATGAGGAAGCACTTCAGAAAAGGAGAACAAAAGCTTCTCCCAAACAGTCTTGTGACTTCAGACCCTTGTTATCAAGTGCACAGATCTACAAGTTTTTTTGTGTGGGTAAAGTCACTTTGCAAAGATTCCAGGGTATTCTCTTATTCATCATTGTTTTGTTTTTCTTGTTACCATTTGCGGGCCTACAGATCTACAGCTGTTTTTGTGGGTAGTCACTGTGCAAAGAAATACCAGGCTACTCTGTGATTCATCACTGTTTTGGTTTTCTTGTTCATTTTTCGGGCCAAGCTAGCTGGGGTGTGCGGAATGCTTAACAATTCAGGCAAGGTGTTGTGGTCTATCTACCGCCCGGCCCCTCCAGCAGCCAGATCAGAGGAGGAGGAGGCGTGGGAGTCAGGGTCAGCATCAAGGCAACCTGAGAGCTCCGAGGGGGAAGAGGGAGTGGAGCTGGCAGAGAAAGAGAGACAGAGGTGGAGCCTGGGCCGTCCGTCATCCCTCAGATGGGGAGTCAACAGCCCCCAGGTCTGGAGGTGGCTGATGAGGAAGAGGAGGAACAGCTGGGTCCAGTGCCTGATATGCAGATGCGCAGAAGGCAGAGGAGAGGAGAGCAGTGGAAATCTATGGGCCGATTCTTAGGACGGAAGAGCCACCGCTGCTAATGAAGCCCCACCCTAGCTCTGGGGATAAAAGGCAAGGAGCAGAGATAAATAGGTGTGGCAGACAACTATTCACCTCCCTGCCGGACGGACTTGTTAGCCTGCGGTGAGAGAGAAACTTTTTGCCGGGGCTGCCGGCACTCCTAATTAAAGGAATATTTGAGTTAACTTCAGAGGGTTTGTTGCGTTTGGGGAGCTGGGTCGGAACACAAGGTTTTAAAACATACATTTTGAAGATTCACTGAAGATCAGAGTGGTATGAAACCCAGACTTCATTAGCCGCCCATTTCTCCTTCCCAGAACCCTCAAGGCCCTCTGGACCAGCTTTTAAAAGGGGAGAGGAGAGAACAATGGATGCACCAAAGCCCTGATATTCTCTGAAAAGTGCTGGTGGTCAGCCTGCAAAGTGGAAGTGAGTGGAGATGTCACAGTATAGACACCCCTACTACACCATTTTTTCTCTTCCTTTCAAGGAACGGGTTTCATGCTCAACGGAGAAGAAATGAACCTGATGGGTTTAGTTTCTTCTTTCTGGGGCCAAGATCTGAAATAGCAGTCCAGAATTCACTATATGATTTATGGGTGGCAGAAAGAGTTTGGCTGGGGTTACGTAGAACAGCATTTAATTTTTTTTAAAAAAAATGCATCCAATTTGTAACTTTGGTTTAGCTTTCAAATGAAGCCATTCGGGATTTCATCAAATCGCAAATCTCAGTTTCTCAATGGAAGCTAATTACACTGGGGAGGGATTGACAAGGGAGTTCAAAGAAATGACAATGGGAATTCCAACTCCACAAGCTCCAGTGGTGGGTTCCTACCGGTGCGGTCCACTCTATAGCACCGGTAGCGGCCCGCTGGTGACGTCACAGTACTGGTGCGGTTGGTTGCCGGAGCCTGGGCCCCGCCATTAAAAAAAAAAAATTATTATTATTTTTTATTTTTCTCCTGTGCATGCCCAGAAGCCGAGCTTCCGGCACTGTGCATGTGCTGCCTTCCTACCCCACAGTGAGTCCAAGCAGGGGAGGATGGCTGAGGGAGCGCGTGAGATGCTGAAAGAACGGGCGGCAGGAGCTATCTCCATTCCCCTCTCTTCAGCAGTCCGAGAAGCCCGAACACGCGGTGATGATCCCAGGCATTTTCGCACGTTCGAGGCTTCTCGAGCTGCTAAGGAGAGGGGGAATGGGTGGCAGGAGTCTAGGATTATCGAATGGGGAGAAGCATTCAGGCCGGATGGAGCCTCCTAGAAGAACCGCTGCTGCGGTCTTGCTGCTCCCGCTGTGGGGGGCTGCGTTGCGGGTGGGCAATGCCCCCCCCCGCTTCTCCGGCCGCTGCCAAGCTCCCGAGGCCCACGCCCACCCGGTCACATGGCTGGCAAGCCACACCCACAAAATAAGCCACACCCACAGGGTGGTAGTAAAAAAAATAGGAACCCGCCCCTGACAAGCTCTACCCCTTTTATGTGCCTCACAATGTATGCAAAAGGGGTGGGGCTTCAGTTGCATGGATGTGTCTTCCTTTTGACTTCTTTGACTCTGATTATCCCTGATTTACAATGAACACATTAGTTCATGAACTGGAATAGTTCATATCTACACTATATCTCTCTTTCATTCTTACTGGCTGAGTTCATCTAACTTGTTTACAACTTGGTTATTCAATTATGACCTTTTCTAATTCAGCACAATATCCGGAATCATAGATTCACCAGCTGGACATTACATGTATGTGACCAATACATGTAGCCCTCAGTTTATAGTCACAATTAGAACCAGAATTTCCATTGCTAAGCAAGGCAGTTGTTGAGTGACTCACACTGTCAAGGTTGTGGCTTAGAGGTGGAGCTCTTGCCTCACAATCAGGAGGTTGTGAGTTCGATCATAGGCAGATGTAGGGTCTCCTGCTTGGGCAGGGGTTGGACTAGATGACCTGCAAGGTCCCTTCCAACTCTGTTAATCTGTTAAGCTGTTAAGGTCCTACCTGGGACTTTTCCTGGTAGCTCCAGTCGCGTTCCTTGCTAATAGCGCCCAGAGCAGAGCAGCCCCTCCCAGAAGATCGCGAGACGCTATCTTTTGGAAGAGGCTGCTCTGCTCTGGGCGCTAATTAGCAAGGAACGCGACTGGAGCTACCGGGAAAAGTCCCAGGTAGGACGTGCGTCTCGCGCTGGGGGTTGGGTGGGCGGGACGGGGCAGGGCGGGGTGCGCGTCCTACCTGGGACTTTTCCCGGTAGCTCCAGTCGCGTTCCTTGCTAATTAGCGCCCAGAGCAGAGCAGCCTCTTCCAAAAGATAACGTCTCGCGATCTTCTGGGAGGGGCTGCTCTGCTCTGGGTGCTATTAGCAAGGAACGCGACTGGAGCTACCGGGAAAAGTCCCAGGTAGGACGTACAGTGGCGGCACTGCCATCCCCACGCCTCTCGCCCCGCTCACCGGGCGTCTCTGCTCCGCGGTCAGAATCACTTTTGTTCGCTCTCCTGCTCCCCCTCCACCAGCGCTGGGCTGCTGGAGTGACAGGGGGAGAAAGGAGATCTGGAGCCAGCCCAAGCCACTGCCGGCTCCCGAAGCGGGGAGCGGGAGGTGAGGAAAGGCCTCCCGCCTCCCACCCACCCACCCACCTGGACGCCGACATTTGCGTCCTTTTGCCCTCTGCGGATGCACAGCGTTCTGCGCATGCGCAGAGGGCAAAACTCAAATGACGGCGTCCAGCCAGCCCCGTCCCCCGTCAATGTCCCGCTTTAAAAAAAAAATATCTGGTCACTTTAGTCTAAGTGCTATTGCTATTGCTAATGGGGATTTTGCAATATCCTTCCCTCATGAGTCGGGAGGGAATGGGGATTTTGCAGTATCCTTCCCCTGCCACGCCCACCAAGCCACGCCCACAGAACCGGTAGTAAAAAAACTTGGATTTCACCTACTGGACCGAAGTTGTTGTGGAAAGTCTTTTGTCCACATACTCCGGAAGTCAGATAGTGAGTTGTAAATTGGGGGGCTCCAGGAAGGGAGGGTGGGAGTGTTGTTGACAAATATCCCCCTCCTTTTTACCCCCTGGCTACAGCACATTGTGCAAAGGTCTTTAACCGTTGTTATATTTGAGCCGAGCTGGCAGAATTTTGCTGGAGCCGGGAGGACGTAGGGGAAGGCCTGGCTCCATTATCACACTTCCTCAAAATGGAGCAGAGGAAGGCGAAAGTGAAATGAACTGACAAATGGGCAGGAGAGAAAGTGCTCCAAAGGCAGAGGAGAAGAGAATCTTGGCCGCGATGCCAAGTCCGTGGCTGCTCCTGATACTGGTGGGTGAGTAAAGGGACAGAAAACCTTTTCTTGAGATGGGAGCTTCAGGATGTCCATGTTCTACAGAACCCAACATAGCAGCAATGGTGATGGTGGAATAGTTTGGCAACATCAAAAGAGAGAGGGGTGTTTTTAAAGTAACTTCAAAGCTTTTCAACATGCAGCTCCACCTTGCATCAACCCACCTAAAAATGGAGGGCAATTAAAGGACACCCTTGGCTTGATTTAGGCTGCAATGAGGACTTAATATAGTCTCCACCAACACCAATAGAGTGTTTTCTGACTTAGTGGTTGCCTTAAGAAAGGGGGAGGGGGGAAAGCTTTTATACCATTAGCAAAAGGGAGGTTAGATCTTTTGGCTGTAAGGCTTCCCTTTCTCCAATGATAAGGAATGGCCTAGGACAGGGGTAGGCAAAGCTGGCTCTTCTATGACTCGTGGACTTCAACTCCCAGAATTTCTGAGCCAATCATGCTAGCTTAAGAATTCTGGGAGTTGAAGTCCACGAGTCATAGAAGAGCCAACTTTGCCTACCCCTGGCCTAGGAAAAGAAAGGAGATGATGAAGCTCAACAGAGGAATTAGAACAGATCTAGTTCTTCTCCTTGCAGGAGCTGGATTAGATTATTAGGAGTAGATTGTGATGATGATGATGATGATGATGATGATGATGATGATGATGATGATGACAATGATGACAATGACGACGATGATGATGAACCGCTCCAAACTTGACTGTAGAAAATATGACTTTAGCAACAGAGTGGTTAATGCCTGGAACTCACTACCTGACTCTGTGATTTTGTCACCAAACCCCCAAAACTTTACCCTTAGACTGTCCACTGTTGACCTCACCTGATTCCTAAGAGGTCAGTAAGGGGCGTGCATAAGTGCACCAGCGTGCCTACCATCCCTATCCTAATGTTCCCTCTTATCAGTACCCATCTTATGTATATAAACAATGTTATATCTATGTATATTACCAATACGTACTTGACAAAATAAAAAAAATAAAAAAAAATAAATTATCTGTGGTGGTGCAGTGGTTAGAGTGCAGTACTGCAGGCTACTTCTGCTGACTGCCGGCTGCCGGTAGTTTGGCAGTTCGAATCGCACCAGGCTCAAGGTTGACTCAGCCTTCCGAGATGGGTAAAATGAGGACCCAGATTGTTGGGGGCAATAGGCTGACTCTGTGAACGGCATAGAGAGGATTGTAAAACACTGTGAAGCGGTATATAATTCTATTGCTATTGCTATTATGATTAGATTATTAGAAGTGGCATTATAGCAGTCTTCCAATAGTTAAGGGGCTGTCACAAAGGAGACGGGGCTCAACCTATTCTTCAAAGCCCCTGAGGGCAGGACAAGAAGCAATGGATGGATGGAAGATGGTTAAAGTGACATCCAAACTAGAAGTAAGGAGAAATTTCCTGACAATTAATCAGTGGAGTGACTTACCTCCAGAAGTTAGGGGATGCTCCATCACTGGAGGGTTTTTTTTTAATTGAAAAGGTTTTATTAGTACAAAGTGCAAACATTTTTTTTAATTCCCCCCCTTCTCCCCAACTCCCTCCCTCCCCTTCCCCGACTTCCCAGAAAGAACACAGGATATAATCTTCAGATAACCATCATCACTGGAGGTTTTTAAGAAGAGATTGGAGAGGCATTTGGAGTTGGACTAGAAGACCTCCAAAGTCCCTTCCCACCCTTATTCTGTATTCTGTAGACCTCGCTGCTAATCCCTTCCCCTGTTTTCTTCTCCCCCAGGCCCTGCTGCAGGTATTGTGCTGTCTACACCCTCGTTCCCAGTTTCCGTCTCCCATGGAAAGACCGCCTTGCTTCCAGTCTCGTTGAATTTCTCTTCTTCGGTGCCTACCTACTTCCAGATCCGATGGCGTTTCATCACCGGCCCATGGCCGGTGTTGACTGTGAAAGCTGATAACTGCAAGGGAGACAGTGGTACCCGTCAGTGGTCGGATGCTTGCGAGATCACAGTGGCGAAAGCAGAGAGATACAGGCACCGAGCAGAGTGGTCTTCCGAAGATGCTTCGCTGATATTACGGGATGCCAGAGTAGAAGATTCGGGAATTTATGACATCAGGGTGCTGGCTTTGGGTGTAAGAGTGTCAGCCAACATCAACCTAACTGTGATCAATGGTAAGAGAATGGAAATAAGTCTGTACTTGCGGGAAAGGGCATCCCTGGAGAAGTCAAGAAAGTTGAGATGTCAACTGCAATACAATTGTGCATGGCATCAGAGTTGTGCAGGAATAACAGAATAACACAGTTGGGAGGGACCTTGGAGGTCTTCTAGACCAACCCCCTGCTCAGGCAGGAAACCCTCTCCCATTTCAGGTCATCCAATCTCTTCTTAAAAACATCCAGTGTTGGAGCATTCACAACTTCTGGAGGCAAGCTGTTCCACTGATTAATTGTTCTAACTGTCAGGAAATTTCTCCTTAGTTCTAAGTTGCTTCACTCCTTGTTTAGTTTCTACCCATTGCTTCTTCTTCTGAGTTGTGTGCTTGTGGCCATCTTGACTTTTTAAACTTCCCCATGGACACAGTTGATGAGAGGACCCAAAGTTTTGTTTATTGACATTAAATGTTATTTCTTTGTTTGACTTTATTGCTTTATCTGGTTTATATGGCTTACATCAGACCTTTTAGATGAATACATTTTAAATAACATTTTAAATAATCTTTACATCTCCTGTGGCTATTAAAATATTAAAAGCAGATGAAGGGGTGTCCTTAATTTTATTTCCCAACCCATGTTGTCTGGATTGAAGTTCTCAGGTCCACTCAAAGCAACTTTTTTCTAAGTACAGTAACACTTCACCAGAGGTGGGTTCCTCCTGGTTCGGACACGTTCACTCGAACCGGTAGCAAACCACTGGTGATGTCATGATGACATCACAGAACCGGTTCTGTCGGTGCCGGTCCGTGGAGGCCGCCATCTTTTTTTGGAATTTTTTGGGGGAATTTTTTTCTGTTTTTTTTTTCTTCTGCGCATGTGCAGAAGCTGAGTTTCCAGCACTGCGGATGCGTCGCCATCTTGTTTTGGCTTTTTTTGGGGGGGGGTTGAATTTTTTGCCACTGCACATGCGCGTGTGTGCGCCCATGCGGTGCGGCCACGCGGTGCGGGAGGAAGCGAACCGGCAGCGAGGTAAGTTAGAACCCACCCACTTAGCACTTCACAGCTAAGTCATGGTGGCCAAACCTCCTGCCGTCCATCTGTTGGACAACACTGCCCATATTTCCAGGTTTCTCTTTGTCTAGGGTAGTGTTTCCCAATCTTGGGCACATTCACTTGTATGGACTTCAACTCCCAGAATTCTCATCAATGGTTATGCTGACTGTGGAATTCTGGGATCTGAAGTCTATACCAGTGATTCTCAATGCTGGCAATTTTCAGATGTGTGGACTTCAACTCCCAGAGTTCCTCAGCCAGAAGGGCTGGTTAGGGAATTCTGGGAGTTGAGGTCCACACATCTGAAAGTTGCCAACATTGAGAAAGACTGGTCTATACATCTGAACACTGGAATTCTCTGCATGAGATCCTTATTCTTCATTCTCTGTTATTCTACATATGCTTGAGATTAAATTCTCCTCCCACCATGGGGCCATTGAAGGACACCTTGGTTGGGAGGAAGGAGGTTACGAGCACAGCTATAGTGCACAATTTAAAGCCCCATTTCTTTTTAGGTGTATTGTGTGTGACACACACACATAAAAAATGGATCTGGCTTTGATGGCTTTGGTGTCATTTTGACTTGCTTGAACATCCACTCCTGGTTGCTGCTGGATCATGGCTCTCCCATCCCAGCTCTACAGGCCCTCATGAGGGAGTAAGCAGCTGCTTTGGGAGAAGACTTTTCTTAATTGGGAAAGTGATTAAAAACACAGTGCAGATTTACGCCAGAAGAAGCTCAAAGCAAGTGCGTATTGCAGTGGTTTGACCTTGGGAGACAGAAGGAAGAGATGCTGCCAAGGGAATGATTAGATAAGAGGCAGCATAGCCCATAACTAGATAGTGGGTGGAGCAAGAAGCTCTGGAGAGACCCTCTCTAGTTTCTTGAGCTGTTGAAAATAATGGTGGTGTCAAGCACAGGAAACCAGAAGTCCAAGCAGATCAAATGAATATAGGTTTATTGTATGCTAATGCTCTCTACAAGAATCTGAACTACTAATAGTCAAAGCAAATTGGCGATAGATAAGAGTCAATGGAATTCAAGGTGGGCTGGACATAGATCTCTTGTGGGCACGAAGGGACTCGAGACTGATGACGCATTTGACCCTTCCCCCCTGGGCTCAGCTTGGTCATCCCCTCCCCTAGGTGGGAGATTTGTACTTTTAGACTTCCAAGATTCTGTTAATGTAGCTTTAAAATAAAAGTAGAATTAGTTCATCTGATTGTGTTGCTTATTTGGGAGAGTGGACAGAAGGAACCCTCCCTAGTGTTTTGGAAAATAAAAGTAAAGGAGAGGAGAAGTGCTTTCAAGATTGTAATCTTGCAACAGAGCTAGTGATGGTATTACCTGGATTTCCTCAAAGGGCTGACACATGTGCTTAACAGTCTGCATTAAAAATAATATCTTTTGTTTTTAAATCTTAACAGAAACCAGCAATTTCCCCTTGAATGCTGCTGCCTTTGATGATCAGAGAAGAGGGATTTCTTCCAGCAAAAGTACAAATGTAGCAGGTTTATATGGGAGATGGAAATAATTAGAAAAAAAACCCCAGGAATTAAATGAAATATGGAAGGGGGAAATGACATCAGATACCGGAAGATGAAACTTAATCATGTTTTTAGACATTATCTCCATCCATCACATGTCAAAGAGGGATCACCTGCTGGCCTACTTTCCATCTCTGTAGGGCTGCTACTATGTAATATAAATTGACTAAAGCTGGAATAAGCAAAGGATGCTCCCTTAGGAACAGTCCATGATCATTATCCCCCATATTGCTTCCAGTGGCTCTGAACAGTTCTGGGCCTTTTGATACAGACAGATAGAGAAAGATAGAGTTAATGCAAATTGGTATTTCTCTACCTCAGCAACTTTAACAGGTGTGGACTTCAACTCCCAGAATTCTCCAGTCAAGATGGCTGGCTGGGAAATTCTGAGGGTCGAAGTCAACACCTGTTAAAATTGCTGAAGTTGAGACACACTGATATATATTGTTGCCTGGTGTTTATGGTTTTCTCTCTTCTTGTTTTGGCGTGCCTCTTCTCCTACTTTTACCAGTTAATTGTTTTGATCTTTGCTAGTATTTAATAAAAAACCATCAATAGTAATATAACTTAGACTTACATACCGCTTTACAGCCCTCTCTAAGCGGTTTACAGAGTTAGCATATTTGCCCCCAACAATCTGGGACCTCATTTTACCCACCTCGGAAGGATGGAAGGCTGAGTCAACCTTGAGCCTGGTGAGATTCGAACTGCCAAATTGCAGTCAGCCGGCAGTCAGCAGAAGTAGCCTGCAGTACTGCATTCTAACCACTGCGCAACCACAGCTTATAATCAAGCACTGTGTTGCAGTGGTGGGATTCAAATTTTTTTTACTACCAGTTCTGTGGGTGTGGCTTGGTGGGCATGGCATGGCTTGGTGGGCGTGGCTTGGTGGGCATGGCAGGGGAAGGATAGTATAAAATCTCAATTCCCACCCCACTCTAGGGGAAGGATATTGCAAAATCCCCATTTCCTCCCGATCAGCTGGGACTCGGGAGGCAGAGAATAGATGGGGGTGGGGCCAGTCAGAGGTGGCAGTTACCGGTTCTCCGAACTACTCAAAATTTCCGCTACCGATTCTCCAGAATTGGTCAGAACCTGCTGAAACCCACCTCTACTGTGTTGCTATCTGAACGGAGGGGCTCCCTCTGATCTGGATATAGAGTTTGGAAGTATGCAAAAGAGCCGAGGTGGCGCAGTGGTTAGAGAGCAGTACTGCAGGCCACTTTAGCTGACTGATCATTTGAGTTCAGCTGTTCAAATCTCACCGGCTCAGGATTGACTCAGCCTTCCATCCTTCCGAGGTAGGTAAAATGAGGACCCAGATTGTTGGGGCAATGTAAATATATACATTGCTTAATGGTGTAAACCGCTTAGAGAGTGCTTGCACTATGAGGCGGTATATGAATATCACTAATAAATAATAAATAAATAAATAAACTGAACTGGAACATTTCCATATGCAAAGTTTGGAAGACGCAAACTGAATTAGAAATTATGTTTAATACTGTTTCCACATTTCTGTGATGAAAGCTGTCACATTTTATTTATTGGGAGTTCCACAAGTTACACAACCAAAGGTGGGGGGGGGGGAGCCAATTGTCAACTTCCTTTTCTGTCCTTCTAAGAGTGGAGTAGCAGAGAGAAATTCAACAGGAATAGCTTGCCACACCAGCCACATTGGAGGAAATTCCCTCATTGTATAACTATTGAAGGTGCTGCAGCTTATTCCTTTCTTTCTGCCTTACCACCCCACAGTGATGTGATCATATTTTGGCTGCTGGGCAACCAAGCTCACCATATTTGTCTGACTTTAGAAGAAGACATATTGGCATGGACCTTCTCCTTCCAAATCTTGAAGCATATGATACATCTTTTTTTATATCTAGACAACCAAAACTGGATGCGATATTCCAAGTGTGGTCTTACCAAGGCATTATAAAGCGGTATTAAGACTTCAGGGGACGCGGTGGCTCAGTGGCTAAGAGGCTGAGCTTGTCGATCAGAAAGGTCGGCAGTTCGGCGGTTCGAATCCCTAGTGCCGCGTAACGGGGTGAGCTCCCGTTACTTGTCCCAACTTCTGCCAACCTAGCAGTTCGAAAGCACGTAAAAAATGCAAGTAGAAAAATAAGGGACCACCTTTGGTGAGAAGGTAACAGCGTTCCGTGTGCCTTTCGTGTTTAGTCATGCCGGCCACATGACCATGGAGACGTCTTCTGACAGCGCTGGCTCTTTGGCTTTGAAACGGAGATGAGCACCGCCCCCTAGAGACAGGAATGACTAGCATATATATGCGAGGGGAACCTTTACCTTTTACCTTTATTAAGACTTCATAATGATATAAGGACTCTTCATTTGGGCAGGATTTGGACTAGAAGACTTCTAAGGTCCCTTCCAATCCTATAATTCAATGATTATATGTCTCTTGCTAAGCAGAGCCAGCCACCTCTTGAAGCAGGCAGTTCTTTTATTTCTTTTATTTCTTTTTATTTTATTTGTGAGATTTATATACCGCCTCACAGTGCAAGCACTCTCTAAGCGGTTTACACCAGTAAGCAATGTATATTTATATTGCCCCCAACAATCTGGGTCCTCATTTTACCCACCTCGGAAGGATGGAAGGCTGAGTCAACCTTGAGCCTGGTGAGATTTGAACAGCTGACCTGCGGATCACAGTCAGCTAAAGTGGCCTGCAGTACTGCCTCTAACCGCTGCGCCACCTCGGCTCTTTTGTCCAGCTATTCTTCTCATTTTTCATGAGAAGTTCCTCCTCATGTTTCACTGAGCTTGGCTTCCTTGCCATTCCCAGCTGCTGGTTGTTGGCCAGCCCTGAAGCTTGAGACATTTGGAAATGGAAGGTTTTTGTGAATTCTTTCCTCTTGCTTCATGGGTCTCCTGAGGAAATCATGGTGGTGATCCTGTCAAATGTCTCTTGTGGCAGCTCCAGTCTCTTTGGTAAAGACGGAATTTAGCAGAGATTATATGGTGACCAATATCATCCGACTGAGCTTAGCTGGCCTGATTCTCTGTCTCCTCGGATTCATCATAACAGAGGTAAATGACTATGTATTGTGTTTCTCCTCCAGCCAGGGGTGGGCTGCTGGGGGTTCGCACGGGGTTGGGAGAACCTCTAGCTAAGATTCTGTGCAGTTCAGAGAACCCCCCAAATCCCACTCCTGGCTGGCCCCCCCACCCCACCCTTCCCAGGAGTCCCACCACGGCCTGTTTTGGATGTAGGTAAGTGCAGGGCGCGCACGGAGGCTCAGGGAGGGCAAAAAACGGGCCTACCACAGGGGTGGGTCCTAACTTACCTTGCTGCTGGTTCGCTTCCTCCCGCGCTGCATGGGCGCGTCGTGCGTGCGCATACCCAGTGCCGAAAACCAAGCTTTTGCACGTGAACAGAAACAAAAAACAAGACGCTTAGAGCCGGTTTGGGGGCGTGGCCAACTGGCGATTGCTCCCAGTTTGGCAAGCGGGCGGAAATTCCCGCTACTGGTTCTATAGAACCAGTCCGAACTGTGAGCAACCCACCTCTAGCCTACCGGAGGTTCTGGCCTGGGGAGGCCATTTTCACCCTCCTGGAGGCTAGAGGAAAGTCTCCGGAGCCTGGGGAGGGCAAAAAGCCCCCCCCCCACTGTGGTGCAGGAGGCCGACTAGGCCACACCCACCATGACCACACCCACTCAGAACCCCTTGCTAAAAATTTTGAAGCCCACCCCTGCCTCCAGCCCTCTGCCATATTGCTTGTCCAATTTGCTGAATGGAGAGTTAAAGATGATCTTGATATGCTCTTTCCTTAGGGGAAAGACAATACAGGTAGTCCTCAACTTACAACAGTTCATTTAATGACCATTTGAAGCACTGAAAAAGTGACTAATGACCGTTTTTCACACTCCTGACCGTTGCAGCATCCCCATGGTCACATGATCAGAATTTGGATGCTTGGCAATTCTAGTTCATGTTGATGACGGTTGCAGCGTCCTGGGGTCATGTGATCCCCTTTTTGAAACCTTCTGACAAGCAAAGTCAATAGGGAAGCCAGATTCACTTAACAACCCTGTTACTAACTCAACAACTGCAGTGATTCACTTAACAACTGGGGCATGAAAAGTTGTAGAATGGAGCAAAACTCACTTAATAGCAGTCTTGCTTAGCAACAGAAAGTTTGGGCTCAATTGTGGTCATAAGTCGAGGACCACCTATCGTTCAGCATCAGGATTTTCAACATTTGCAGGATCTACTAAAAGATAGGTAATCCTTGACTTTGACCACTATTGAGCCTGAAATTTTGGTCGTAAGTTGTTGTGGTCATATAACCAAGCTCGATTTTATGGGTGTTTTTATGACAGATCTTAAGGGAGTCATCATGGTCATTAAGCAAATCACGTGGTGATTAAGTGAATCATAGGATCGTAAGTTTGAATCCAGCTTATCCGTTTCGCTTTTTGACTGGGAAATGGCAAAAAATATGTTGCAAAATATGATTATGTGACCATTGGATGATGAAACCAGTTGTAAATGTGAGCTGGTTGCCAAGCACCCAAAATACTGTGGAGGTGGTAAGGCAGTCATAACTTTGAGGACAATTCATAAGTAACTTTTTCAAGTTACGTCATAACTTGAATGGTCATTAAACAACCGGTTGTAAGTTGAGGATTATCTACATTTAAAAGTTGCAGCCAGAGCAGATCTTAGATCTCCTTCCTGTGTGATACCCAAGCAATGCTAACTTCACTCTGCAATCAAATATCAGTTCTTCAAGGCTCCTGCCTTAAGTACGCCCGAGTACAGTCTGACTCTTGAAATTCAGTCATGCCATCTTTCAGTCTAGATCTGTTGGGGGTGGGTGGGTTGTAGAGGGGGCGTTTTCTATATCTCATCCCCATCCCGGTGATTGTATCTCTCCGGAGATGGGAAGATTTGCTGTAGCAAATGATTGCAATGAGAGCTACTGAAGTCCACAGTTCGACGACAGAGGGGCCTTTCTACCTTATCAAATCCCTTGTAATTGCAAGACCAAGAAAGTGAAGGACGTGGATTTCGACAAGATGGAGTAAGCACAAATTCCTGGAAAACTGTTAGATAAACTTCCTTGCTTCGTTGATAGGAAGTCTCTTTGAAATGGTTTTACCTGTCTTTAGAGCAGGGGTCTCCGACCGTGGCAACTTTAAGCCTGGCGGACTTCAACTCCTTCTGGGAGTTGAAGTCCGCCAGGCTTAAAGTTGCCAAGGTTGGAGATCCCTGCTTTAGAGGGATCTCTCCAGAAAGGATCAAAAGAAGCAAGGTGGCCATGGCAATCATGCTGTTGGGATTGCCATCTTGATTTTCTGACCCTACTCCTACAGAGATTCCTAAGAAAGGGGCTTGTCTTAAAGAGATGATGATTTGTTTGTTCTCTCTTTTAATGAACACAATCACCAAGGAAATAGATTCCCATCTAGATATTTATCTATCCTTCTCTATGCATTTTGGAGAGGGGAAATCCCCCAACACCTTAGTGAAAATCCAGCATGTGGCCTTTGGTACAAGTGATCAAAGTCTCCTGGACATAATGCAGAGGCGGCATCTTGTGACATCCTTGTGCAGCCTCAAGGCAAGCAGATGTCGATGTGGTACTCATGGACCAGGGGTGGGTTCCTCCCGGTTCGGACCGGATCGCCTGAACCGGTAGCGACTCACTGGTGATGTCACTGAACTGGATCAGCTGGTGCTGGTCCGTGGGCGCCGCCATCTTTTTTTTATTTTTTTGCGAATTTTCTTACTATTTTGTTCCTGTTCTGCCGCTTGTAAAAGGGCCCTCCCGCCCGCCCCCGGGTTTAAACTGACCTTTATTCCTTCGCCCGAAGCACAGCTGATTAGCTCCTCAGCTGTGTTTCGGGCCGATTCCAGCTACTGAGCATGCGCAGAAGCCAAATTGCATGAGGGAATATGCAAAACATCGCAATGCGAACCAGTGGCGAAGGTAAGTGGAACCCACCCCTGTCATGGACCACAACCGTGATGGTTTTGGGTTTTCCTGCCCCCTCCCAGCATTGTCAGACAGACAACCTTCTATTGCAGGATCTAAGTGGGGAGTGTGATCTGGTATAGCAATAGCACTTAGACTTATATATGGCTTCACAGTGCTTTACAGCCCTCTCCAAGCGGTTTACAGAGCCAGCCTATTGCTCCCAAACAATCTGGGTCCCCATTTTACCGACCCCGAAAAGATGGAAGGCTGATCAACCTTGAGCCGGTCAGGATCGAACTGCCATCAGCCGGCAGTCAGCAGAATTAGCCTGCAGTACTGCATTCTAACCACTGCGCCACCATGGCTCTTTTTTTTAATACAACTAGGCTGGAGAAAATAAAAGGACTGAATCAAGAGCCAAGCTAAGGTTCTGTGGGAGATCGGTAAGCGTCTGTTGATCTACAGGCTCAGCATTAATCTGATACATATAATCTAATTTATCAAGTTGCAAGTATGAAAACTGACAAGATTGGCCTTCAAATGCCTGGTTCTTCTGCTCGCTAGGTGTTGAAGAAAGTCAGAGATTGTTCTTCTTTTTACAGAACGTTGCCTCCTCTTACTCCAGACGGCGAGAGACAAGCGTGCCTCAGATGGAAATTCCCTTCTCCTCCTCGGTTGAGCAATGTTTCCTGACTTATGAAAATCACCCGAGTTAGGTGATGTGGACAAACAGCCCTCTAAAATTTGTTGCTGATCTTCTGCGTTCTTTCTTTGCAACAAGGCCATGCCTTCCCCTTCTCAGCCACTAAAGTATTTGTTATGGGGTGGTGGATGGACCCTCCTTTCTAGGAGGAAAAGTCCTTGGATTCAACGCTACAAAGTCTACCATTGCATCCCTTCGCCCTTGCTCTGCAGCTTCTGGAAAGAGGTTGTAAGCCAGGGTATGGGTTCCAATTACCTTTCCTACCAGTTCACATCGCGACGGAAGTGCGTGTTTTGCACCCCCGTCATGTCGCACAAATGATCCTCTTGCGCATGCGCAGAGGGTTCTTTGCCAGCCACGGCGACTGGAGAACCAGTTTGGGGGCATGGACAGCCGGCCATCGCTGCCGGTTGAGCGAGCGGGTGCAAATCGGTACGGGCGAACTGGTCCGAACCGGCAACAACCCACCACTGTTGTAAGCCTACTGCTGGCTAAAATGCATAGATGAATCATTTTTGGCATTGACAGCATTGGCACGAGGCATGTGGCTTATGTTGCTTAGAAGATCTGAAATGGATACAGGAAACCGGCTGTAGGTCTGAACAAAGCCACTTCCTCCAGTGCTTGCTTGCTGTCCAAATAGTTGGACTTCTACTCCTGTAAATCTCAACCACCAAGTCAAAGTCCCAAAGGTGCTTTTTCAGGAGGCAACTAGCTATACAATTTGGGATGAACACCCTTTGAATGGTGAGGGAGTAGGAATGGATTTCCAGAGGGAAAAATTGCAGACTACAGGAACCAGGAGCGCTACTCAGGTGACCTTGAGGACACAGATAAATCTCCAGGTGCTTCGACGACCTACTAAAAAGGATGCAGATTACCAGCTGTCTGCAAGGAATATAAATTTATTTATTTATTTATTTAATAGATTTGTATGCCGCCCAACTCCCAAAGGGACTCTGGGCGGCTAACAGCTTACTGAATACAAAATCTAAAAAACAGATTAAAAGATTTAAATAACAAAATTAAAACAATGTAACAATTTAAAAAAGCATTCAATCAATCATTTCATTTCATGGGCCAATATCAATAGATCAATCATTGGCCCCAGGCTTGCCGAAAATGCCAGGTCCGTTCCCCACTATCCTGTCAGAGTAGAAGAAGTTTCTTGGATGAGAAGTGAAACGTCTTCAAAAGAAAAAAACAAGGAAGTCCAGTTGCCTCCTGAAAAAGCACCTTTGGGACAAACCATGACCTGGATGACTGAGAATCTCTACAGACTTTTAGCAAGTCAAAGCATTCCATGTTTGCTGGAATGATGGGATTGAAGTCCAATGTATTTTGGAGAGCAATTGGCTGGAGATGGTTGGACCAGGAAATTGGACGTATCTCTGGAGAACAAACTTGGTCCAATTCAGGTTCTACAACAGGCAGTCCTGAAAGCATTCTACAGTGGTTTGGTTTTCTTTTTCCTCGAACATCTCCCCTGAAGAAGACTTCAGAAGGTTCCTTGGTGCTCTCTGAGTTTGTTTTCTTGCAGATATTTCATTACCCAAACTAAGTGACATCAGTGCTAGTGAGAGCAAATCCTACTCCCTACTAGCACTGATGGTGTTACCTAGTTGGGTCATGAAATGTTTGTAAGAAAATACCAAACTCAGGGAGCACCAAGGGCCCCTCATTTCAACCTGACCTACAAATATTCCCCTTTATTGAAGACGTCAGAGCTTTTCTAGCAGTTGAGTGAGTATCTCTGTAGGCCTGACACTTCATGTCTCCTGAGAATCATTGATGGTCTTCTATCAGAGACTGTAAAGCAGCCATGCTAGCATCTTCATTGTCTACCTACAGCAGGGGTGTCAAACTCAATTTCATTGAGGGCCGCATCAGGGTTGTGTTTGACCTCGGGGGGGGGGGGCATGGCCATGATGGGTATGGCCAGCTCGACATCACTTGTGTCAGGGGACCTGTGATGACCCGAGTGGGGCTTTTGCTAGTAGTTTGCTAGCTACTTTTGCTAGTAGTTTGTTTTGCTAGCACTCTGCCAGTGAAAACAGAGCTCAGGGCCCCGTGCAACCCCCGAGGCTCCATTTTCAGCTGTGATGGCCTCCTGCAGCCCTCTATCAGCAAAAAGAGCCACCGCATGCAGTTCTCCCGAGCTCCGTTTTCGCTGGCAGAGGCACTGCAGCCGGTCCTTCACTGTTTCCAGGGCAGCCTCACCAGTGCTGGGTTCCTACAGGTGCGGTCCACTCTATAGCACCGGTAGTGGCCCATTGGTGAGACGCTGAAAGAACGGGCGGCAGGAGCTATCTCCATTCCCCTCCCTTCAGCAGTCCGAGAAGCCACGAACATGCGGTGATGATCCTAGGCATTTTCGCACATTTGAGGCTTCTTAAGCTGCTGAGGGGAAGGGGAACGGGCGGCAGGACGTATCTCAGTTCCCCTCCCTTCAGCAGTCTGAGAAGCCACGCCCACCCGGTCACATGGCCGGCAAGCCACGCCTACCCGTCACATGGCCGGCAAGCCACATCCACAAAATAAGCCATGCCCACAGAGTGGTAGTAAAAAAATTAGGAACCCGCCCCTCAGCCTCACGGACCAGATCTAAGCATCCTGCGGGCCAGATTCGGCCCCTGGGCCTTGAGTTTGACACCCCTGACCTACAGCAAGCCAAGGTAACTCTAGCCCACAAATGCTTGACTTCTAATAAAGAGTTTGGTTATACGGTGCTACGGGATTTGTTGTATTTAACACAGAGGGCTAAGCCATGGCTTACTTAAACATGGTTGAAGGCATAAACTACAACTAGCTGATTTACATAATGCACGAAGCAAGGTTAGCATGCCGGAACATGTCTGAATGAAGAGTGAGATAAGCTAGTGTTCAGGTATTGGGAGGCTGAATCTTGCAATTGGCCTTTTAAGTGAGGTATGGGGCAGGTGCGGGTTCCTAATTTTTTTACTACCACTCTGTGGGTGTGGCTTATTTTGTGGGCATGGCTTGCCAGCCATGTGACCAGGTGGGCGTGGCTTGCCAGCCATGTGACTGGGTGGGCGTGGCTTGCCGGTCATATATTATTTCAGAGAGATGTTACTACTATTTTTGCTATTTTATAGCTTACATGAAAAGCTTTGCATACAAAGTGCGTGTTACACCATGGCAACACAGCAACCTTTATATGCAGAAAATGCTATAGTTAAAAGACAAGCAAGTCTCATACAGCATTTTTGGTTTCAGTCATGGATTCCTTAGACGAAAATATTGAGGACTATTAAAAGAACAGTATCTTTTAACAGTCCTCAATGTTTTCTTCTAAAGAATAACAGTATAAAACTGTATAAAATTAACAGTATAAAAGGTTAAGCTTTCGGAAAATGCCCACTTTGGGAAGCTTTAGGTAAAAGCGAAGGAAAAGTGTCAAATGCGAGCTTCTTATTATTTTCAAGCGAAGGGACAGAGAAAGACTTAATTGTCAGGTTTCTGGTCATGCACAGAAGAATTTAAAAAATAAAAAAAAAAATTTGTAATGGCGGTGCCTAGGCACCGGCAACCAACAACACCGGTACTGTGACGTCACCAGCGGGCCGTTATCGGTGCTATAGAGTGGACCGCACCGGTAGGAACCCACCACTGGTATGGGGGCCACACTCTGAAAATGTTTGGTGGTCACTGGAAATGACCCTCAGGATTTTGTGATGGGTGCAAAAGGTAGCTCTGGAATCCAAAGTTATCCAAAATTTTCCTGGCTTAATTCAATACCAGGTTTCAGCTTGGTACTTCCTTATGAATCTAGCCAGTTGTGGTTTATTTAGTGAAGCATAGTGAAGCAACCTGTGGTTTATTGAGATATGTGAACCTGCTTATTATTTTCCATTGTTATTTAAACCCATTATCATAGATTGGACTTTAATTTTATGCATCCTGTCCTTCTCCACATCAGATGAAAGATTCAGTACTGTTGATTTTTTTAACCATAATTTATTGAACAAACAATAGTGCCTAAGTGCCTACTAAACAAATCACATTGTGGCTTAGTGCATTTTAATTGAACTGGCTATTATTGTTTTCATTTTAATCAAGAGCTTTCCAGGTTTTTTGCAAAACCTTGGCGTCCCACTTTCCAAAGTCTATTTTTATTTTTATTCTTCAGCAGCTCACCTCCTGCTTCAGTTGTTCTTTTCAAGTTTAAGGTTACAATTACAGGTCATCCTTGACTTATGACCATAATTGAGCCCAGACTTATAGGCATAAATCATGTCAGTTGTTAAGCGGATCATCACGTGACTGAACTGATTTTATGACTTTTTATGATTTCCTTTGGTCGTAAAGGAAATCACCACAGCCGTTAAGCAAAAATGCAGTCATTTTAGCCAATGGGCATTTTTGCCACAAACCAGTACCTTTTTTTTTGGGTGTCCATCATAACTTTGAACGATCACTGAGCAACTAGCCTGTTTCCCCAAAATAAGACATCCCCTGATAATAAGCCCAATCGGGCTTTTGAGTGCATGGCAATAAGGCCAAGCGCTTATTTCAGGGTTCAAAAAATATATAAGACAGGGTCTTATTTTGGGGGAAACACGGTAGTTGTAAGTCAAGGATTACCTGTATAAATGTCACAGAAATAGGAATTTTGCTTTGAACCCCCAATAAGCATATGGTCGATCAAAAGTTCAGATGACCTGTTTTGAGGACATCTGTCAAACAAAATCTAGGGCTTATTGCATGGGTGAAATCCAGCAGGTTCTGGAGAACCGGTAGCGGAAATTTTGAGTAGTTCAGAGAACTGGCAAATACGAACCTCTGGCAAGCCCCAGAGTGGGGTGGGAATGGAGATTTTGCAATATCCTTCCCCCAGGAATGGGAAGGGAATGGAGATTTTGCAGTATCCTTCCCCTGCCACGCCCACCAAGCAACACCACATCCACCAAGCCACGCCCACAGAACTGGTAGTTAAAAAATTTGGATTTCACCACTGGCTTATTGGTAGTGCTGGGTCTAGATTGAAACCAATCCAGAGAGATCTTATGGGGAGAGATGGGCTTCCTCACTTCCTAACTGGGCATGGAACAAGTCACACGTTCCAAACTGCAGTGAGATTTACCTAAAGTTCTCTGAAAGGGTTTCCCATTGGAAAACGTTCAAAGAATTGCACAGTTCCTGTGCAACAATGCGAATTGTGCAGTATAGTCGTCAGATAGTTTGGGGAGTTACGGTAGACCAAGAGATAAGACGAGGTTACAAGAATCCTTCACAGTTGCTACTGGTTGCTCAGAGTCAAAGAACAAGGAAGACTGACTTCTGTGCCATTTTGTGAAGTCACACCTTCCTGCGGCTCAGAGGTGTCCATAGGATTGTGGTCCAAACTCAAGATAGCAATAGCAATAGCACTTAGACTTATATACTGCTTCATAGTGCTTTACAGCCCTCTCTAAGCGGTTTACAGAGTCAGCCTATTGCCCCCAACACTCTGGGTCCTCGTTTTACCGACCTCAGAAGGATGGAAGGCTGAGTCAACCTTGAGCCTGGTGAGATTTGAACTGCTGAACTGCTGAACTAGCAGTCAGCTGAAGTAGGTTGCAGTGCTGCTTTTAACCACTGCGCCACTTCGGCTCATGACGGCCGCCATGAAGTAATCAAAGGTCCACTGCTTGTTATGTGCGTTGCACACATGAGAAATAGGCAGATATTGAATTCAACCATTAGGGCCATCTTCATGACTTTTCTGAACCATACTCTGAGGACACCCCTGCAGCCACTCTTCATTGATTGATTGATTGAAAAACAACCGGTTACTTTGGTCACACTTCCAATTTTCCCTCTTTAGGTGAATTTCTGTCATTACTAAACATATAGCCAGTCTATATTGCACAGTAAAAAAATAACTTAAAAATAAAATAGGATGCACAGGAGAGTCCATCAAGGCCTGGTCTTCAGTGCATTCATAGATAATTGAAAATCGCTAATATTGGAATTGTTGCCAGAGAGCAGAGCCACGCCACACCACCTGTAAGTGGAAAGAAGAAGGTAGGTAGATCAATCCACCTAACATTCATTTATTTCATACACTCAGATGCCACATCACTCAAAAAAAGCCTGTGGAGCTTTGCCCAGATGATCAGCCAAGAGCTGGATGGTTGAGGATGGATTAAATGATGAAATATGAGATAAAACCCCGGGGCACCTTTTTCCCCATGTGAGCGAGCAACCATATCATACCAAAACTAGTAATCCAGTCCTTGGTCCAGCAAGAACTTTTGGGGCGGGAGGGAAGGAGGGGCGGGAGGGAGGGAGGGGGGAGGGAGGAGAGGGGAGAACAAGGGAGGGGAAGGGAGGGGGAGGAGGGGAGAGGAGAGGAGAGAGAAGGAGAGGAGAGGAGAGGAGGGGAGGGGAGGGGAGAGGAGAGGAGAGGAGAGAAGAGAAGAGAAGAGAAGAGAAGAGAAGAGAAGAGAAGAGAAGAGAAGAGAAGAGAAGAGAAGAGAAGAGAAGAGAAGAGAAGAGGAAGCATTGGTAAATTTGTCACTGTCAGGTATCTCTGCAGGATGTGTGGGCGTGCATAAGCGCACTATCATGCCTACTTGTCCTTCTGTCCTATTGTCCGAATTTATCTATACATACTTTGCTTTTGTTTATGTTTATATCATACCTGTTACCTTGTACACGTGTTGACAAACAAACAAACAAACAAACAAACAAACAAACAAACAAATAAATAAATAAGATGTAGTGGTCCAATAAAAATCAAGATGGCATCTGCAACAGGGTAATTGAAGCTCTATGACATTTTTATGGGTGTCATAGAACTTTGATCTCATCATCATCTTGACTTTTTTTGGAGCAGACACTGTGGACATCTCTGGCCATTGCAGTTCTAGACCTTTCTTCTAGGAACTGGGAAGAATCAGGAAAAAAAATCCACTGTCAAACCGTTTCTCTTTCTTTACATGTTTTCTTAAAATTTCCCCTTCGTGAGTTCTTCTTTCAGTAAGGTGACCAGACGTCCCGCTTTTGGCGGGACAGACACGCTTTTCAAGCGTGTGTCCCGCGTCCCGCATTCTTTCCAAAAAGTCACGTTTTTTTGGAAAGAATGCCGAAACAGCGGGACGTCTAGTCACCTTAGAAGGGGAAACACAAAAGAGAGGTACTACACCGAAATACAAACCGGAAGCAAGTCGGGCAAAGCGGAATTTCAGCAAGCCGGCTGCCTGCTGGGGAGAGGGGGAAGGGGGGCTGCTCCTCCTCTCCTTCCCCCGCCCCATCCCTAGCCCTGCCCTCGGAGGTGCCGCTGCTGTTGGGATGCGGGTGGAGGGGTGAGGGACGAGGAGCCGTCGCCGCTGCCGTTGTTGCCCTGGGGCCGGGCGGGCGACCGGGAGACCGCGGCGCTTGGATGCCTGGAGCTCGCGACAGAGACCTAGCCCCGAGCCCGCCATGGGCTGCTATGGGAGCGCCGCCTCGCAGGTAAGCTGCCGGCTGCCTCCTTTTCCTGCCTCCCGCCTCCCGCTCGTCGCTTGCCAACCCAAGCAAGCCACTGCTGGCTCCCGAAGGGGAGGCGGGAGGCGAGGAAAGGCCTCCCGCCTCCCCCCCCCCACCTGGACGGCGACATTTGCATTGTTTTGCCCTCTGCGCATGCGCAGCGTTCTGCGCATGCGCAGAGGGCAAAACTCAAATGGCGGCGCCCAGGCGGGCCCGCCCCCCGTCCCGCTTTAAAAAAAAAATCTGGTCACTTTATCTTTCAGCCAACTATGAATGTGGCTTTTTGTTTTTCCTACCACAAAAACATTTGCTGGTTCAGTTCTGTTCATTAAGAGGAAACCAGACAGAATGATTCACTATCATATGTGATAGATTCTGCAGGATATCCTGCTATAAGGTTCTGAAAACCTCCTAGATGACTCAGCTTTTTCATTTCAAATCCTCTGCCTGTTTAAAACTGGGGTGAATTTTAGTGTGGGAACATCTAAATACACAACACGAAAGTTGAACTTTGCCTTCCCATCAAAGACCAATATGTAAGGAAATAAATGGTGGGAAAAATAAGTAAAAAATGTATAATGTAATAATACACCATAAAGGAAGCAATGTTATGAAGGAAAGTTGCAGAAAATGTTCTGATTCAGTTGAAATTACCCACACAATTATCTAAAGGAGTGTTGGTGGTGGCTTTAAGATGGGTGGACTTCAACTCCCAGAATTCCCTAGCTAGTCATGATGGCTGAAGAATTCTGGGAATTGAAGTCCAGCCATTTTAAAACCGCCAGAGTTGCCAACAACGGTCTGATTCAATGCCCTGTTTCCAACTCAGCATTGGTCCATGTTATCCTGAGATGATGGGAATTGTTAGTTCAAGGCACCCAATGTTTAGATTTGGGAAATGCTAATCCCTTAAAACTGCATTAAAATGCAAACAGAACCATTTTTTTCCTCATTCCTATTTAAGAATCGCCGGCAGAACTCTGAGAAAAATGCAAATATCTTTTCTTGCTTCCCCTGCCTCTACTTACTCCATTTTGCCAATCGGATGTTGAGGGCTCCAGATTGAAGAGAGGAAGTGGTAGGCCTTGCTCCTGGAAGAAAGGAGGGAGGAGATTGAGAAAAAAAAGGAGAGAAAATAGTGTATCACAATCTTGCACCTTCTGGTCTACTGAATCCATGGCTGCCCTCAGGGTATGATCAAAAAATTCAAGATGGCGGTCACAAAGGTATATGAAGCTATGCCTATTTTTTTTATGTGCATCAATTCACATAAAAATCCAGCAGAGATTATACTGCACAGTTGTGGACATCATCTTTTTAACTATAATCTGCAGATGTTCCTGAATGAATCCATTATATCTACTTAATAGCTATCAGCTTAGTTTGAAATTATGATGGATCTCCCCAGGACCGCATATACCCACCCACCCCTGTCACATTATTACACTTTGGGTGGTAGCAACCAGCCTGCATTCATAGCCATTTGCAGCATCCTACAATCACATGGTCATGTTTTATAAGTTTTTTTTTTGCTAAAAAACAGCATTTCTCATTTTCACAAAGCTGGTCCATCATAAAGAATGTAATGACTGGCACAAAAATGGTCATAAAATCAAGTTAGTCATATGGGCGACCCCTTTACCATCACCATGACTTATAATGGGCAGGCTCCATTACAATTCTATGTTGAGGTCTGCTTGTATATTTTGAGGGAAATTTTTAGCTGCTACTATCGGTAGATAACCTGTGACCTGTTTGTTTGTTTGTTTGTTTGTTTGTTTGTTTGTTTGTTTGTTTGTTTGTTTATTTATTTATTTATTTATTTATTTATTTATTTATTTATTTATTTGTTTGTTTATTTATTTATTTATTTATTTATTTATTTATTTATTTATTTATTTATTTATTTATTTGGTTTAGCTTATATGCCGCCCAATTCAGCATGGACTCAGGGCGGCTCACAACCAGAAACCAACAGAAACATAATAAAAACATCTAAAACATCTAAAAACATATTAAAATATGTTATAAAACCACACATTTTCTCTATGGGTTATTAGTTAGAGGCCTGCCGGAAGAGCCAGGTTTTAACGGCTTTTCGGAAGGCCAGCAAGGTGGGGGTGGTATGGACCTCAGGCGGTAGTTGGTTCCAGAGAGCTGGAGCAGCCACAGAGAAGGCCCTTCCCCGGGGCCCCGCCAGCCAACACTGTTTGGCGACGGGACCCGGAGAAGCCCAACTCTGTGGGATCTTACTGGTCTCTGGGACGTGTGAGGTAGCAAATGATCTCGTAGATAATCTGGTCCTGAGCCATGTAGGGCTTTAAAGGTCATAACCAACATCTTGAATTGTGTCCGGAGACCAATGGGTAGCCAGTACAGCTCGCGCAGTATGGGTGTAACGTGGGAGAATCGAGAAGCACCCACCACAGCTCGCGCAGCTGCATTCTGGACTAGCTGAAGTCTCTGAACACTCTTCAAGGGTAACCCATGTAGAGCGCATTGCAATAATCAAGACGTGAGGTGATAAGGGCATGAGGGACTGTGAGTAAAGCCTCCTGATTGAGGTAGGGTCGCAATTGGTGCACTAGGCGGACTTGTGCAAAGGTCCCCCTAGCCACAGCTGTCAGATGTTGTTCTAAAGTTAGCTGTGGATCTAGGAGGACACCCAAATTGCGAACCCACTCTGAGGGGATCAATCTTTCTCCCCCCAGGATTAAAGAAGGACCATCAGTGTGCTCCTTCGGAGGAAATATCCATAGCCACTCAGTCTTGTCAGGATGATGGGTGATTGTTTCAAATATATCTCATTATCTAAAAGAAAAGAAAAAACCAGAATGACTACAGGTAGGCAAAAAAGCAGTGAAAGCAACTTTTGTCTTCCTGCCATCTTCCCCATTGATTTTCCTAGTATGAAGCTGACAGGAAATATTGGAAATAATGAACACAATGCAGCAGTTGACCATGGCAGTGTGGTGGCATGACAGCTTTGAAGTAGCCACAACTTTGCCCAATTTCAGTCCCAGGGGAGTCATGGCTTCTGGATTTTGGACATATTCTTTAAGTTAGTTCTATGTGAGATGCCTTGATTCAAAAATTGTTCCCTTATAATGCACTGTTTTGCCCGATTGAAGGTTACAAACAATCAAACAGACACAGGGGTTTTAGTAGTATATACTGTAAATAAAAACATTTAATAGGAAAAGAATTAGCAATCAGACTGCCACTTCTCAACTATGTGCCATGATTTTTGGGTAATCTGGGATTGTAAAAAAAATGGGAGTTGGAACCACGGTGTGCCCCCCCCCCCCCGTCCGCAGACCCAACCTCAGCATCTGCACTTTAATAGCACCTGTACAAACTTACTTAATACAGAGATCTGCATTGACAGCGTACAGTTTTCAGACTTATTCAGAAGCCTGTAAAGGCCGCTGGCTTTGTGGCTGGCATTTTTTAGTTCAAATTGGTATCCTTTTATGGAAACATCCTCTCCAAAATAAGGAAGAAGTGGTAGGCAAACTCCGTAGGAAAAATGGCACCCATTTTCCCACATTGATGTTCGATTGTTCCAGATGCACAAGTCTTCAACAATTTCAGAAGCAGGGAGGGGTTCTGCCAATGATTCTCCTTCCTCTATAGATATGGTCATGTTTTTAAGACAGCCATGATCATCTGTTAAGAGAAGAAGAAATTCATAGTTTTCTACCATCTTAGGCATGCAAGCCTGTTTGGGTCAAAATTATACTGCCTTTGGCCCAGAAACCACACTGCCTATATTAATTTGTCAAAAAGTACAGTAATGAATTAATATTTGAGAAAAATAACTCAGAAGGGATGGATCAATAGGAGACTGTGTAAGAGAAGGCATATAATAAAAGTAACAGTACCGTAAGGCAGAAATGCAGAATAAGAGACTATAAATAAATTAAACTGCAGTTGATTTCAGAACTAGAATGTGGTGCTCAGACCTCTCCAAAAGGCATTATTCAAGTACTATTTTGTGTTTGATAAAAGAAGCATTAATTAAACATTGCTCAGGAGAATGATTACAAAGATAGAGGTGGAGATAGAAAGATGCAGTTGGGGGTACAGATCAGGGGTGATCTGTACCGGTACCTTCCCTACCGGTTCGCATTGCAACGGAAGTCATGTTGTGCAAAACACCCAGAAATGACCCTCTGCGCATGCGCATAAGCCTTTGCGCATGTGCAGAGGGTTTTTTTGGCAAGCCATGGTGACCGGAGGCCCAGTTCGGGAGTGTGGACTGCCGGTCATCACTGCTGGTTTGGCGAGCGGTGATAAATTTCCGCTACCGGTTCTAAAGAACTGCTCCTGTTAGAACCCTGTTCAAAGAATTGGGTGTGTTAATATATGATTTAGCCACAAATCATTGTTATGTGTATATTGCTTTAAATGCATTGTGGATGATTACTATATAAGCAAGCAAGAGAGCATGCTCAATGTGGTTGATGGTTTATGGTTTATGGTTTATGGTTGGTGGTTGTGTTTGACGGTGTGTTCCGGTTTGAAGACTCTCTGTGCTGCTTTACTGATAAGTAGATTACTTTATGACTGAATGGAATTACTGTGAAAAAGAAGAGTAACTATCTGTGATAGTATAGAGTTAAGTGATAGCTGTAATCTTTGTTTGTGAGTTAAAACAAAGATAGGCAAGAAGAAGAAACTTCGCATTGACTGAATAACTGTGTATGACTTGGACTTCCTATTTAACTTTGCTACTATTCAAGTAAAACTATTTTGTACATATTAAAGATATTCTGTTTATTGACTGAATAGCATTCATATCAAACTGCAACACCATTACTACAACACATTTCACTGTGTATGTGCTTAACAGCACAATAACTCCTTAACAGGTCCAAACCAGCAGCAACCCACCACTGCAGGGGTGGGTTCCTCCCAATTCAGACCAGATCGCCCAAACCGTTAGAGACCCGCTGGTGACATAATTTTGGCGTCATGGATCCGGTTCTGTCTGTGCCGGTCTGTGCTTGCCGCCATCTTTTTTTCTGAATTTTCGGCCAATTTTTCTGTGTTTGGATGGCTTCACAGCATTGTATGCTTTGAAAAAAGTCCTCCCGCCCACCCCCGGGTTAATACTGACCTTTATTTCTTCGACCGAAGCACAGCTGATGAGCTTCTCAGCTGTGTATCGGGCTGAATCCACCTTCTGAGCATGTGCGGAAGTGAAATCGCGCAAGGGGACGTCGCGTCGCGAACCGGTGGCGAAGGTAAGTGAAACCCACCCCTGGACCACTGGTACAGATAGATACACATATAAATTCCAGTTTCTAATTTAAATTTTGATACAATGGTACCCGAACATTAATTTTAAAAATTAAAAATTAAGTGGCACTCCACTGGTGCTTTATACTAATTGAATGCGAAGAAAGAAGAGAAGAAATATATCAGATTTTCTGCTGTTTCAGCCTCGTCTCACAGGGAATAATCTTGAAAATATTCTATATAGTTTAAGGATAGGAGAAGTCAACTAATTACAGGTGGTCCTTGACTTACAACCATTCATTTAGTAACTGAAGTTACAACGTCCCCCCCCAAAATGACTTATGATCAATCCTCGCACTTATAACCATTGCAGCATCTGCACATTCATCAAAATTTACCATATTTTTCGGAGTATAAGACGCACCAGAATATAAGACGCACCTTAGTTTTTGGGGAGGAAAATAGAGGAAAAAAATCTGCCTACCAGGTATTCATCTGGCTAGCATCCTTAGTCTGGTCAGCTTCAGCACATTATTTTATTTATTTATTTATTTATTTATTTATTTATTTATTTATTTATTACGGTTTTCTTATATGCCGCCCAACTCCCGAGGGACTCAGGGCGGCGTACAACAGCAAAAAGATACAAGAAACACCAATAATAAACAATTAGATTAAAAACAAATATAAAAATTAAAATTCATATTAAAAAACATCCAATCAGACATACCCGGGGGAGAGCACAGATGGATTAGGCTCCTCCCCCAGCCTGCAGGAAGAGCCATGTCTTAACGGCTTTTCGGAAGGCCAGCAGGGTGGGGATAGTTCGGGTCTCTGGAGGCAGTTGGTTCCAGAGCGCCGGGCCCGCCACAGAGAAGGCCCTCCCTCTAGGGCCCGCCAGCCGGCATTGCTTGGCCAACGGGACCCGGAGGAGGCCAACTCTGTGGGCCCTAACCGGTCGGAGGGAAGTATGAGGCAGAATGCGGTCCCGGAGATAACCTGGTCCTAAGCCATGAAGGGCTTTAAAGATGATGATCAACACCTTGAATTGGACCCGGAGACCGATGGGCAGCCAATGCAGCTGGCAGAGTATAGGTGACACGTGGGTGTACCTAGGCACACCCACCACAGAACGCGCAGCCGCATTTTGCACCAACTGAAGTCTCCGGATACTCTTCAAGGGTAGCCCCATGTAGAGTGCGTTGCAGTAGTCCAGGCGGGAGGTGACAAGGGCATGAGTGACCGTGAGTAGAGCCTCCTTCTCCAAGTATGGCCGCAACTGGTGCACCAGGCGAACCTGTGCAAAGGCCCCCCTAGCCACAGCCGTAAGATGATGGTCCAATTTCAGCTGTGGATCTAGGAGGACCCCCAAGTTGCGGACCCGGTCCGAGGGAGTCAGTTTCGCTCCCTCAAGATCCAAGGAGGAACAGTTGACATAGTCCTTAGGAGGCAATATCCAAAGCCACTCAGTCTTGTCGGGGTTGAGTCTGAGTCTGTTCCTCCCCATCCAGATCCTAACGTCGTCCAGGCACCGGCACATTACATCTACTGCCACACTGAAATCAGACGGGGTGGTGATGTACAGCTGGGTGTCATCAGCGTACTGGTGGAAACACACCCCATGTCTGCGGATGATCTCCCCCAGCGGTTTCATGTAAATGTTAAACAGGATGGGCGAGAGAACCGACCCCTGAGGCACCCCGCATAACAGGGGCCTAGGGGACGATCTCTGCCCTCCTGCTAACACCGACTGCATCCTATCGGCGAGATACGAGGAGAACCACCGTAAAACGGTGCCTCCCACTCCCAACTCGCCGAGACGATGCAGAAGGATACCATGGTCGATGGTATCGAAAGCCGCTGAGAGGTCAAGTAGCACCAGGATGGAGGAATTCCCCCCGTCCCGGGCCCGCCAGAGATCATCCATCAGGGCGACCAAGGCAGTTTCTGTACTGTAGCCGTGCCTGAAGCCCGACTGATAGGCATCTAGATGATCTGTTTCATCCAAAAGTCGTAGAAGCTGAGTAGCCACCACCTTCTCCACAACTTTCCCTAAAAAAGGTAAGTTGGAGACGGGACGATAGTTCTTCAAATCAGCTGGATCCAGGGAAGGCTTCTTCAGGAGGGGTCTCACCACCGCAGCTTTTAGCGACTGCGGTACGGATCCCTCCCCCAAAGAAGCGATGACCACCGCCCGGATCCAGCCACGTGTCACCTCCCTGCTGGCCGAGACCAGCCAGGAGGGGCACGGGTCCAATAAACAGGTGGAGGCACCCATCGCCCCCACGGCTCTGTCCACATCCTCGGGAGAAACAGGCCCAAACTCCTCCCACAACGATGGACTAAGACTTGCCCCTGGCAACTCCATGGACTCTGCCCAGCCAGAGTCCAGGTTCGACTGGATCTGAGCGACTTTATCCGACAGAAACTCTGCGAATTCCTCAGCTCTACCTTGCAAGTGTTCCTCGGTCCCCCCTTTGGCAAGGAGGGAGCGAGTCACCCTAAACAAGGCGGCTGGGCGAGAATCTGCGGACGCAATAAGAGCGGAAAAATGGGATCGTTTTGCCGCCCTTATCGCCACTAAATAAGATCTGATGTAAATTCTTAATAGTGTTCGGTCAGATTCGGTCTTGCTGGACCTCCAGCGGCGCTCCAGACGTCTCTTCTGGCGTTTCATCTCCCGGAGCTCCTCGGTAAACCAGGGAGCTTTCCGGGATCCACTGCCGCGGAGAGGTCGCTTAGGCGCAATTCGGTCTAAAGCCCCTGATGCTGCGGTGTTCCAGGCAGCCACCAGGGACTCAGCCGAATTGTGTACCAGGGTTTCAGGTATTTCCCCAAGTTCCCTCTGGAATCCTTCCGGCTCCATTAGGTGCCTGGGGCGGAACCACCTAGTCGGTCCCGCCTCCCTGCAGGGGAGGAATGGGGCTGCGAAATCTAGCCTCAGTAGGAAATGATCTGACCATGACTGTGGGGTGATGACTATATCCCTTATCTTCAGATCATCTCTCCACTGCCCCGAGAGAAACACTAGGTCGAGCGTGTGACCACCCTCATGAGTCGGACCCTGGATTACTTATCCCCTGGTTAGGACTTAAAAAAACCTTCTTTGGAGAGAGTAACAATGAAAGAGCCTGCAAGCCAGTAAGAGCTGAGAAGATCTGTTAGCACCTAGTTGTGGCTGGAAAAAAAGCTCCGAAAAAGCTACATTTCGAGTATAAGACGCACCCAAATTTTCAGCCACTTTTAGGGAGGAAAAAGGTGCGTCTTATACTCCAAAAAATACGGTATATGCTCGGCAACTGACAGGCATTTACAATGGTTGCAGTGTCCTGGGTCATGTGATTACCATTTGTGATTTTCCCAGCTGACTTCCCAAAAATTAGCAATGTCAATGTGGGAAGCTGGAGTCATTTAATGACTGCATGATTTGTTGTAAAATCGGATGCAACTCATTTAACAACTGCCTTGGTTAGCAAATGGAGATTCTGGTTCTTACCTTGGTCATAACTTGAGGATTACCTACAAGTTAGCAATTCTCTACAAGATGGCTATCACCTTGATTTTTCTGACACTTCCTGTGACTCCCCCGTGTATACGGTTATGAACTTTATATTCCTGTATCTTTTACTCTCTCTCTTTTTTTTTTTGGTAATATTCCTTTAAGAAGAAAAACCTTTTTTTTTAATTTTTCTTGGTTTATTCATGGACGTCTTGGGGTTTAGAAAAAGACAGATTTAGCTCTGTATTTTCTTCCTTCTTGATCCTCTGCCCCTGAATTGCTCTCCTTGTTTTTTCAATGTTAAATCTTATTTATCAAATTTATGTGACTACCCGTTTCACAAGAAATGATTCTGAGTGATATACAGAAAAAAAAAATTAAAAATACATTCCTGAATTTTCCTCTCTAGAGACTTAGAATAACTTTATTGTCATTTTGAATGTACACTAATCAGCATACATTAAAATGAAATTTCGTTGCATACAGCTCTCAAAAGGTCACCACCCAGTGGTGGGATTCAAATTTTTTTACTACCGGTTCTGAGGGAGTGGCTTGGTGGGCGTGGTGTGGCTTGGTGGGCGTGGCAAGGGAAGGATACTGCAAAATCTCCATTCCCTCCCCACTTCAGGGGAAGGTTACTGCAAAATCCCCATTTCCTCCCGATCAGCTGGGAGGCAGAGAATAGATGGGGGCGGGGCCAGTCAGAGGTGGCATTTACTGGTTCTCCGAACTACTCAAAATTTCCGCTGCCGGTTCTCCAGAACTGGTCAGAACCTGCTGAATCCCACCTCTGGTTCACCACCTCCAATATACACTATATAAATATGCCAAAATAAATAAATACAAAATTATGCATATACCCACATATATTATATGACACAGAGAAACTATTATCTGCATCTACCATATACTCCGGGAACTGTTAGGGAGGTGTTACAGGTGTTATGTCTACCTTATATGCATCTATTTATTTTTATTTATTTATTTATTTTATTTGTCAAAACATGTACAAGATAGCAGGTATGGTATAAACATAAACAAAAGCAAAGTAGGTACAGGTAAATTTGGACAATAGGACAGTAAGACAGGGACGGTAGGCACAGTGGTGCGCTTATGCACGCTCCTTACAGATTTCTTAGGAATAGGGTGAGGTCGACTGTAGACAGTCTAAGATTAAAGTTTTTGGGGCTTGGGGAAGAAACCACAGAGTCAGGTAGTGCATTCCAGGCATTGATCACTCTGTTGCTGAAGTCGTATTTTCTGCAGTCGAGTTTCGAGCGGTTTAGATTGAGTTTGAATCTATTGTGTGCTCGTGTATTGTTGCGGTTGAAGCTGAAGTATTCATTGACAAGTAGGACATTTTGGCAGATGATTTTATGAACTACATTTAGATCAGATTGAAGGCGACGTAGCTCTATCATTCCTCTCTATTGTAGTTTCACATTGCCCCTCTAGGATTCATCTCTATTGTTCCTGTGATGCATTTCCTGTCCCTGTTGTATTACTCACTCTCCAGTAAAATGGTTTCTGCACAGTAATGGCTTGTAGTGTGCTTACTTACTCTACATGAAACAGGAGGGCCTGTCTTCACCCTCTTTTTCTTAAACATGATATTTGGGCCGAGTTGTGTCTTACTCCTCTAGAATACACACCCCTCCCTTCTAGGAAACCACTTAACCACTGCATTGCATTACACTTTTTAAAGAGAAGTAGCTAGATTCAGGTCTTGGTATCTCAGCTAGAAAGAACCTTAGAAAAAGCCACTTTGGGGGAAAATAATAAGATCAAGATAATTTGTACATTAGTGATGGAAATTGGAAATGAATACTTACTTGGTTTAATGTCACAGGCAACAGAAATGGAAACAGCAATAGCAAAGATGCAGGTGAAATAAAAAACCCATCCATTTCCTTTGCTAAGTAGCATTGCAGGTAGTTCAAAATTCCTGGGAGTATCTGAAACAAGTTGATTCACAAAATCAGAGTTTCAAAACACGAATAACTATTTTTTAAGCCATCAGAGTGGATGTGGTATTCTTAGTTCAAGCTGGCTGATCCTTGCCTAAAAACTAGCTGGTCTACAGTAGAGCAGGGAGAGGCAGATGTGCAGAATAAATAAATATGAAATCCAGTTGTTGTAATGAAACAGAATTCATGATGCTTAAAGCATACTGTTCCTTTTAAGCTGGAGATGACTTATTTGTTAAATATTTTAAAAAATAAGAAATTAAGGAATTTAGCCAATCTACTGCAAAAACTCAGAGCTATATTCTCCTTTCTGTTTGTAACTTCAATTATCCGTAACAGTGCACTATAACATAGGCAGAGGTAGGATTCAGTAGGTTCTGACCAGTTCTGGAGAACCCGTAGGAGAAATTTTGAGTAGTTCGGAGAACCGGTAAATACCACCTCTGACTGGTCCCGCCCCCATCTATTCTCTGCCTCCCAAGTCCCAGCTGATTGGGAGGAAATGGGGATTTTACAGTAACCTTCCCCTGGAGTGGGGAGGGAATGGAGATTTTACAGTATCCTTCCCCTGCCACGCCCACCAAGCCACGCCCACCAAGCCACGCCCACAGAACCGGCAATATTTTTTTTTTGAAACCCACCACTGAACAAAAGGCAACAAATTTTGAATCAAGGTACTTCAAATGGGCTAACTTTAAGAATGTGTCCAATATTTGGTTTGAAATTTTGCAAAGTCGTGGCTGCTACCAGGGTGTTACACAATCACCCTGACATGGTCAGCTATGAACAGTGATCATCATTTCCAATAAGCCCTGCCAGTTTCCCATAAGGAAAGTCAAAGGGGAATCTTGACGGAAAATCAGAAATCTTTCCCATTCTCACTGCTTTTATTATGCCCGCCTGTGGTCATTCTGTTTAACTCTCAAGTTTAATTAATATTGGTAAAAGAAGACCCCCCATGGATCATATGTTGTTTAATTTACCAATAAATTCAGTTGCTTTCTGCCCATCCTGGTATATTTAGATTAGGTTTAGTTTATTTAGTTTTTTTTTCAAAATCTCACCTTTATTATTTTTATAAATAACTTGAGGCAGTGAACTCACCTAATATTCTTTACCCCTCCTGTTTCCCCCACAACAATGACCCTGTGAGTTAGGCTGGGCCGAGACAGAGGGACTGGGCCAAATTCACCCAGCTGGCTTAAATGCCTAAAGTGAGATTAGAATTCACAGTCTGCCGGCTTCTAGCCTGGTGCCTTCACCACTAAACCAAGAGAGCCCTTTGGGTGGCCTATTTAATGTTATTTCCATTTAATAAAAATGTACCGTATTTTTCAGAGTATAAGATGCACCTTTCCCCCCCCCCCCTAAAAGAGGCTGAAATTTTGGGTGCGTCTTATACTCCAAATGTAGCTTTTTCGAAGCTGTTTTCCCAGCCCTAACGAGGTGCTAACAATGTCCCCGGCTCTTCCTGGCTTGCAGGCTCCCTCCAAAAAAGGGTTTTTTCAGCCCCAGTGAGGTGCTAACGCTCTTCCTGGCTTGCAGGCTTGTTTTCATTGCTACTCCCTCCGAAAAAGATTTTTTCAGCCCTAAGGAGGTGCTAACGCTCTTCCCGGCTTGCAGGATTTTTTCATTCCTACTCCCTCCGAAGAAGTTTTTTTCCAGCCCTAAGTCTTTGCAGGCTTGTTTTCATTGCTACTCCCTCCGAAGAAGATTTTTTTCAGCCCTAACCAGGGGATAAAATAATGTACTGAAGCTGACTAGACTAAGGACGCTAGCCAGATGAATACCTGGTAGGTAGATTTTCCCCCCTATTTTCCTCCCCCAAAACTAAGGTGTGTCTTATACTCCGAAAAATGTGGTAATTAAAGAAATTAAAGAAATCTTGCATAATTACAGAGAAAAGAACAATCACAATCTTCTCTATTATTTTCATTCTAATGAATGAAACTTGCTGTAATTTCAAAACTTTTGTGGACACAAGGAAAATAAAATTCCAGGGGTGAATTTAGATCTTTCCCATTGATATCAATCAAAGAAAGCCCCTGGTCTCTTCCCTACTTGCAACAATTATGGAATTGATACTGATTCTAAAATAAAACTCCCTTTTTACAACCCTTCTAATCAGGGGTGGGTTCCACTTACCTTCCCTACCGGTTCGCATCGCGACGGAAGTCACATCGCGCAAATGAGCCTCTGTGCATGCGCAGAATCCTCTGTGCATGCACAGAGGGTTCTTTGCCGGCCACAGCGACTGGAGAACTGGTTCGGAGACATGGACAGGCGGCCATCGCTGCCCGTTCAGCGACCGGGTGGAAATTTCCACCACTGGTACATGTGAACCGGTCTGAACCGTCAGCAACGCATCACTGCCTGTAATCCCTTAATTTGGGGTAGCGTTGAGGTGTTCACAGCAGATTTTTGTGTGTGTGTGAGACCTAGGTGAGAAATATCTGCTGTTACATAGAATCAAACTCTCAACCTTCCGAATGGAAGGCAAGATTCTTCACCACTAGGCCACCACACCACTTAGAAGTGATTCTAAACTTATCTAATGCTACACTTAATAACTGCAGCGAGATTAATATACTCACAGTACTGGAAAAATGAAAAAAATAATGGCTTATGCGGAAATGGACCGATTAACAATGGAAATGAAAAATAAGGATGAGACGGAATATTTCAAAGTTTGGGAGAAATTTTATTATTGGTTAGAAAAGAGAAACAGTCAAAAGGAATGAAAAATAAGGACAGATGGAGAAAATGAATCGGACAGAAATAATTATAAACGAGGGATGTTTGTATAAGATCAAAAATAATGTATTGTAATGTAAATAAGAAAGAGATTATGTGTTATAGAACTATTACAGAATGGAAAGATATAACAGGACAGTCACAACGTGTCCAGATTTTTAAATGTTTGTTTTATGTTTTATGTTTATGTGTGTGTATTTAAATTAAGACATTTTTATATATATAAAAAGAAGTGATTCTAAACTATATGTCAGAAAAAGGTCTTGGGAGCATGTTTGAAAGGCTAGATTCCTTCAAAAAGCTAGGTTCATATTTATTTGTGAGCTGCTCCATGATTTGTTGAATTCAAATGTTGTTGAATGAAATAAAATTGGGTGAGTTTGTTAAGTCATAACCGACAGTTTTCAAACCACGGTGGCTGATTTCACTGATTTTGCTAACCAAAGTTACAAAACATATGTTGCTTAGTTCAGAACAATTTCCATATTGATAGAGATCTAAGGAATATTTAGAAATTTAAGAAATAGCCAAGTCTGGAGTGTTAGAAATCACTGAGCAGAAAAACAAACAAAAAATGATGACAAAACTGAAGTAAAAATTCAACAATTAGTTTCTTAAAAGCAAAAATGGTTTAGTTTCATTAGTGAATTAAACGAAGCATTCACTCAAAAGCTACAGGGAGGAACTGGATAAATGGAAGAAGGAACTTCATGGCATGTCTACTTGTCTACATTTTTTCTTCCTCATCAAGAAATTCTGCAGAAAACCCTACCTCTTGAAGCTTCGTTCGGTACGATACGCTAAGCAAACCCTTCAGTTTCCCCTTCTCCTGAGTCAGAAAAAATATCTATAAAGACTTTTTCCATTCCTCACCTCTTTGAAATGATTCCTTGGTTTTGTGTGATCTCCTGAGCGCTTCTTCAGTCTGAAACAAGTTCAAACTGTCCTCCGAATGGAGAGAATCTCTCTTTATTACTGGTGCAAAAATAGCATATGATATCATTGTGTGGTTCAAGAAATAAAGGGAAGCTGCAAACCCTTTGGCGAGGTGGTGTGAGACAGTTTTCAATGTTCGATTCCACTCTTCACATCTTTCTCACAACTGTGTTGCAATCTGTGTGCTTTGTTTGTCACAGGAAATCCCCATAACAAGTCATGCCTCACAGTTAAATCTTTTGAGGCTTTTTTTTTGTGAGGCTTGTAACCTAAGTGTAGCAGATAAAATTATCTGCTACAATGTCCTACCCGTCAATGACTACTTCAGCTTCAACTGCAGCAATACACGAGCAAACAATAGATACAAACTTAAAGTAAACCCCTCCAAACTCGATTGCAGAAAATACGACTTCAGCAACAGAATTGTGAATGCCTAGAATGCACTACCTGATTCTGTGGTTTCTTCCCCAAACCCCCAAAACTTTAACCTTAGACTGTCTACTGTTGATCTCACCCCATTCCTTAGAGGTCTGTAAGGTAAAGTGACCAGATTTATTTATTTTTAAGCGGGACGGGGAGGGGCGCCTGGGCGTCGCCATTTGTTTTGCCCTCTGCGCATGCCCTCTTGGATGCCTGGAGCTCGCGACAGGTAAGCCGCCATTTGTTTTGCCCTCTGCGCATTGCCCTCTTGGATGCCTGGAGCTCGCGACAGGTAAGCTGCCGGCTGCCTCCTTTCCTCGTCTCCCGCCTCCCGTTCGTTGCTTGCCAGCCCAGCCGAAGGGGAGGTGGGAGGTGAGGAAAGGCCTCCCGAAGGGGAGGCGGGCTCCCGAAGGGCTGCCGGCTCCCGAAGGGGAGGCGGGAGGGGAGGAAAGGCCTCCCGCCTCCCCTTCGGGAGCCGGCAGCTCTTTGGGAGCCCGCCTCCCCTTCGGGAGGCCTTTCCTCGCCTCCCGCCTCCCCTTCGGCCGGGCTGGCAAGCAACGAACGGGAGGCGGGAGACGGGGAAAGGAGGCAGCCGGCAGCTTACCTGCTCCAGGCATCCAAGCGCCGTGGTCTCCCGGTCGCCCGCCTGGCCCCAGGGCAACAGCGGCAGCGAGGCGACGGGGGGAAGAAAGGGGAGGGGGACGAGGAAGGGCTGTTTGCGCCGCCGGAGGGGCCGCTCGTGAGCTCAAAGCGGCAACGGCTCCTCGTCCCTCACCCCTCCCAACAGCAGCGGCGCCTCCGAGGGCGGGGCTAGGGATGGGGCGGGGGAAGGAGAGGAGGAGCAGCCTCCCTTCCCCCTCCCCCCAGCAGGCAGCCGCCTCGCTGGAATTCCGCCCGACTTGCTTCCGGTACCTCTCTTTTGCTTCCCCTTTTAAGGTGACCAGACGTCCCGCTGTTTCGGCATTCTTTTAAAAAAAGCGGGACTTTTTGAAAAGAATGCGGGATGCGGGACACACACTTGAAAAGCGTGTCTGTCCCGCCAAAAGCGGGACGTCTGGTCACCTTACTGTAAGGGGTGTGCATAAGTGCACCAACGTGCCTACCGTCCTTGTCCTAATGTTCCCATATACTCAAAACCGTCTCATGTATACATGTTTATACTTTTACTGTAATCTTATATATGCTTGACAAAAATAAATAAATAAAATAAAAATAAATAAATAAAAGGGGCCAGATCTGATATTTGGATGAAGACTACTGGGGCATCCAGATTAGACTGCACCATTTCAGGAAGGGGCAGTGTATTATTGCTGCCAAGACAGCCACTGGCCAAATAAAATGGGGAGTTGGCCATCCTGGCTTTGCTCTCTCCAATTTGGATTTTAGGCTGGTAGAAGGATATTCTGCTTTAAATGGTGGATGTGGCTGAATCGGTTCTCTAGCTGAGCCTTGGCCTTTCCCCAACTTCAGCTTTTGCTCCCAGGACTTTCTGCCGAAGAAGATTTAATCCTGAAATTAAATCTCAACTGTAGTTAAAGTTCTTTAGAACTATTAACCAGTGGAACCTAAAGAGCCGCCATCTTTTTTTTATTTATTTTTTTAAAAAATTTGAATTTATTTTTTGTTCTGAGCATGCGCAGAAACTGAGTTTCCGGCACTGTGCATGCGGTCGCCGTCTTGTTTTCGGCTTTTTTTTATTTTTGGGCACTGCGTATGGAAGACAATTAGCATGATAATGAGGGGTAGAACATTTACATTGCTGATTGAAACATTGGAAAAAGATTATTCTCATTTTATATAATTATAAGCAGAATGCAAAAGGAAGAAAGCGCTTGGGTTAGATGGGATGATTTCGTATTTTTTGTACTGGTTAAAACCTGGAACCACCTAAGACTGATGATAGTGGTTGTTACTTTTGGGTTATTTATACAGAACTAACAGAACTAGACAGGAGCAGAAGAAAAACGAATTAAAAAATTGTACAGTTACCTATTAGGGATAAAATTGGAAGGAGAACAAGTAAAAGCAACAATGATAGCATGGGCAAAAAACTTTGGTTATACGATAGAATTGGATAAATGGGAGAAGTTGTGGGATAGAAACTATAAAGTAACAATGTCAACTGCATATAAAGAAAATTTGTATAAGATGTTTTACAGATGGCACCTACCACCGGTGAGATTGGCAAGAATGTTTAAGGATAAATCAGAGAAATGTTAGAAATGTCATCAGATACCAGGATCCTACTATCCAGAGGTGGGTTCCTCCCGGTTCGGATCAGTTCGCCCGAACCGGTAGCATCACAATGATGTCACAGAACCGGTTCTGTTTGTTCCGGTCCATGGATGCCGCCATCTTTTTTTGGGAATTAAAAAAAATTGGGGGGGGGATTTTTTTTCCGGTTTTTTTCTGTGCATGCGCAGAAGCCAAGTTTCTGGCACTGCACATGCATCACCATCTTGGGTTTTTTTTTTCAGCACTGCGCCCAACTGAGCTGCCTCCTCCTGCCTACAGGTAAGTTGCTAGCCCCCCTGCCCCATCCCCAGAGCTTGCCGCGGGCCCCCCACCATCACCACCGGGCTCACGACCTTACCTTCCTCCCACAGCTGGTGGCAGAGGGGAAGCCATGCCAGCACCCATGAGGAACCGACACTTGGGAGCAGTTTTGGAGCTTGTTAAGGAGGAGGACCGCTCCTCGGCCCCAGTCATGCGTTTCCAAGCCATGGCAGAAAAACATTTAAAAAAACTTGAACTCGGCAAATTTTCCTCAGTCTGAAACCCTCCAGATAAATTACAGGTTCCCAAACTCTTCATCCAGCATGATGATTTGGGATTCAGGGAGTGCTCCTGGCTGTAGGTGCTATAGAAGACTGGTCTAGGCCATCTTGTAAGAGTTGCTAACCAGAGGTTGCTAACTCTGTATTTTGGGCATTTGAGCTACAGAAAAGTGCAGTTACTTAGAAGCAAATAACTTCTAAAGTGATGGGTGCTTTTTAAGAACACAATCTAGACCAGGGCAGGGGTGAAATTCAAAATGTTTCCCTGTCGATTCTGTGGGCGTGGCTTGGTGGGCGTGGCAGGGGAAGGATACTGCAAAATCTCCATTCCCCCTCTCCACTCCAGGGGAAGGATACTGCAAAATCCCCATTCCCTACCCACTCCTGGGGGAAGGATATTGCAAAATTCGCATTCCCACCCCATTCTTGGGCCAGCCAGAGGTGGTATTTGCTGGTTCTCTGAACTACTCAAAATTTCCTCTACCGGTTCAGAACCTACTGAATTTCACCCCTGGGTCTCCAACCTTGGCAACTTTAAGACTTGTGGACTTCAACTCCCGGAATTCCTCAGTCAATCTTCTGAACTTTTCTATTTTTAAAATAATATTTTGAAAAATTAGGATACAAAAGAAACAGCTGGTTCTGTCTGAAAGAATAAAGAGGAAGCTTGTTTCTACACAGGTCAGCCTGGGATTTCAGAAATTCATAAAATTGACCATGATTCAGACCGTGATTCCTACCGGTTCTAACAGGTTCGTTAGAACCATTAGTAAACCGGTGATGATGTCATGGAGCCGGTTCTGTTGGTGCCAGTCCGTGGGTGCCGCCATCTTGGATTCTGCATACGCAGAAGCTATTTTTTGATTGCTTTGACCCTGAGCGAACCGGCAGCAAAAAGATCCACAACCCATCCCTGCAGTGATTGAAATAAAATCTTAGAAGTTAAAACTGATAACATTTCAGATTCAGAAAACAAAACTTAGTAAACAACATTTCATGTGGCAAAATGAAAATAAGTTATTTCTTCATCGTGTTTCTTTTTCTTGAAAATTAGTGCTTTCTGTTTCTGGCCAGAATATGTAACTTCCTTCCTTATAAAGTCAATGAGTTCCTCTGCATTTCAATATAACCACCTGACTTCTAAATAGGCGAAAATGAGGAGATGCTACATTCCTTAAGAAGGTTCTGGATTTATAAGTTAAAAAAAAATCAATTTGAAGGGACATAATAATAGTAGAATAGGTAGAATTACTGGAACATAATAATAACTTGCTATTTCGCTTCTGTGAGAATTGCTTTGCTCCTATAAGAATTAGAATTGCCTCTGCCATTTGCTTCTACCAGTTATCTTGTTTTTTTGTAGAACTCCGTGACTGGTGGATATCTCAAGAAGAGGGGTACGTCATGGTTTGGCAGGGTTACATCAGGCAAATACGTCTGTTGCTAAGCACTCCGCCCTCCTGTTCCTTGCTGCGCAGATGTTACGCTTTACCCCGCCTTTCTCAGACTGCCTCGGCAGAGAGAAAAAAAATGATGAAAACAACAGAAAACCGCAAAAAAAAAAAACCAAAACCCTTCCTGCTTCTCTCGCTCTTCCAAGGCAAAAAAAAGTCCTTGTATAAAAAAATGACCCATTATATATTTTACCAGAAGAAACTATATTTATCCATTTTATACACTGAAGATGCACTAGAAGGAATCTGGGTATCATACATTTTGTAATGCCCAAAGGGACATACACTGGAAATGTGGGTTAAATAGAGTGCTAGCGATTTTATTTCATGATTGAGATGAGCTGCAGAACTGGCATTAGCTTGGATGGAGCATCAAATATTTTTGTGTGTGGGGCAGGCTGTTCTGGGATGGGTAGGAGAACACTGATCAGCTCATGGTACTCTCTGTGCCAAGGTCTGCAGATGCAAAAATGGTGAACAAATTCCATGACATGGGCTCCCAGGGTTCGGTTGATGGTCACACATTTACAGCCCTGGTCAGGAGCAACATTCAAAACACTTCAACTGAGCAGAGACAGGTCTGTTCTTTGAAATACAGAGAGTCCTAGTGAATTTAAAGCAACAGCAAAACTTTATAGTTACAATATTCCTTTCCTTTCCTTTCCTTTCCTTTCCTTTCCTTTCCTTTCCTTTCCTTTCCTTTCCTTTCCTTTCCTTTCCTTTCCTTTCCTTTCCTTTCCTTTCCTTTCCTTTCCTTTCCTTCTTTCCTCTCCCCTTTCCCCCTTTCCTTTCCTCTTCCCTTCCCTTCCCTTTCCTCTTCCCTTCCCTTCCGTTTCCTCTTCCCTTCCCTTCCCTTCCTTCTTCCTCTTTTCTTTCTCTCACTCCCGCAGAAACACACAGACACACACACGCACACATTGACACATCTTCACACTTACCCATGTCTGTCTCAACTAAGCTGCCAGACACCAGCTAGAGCAGGGTTCTCCAACCTTGGCAACTTTAAAACTTGTGGACTTCAAGGTAGAAAAAGAGCCGAGGTGGCGCAGCAGTTAGAGGCAGTACTGCAGGCTACTTTAGCTGACTGTGATCCGCAGGTCAGAGGTTCAAATCTCACTGGCTCAAGGTTGACTCAGCCTTCCATCCTTCCGAGGTAGGTAAAATGAGGACCCAGATTGTTGGGGGCAATATAAATATACATTGCTTACTGGTGTAAACCGCTTAGAGAGTGCTTGCACTGTGAGGTGGTATATAAATCTCACAAACAAACAAACAAACAAACAAACAAATAAATAAATAAATAACTCTGAGCAATTCTGGGAGTTGAAGTCCACAAACCTTAAAGTTGCCAAGATTGGAGACCCCTGAGCTACAGAGATGGAAACAACCAAGTCTGGGTCCAAAGATAAGGTGACCAGACATCCCGATTTTGGCGAGACAGACCCGCTTTTTCATGATTTGTCCCGCGTCCCGCCCGTCCTCTAAAAAGTCCCGATTTTTTGAAAGAATGCATGACTAGGGCATTCTTTCAAAAAATCGGCCTGAAAGGCAGCAGGCCTCTCAGCTCGGGCCGGCCGTGGGCGGCGTTGGCAGCGGGCGGGCGTCCCGCGTTGTTGACTCCTCCGGCGGCGGCTGGAAGCTGGGGGGAGGGGGAAGGGAGGCTGCTCCTCCTCTCCTTCCCCCGCCCCATCCCTAGCCCCGCCCTCGGAGGCGCCGCTGCTGTTGGGAGGGGTGAGGGACGAGGAGCCGTCGCCGCTTTGAGCTTACGAGCGGCGCAAACAGCCCTTCCTCGTCCCCCTCCCCTTTCTTCCCCCCGTCGCCTCGCTGCCGCCGTTGCCCTGGGGCCAGGCGGGCGACCGGGAGACCGCGGGGCTTGGATGCTTGGAGCAGGCTGCCTCCTTTCCCCGTCTCCCGCCTCCCGTTCATTGCTTGCCAGCCCTGTCGGCATCCAGGTGGGGCGGGGGGGAGGAGGGAGGGCGCTTGGATGCCTGGAGCAGGTAAGCTGCCGGCTGCCTCCTTTCCCCTTCGGAAGGCCTTTCCTCGCCTCCCGCCTCCCCTTCGGCCGGGCTGGCAAGCAACGAACGGGAGGCGGGAGGCGGGAGACGGGGAAAGGAGGCAGCCGGCAGCTTACCTGCTCCAGGCATCCAAGCGCCCTCCCTCCTCCCCCCCCGCCCCACCTGGATGCCGACATTTGCTGTTTTGCCCTCTGCGCATGCGCAGCGTTCTGCGCATGCGCAGAGGGCAAAACATTTTTTAAAGCAGGACGGGGGGGGCAGGCGGGCCCGCCCCCCCCGTCCCGCTTAAAAAAAAATATCTGGTCACTTTATCCAAAGACGACTCAAAGAGTGGGTGTGTTACGTACAGAGGTACGTAGTAAATTTGCATAGCCACCACTGATTGGCCAGAATAGCAGCGGCAGATTTGAACGCCTGTCACTGGCCGGCTGAACTGCAGGGAAGTCCTTAAAAGCGGCTTTCCTACAGCTCGCGGCCAGTTCTTGTTTCTGCCTTTAACTTGCAAATAAAGTGTTGAACTGTTCTACGGCTCGCCTCTTTTTCCCCCCCGCGCTAATCTAACAGGGTGGTCTTCAGGACCCCTTTTATCTCCCAAAGTCCTTAGGTTCACAGGACTGGCAGCCATTCTTGCCTTGAGGGTTTTCCAGTCTGGCAGCTGTTGATGAGGAAAGATGTTGATTGAGACTTGATTTTTCCTTTGTTTCTTTAATGGCTTGGGTCCTTCCTAACTACCTCCCCAAGCTTTGCTTTCCTTAGCAACCGAGTTGCTGTTTCCAATTGCAGGCATTAAAGAAGGACTACCTGTAATCAACAGCAGTAGCTTCTTTTGTACAATGACAAAAAATATCCCTAATTGCTGAGCAAGTTTATTTATCTTATTTATTTATCTTATTTATTTATTTATTTATTTATTAAATTTATATGCCACCCATCTCACTCTCCAAAGTGATTGTTACCCTTCCTGAAAATTCATCCTTGGCATCGATGCTTAGCAGTTGGGAGAGGGAACAGAAGACAATTTTGTCCATTATATTGAAATAGCCTTAAGTAAAACAGAAGAGAAGAGGCATTGCAGTAGTGGTGGGTTGCTGCCGGTTTGGAACGGTTCTTTAGAACCGGTAGCGGAAATTCGGCGCCGCTCACCGAACCAGCAGCGATGATCGGCGCTCCACGCTCCCAAACCGGTCCTCTGGTCGCCGCGGATTGCAAAAAAAACCCTCTGCGCATGCACAAAGGCTTCTGCACATGCACAGAGGGTCAGTTCCGGGAAGGGATGCGCACGCGCGCAAAACGTGCACTTCCGTCGTGATGCGAACCAGTGGGGAAGGTAAGTAGAACCCACCCCTGCATTGCAGTATTAAAAGGGGGTAAAACCTGAGCATTGTTGACCCTCCCAGACATTTGGGGTGTTTGTGTTTCCAACTCTTGGAACCCAGCAACTTCACACTGCCAAGATTCATAAAGACACTGCAGAAAGGTGACACAAGTTAGAGTGAAAAACCTGTGTTAGGTATTCCATAGATTTTTTTTAAAAAAATATTTCTTTATTGTATAAAATACAAAAGAAAAGAAAAGAAAACAGGTAATTGAGGGAAGGGAAGGGAACGGGGGAAAGGGGTTATGAAATACAAGGGGGAAGAGAAAAAGAAAGAAAAAAGGAAGAAAAGTGGGCGTTGACTTCCAACTCTTCTGTAGGAAGTTAGCACCCACCCCTCTCCTAGGAAATGAGATATCCTAGGAGATATTAAAAGGTAGGAAATATTCTGTGGAACACATCTGGAAACATGCTTTTAAACAAACAAAAGACTCCTCTTGGAAACCCCCACCCCAGCTCACATATTCCTCTCACCTGGACTGGAAGTCTTTTGCATGATAAAACCACAATAGGATTTGCCCAAGGCCCTTTCATTCAGCCAAAGCTGGATTAGCCAAGAGTTGCCCCAGCATGCCCCTGGGGGTTCTGAGAGCCAATGGGATACATTTCTATATGTATAGGAAAAGGAAATCTAAGAGGTGGGACCCAACTTAGACTATAAAAACCAGGAACTCAGCATTCCTCTTCCTCTTTTTCTCTTCACCACACCTGGAACCATGTAAGCTACCTTTTCTGTACAGGGGCTCAAGCCATGTGCTCCTGTCCACCATTAAACCTTCCTTCCAAGCAACCTTCATGAATCCAGTGTCTTTTTCCCCACTTGGAACTGAACCTAAAAGGATATTCCTTATAACAATTGGCGAGCCAGATGGTTTCCAAGCTAACCTCTCCAGTGATCCGGGCCTAAATAAATTTATTTGACCTGGGCCATTGGAAATTAGGTTTTAAAGGGGTTTTTGAGTTTCAATTCAAGGGCTGCTTGGAAAGAAGGTGAGTACCTACCTCTAAATTTTACTTTAAACCATAGAAAACTGGGAAATGTGTGTTTGCATGTGTGTATGTGTGTGGGGGGGTAATTTTTGCTTTTTAATTTTACTTTATGGCATATGTAAATTCCAATTTCAATTGAATAGTGTGTTGTCTGGGTACAAATCATTTTAGGGAAAAAATAATCATGCTTTTTGTTTAACCAAGTTAATGTATCTTCCTAAATCCTTTGATATTTCCTTCCCCCCCCCTTCTCCCCCCCAGCCCTGTTTTGTCTGCTAGCCATTGCAGGATACTCATTTTATGGTGGTTCTTTTCCACTTCTCCAAATCTGTTTTAATTTGTTGCACCAATTTATAATAGTTATCTATATTTTTGGTTTTCCTTACCTAGGTGTAGGATTTTACTTTTCCTTGCATTAGATAGGGCTCAGGAAATTTTTTTCTTTCTTTTTGAAGATGGGAACCACATTAGCTTTTTCCCAGTTTCTCAGGTGGTCCCCGTGTCCCAAGATTTTTTTTTTAGATGTGCAGTGGTTCTGAGATTTCATTTACCAGCTCCTTTAGGACTCTGGGACCTGGTGTTCTCTTACTGTTTTTGCTTATTTTAACTTTAGTTTACAGTCTGTTTTATTTTTCCTTTCCAGTTATATTTCTGGTTAGTTGGGCTGCATTTCTTTTTGCAAGAAGACATGCAAAGAATGAGTTAAGCAACTCATGGCTTTCTCTGTGTTGCCTTCTCTCCTTAGTGGTCCAACTGTTTCCTTGATTTTTTTTCCTGCTTTTTTTATGTATTGGAAGAATCTTTTATATTATCTTTCACCTTTGTTGCAAGTCGTTGTTCATTCAAGGCTTTTGTTTCCTGATTTTTCTTTACAGATTCTTGCTATCTGCTAATATTCTGCTTTAGTTATGTGTCCCTGTTTCCATTTTTGTATCTGTCCTTCATTCATTCAATTTGTCAGTGAGGTCTTTGTGCAGCCATGCTGGTTTCTTGGATTTCTGGTTTTTTTTTTTTCTGATTGGTATTATGTTAATGATGCAGTTTCAAATCCTTCTACAACTTCGTCTTGGTTGGTTATTAACCTATTTTATTTCTCACTTGGTGCAAAATTAGTTTTCAAGTTTCCATGCCTTTAATTTCTGTGTCTGCCATAATATTTATATTTAGCACTTCCAGTATCAAAATGAATAGCATCCTTTTCTTGTGCCCTTTTTTTATGTATTTAAAATCATTCTCATTTTGTTTTTAATCTGTCTCTTAGGAAAAGCTTAAGAGAGCTGAATGTATAAATTCATTTAGGAACCTTTTAGTTTGCTGCCATTATTGAAGTATATATTTTATAGTCAGCATTCAGTGAAGAGATGGGCCCATAGTTTTATCTGCATTAAATCTGAATTTTATTTTGGAATCAAAGTAATATTTGCTCCCATTCAGGAATGTGGTACCTTTACATCAATCAATACCTCATTATGTAAAATCTTTGTAAAATTCTGCCACTGGCCCACCTGGTCCTGGTGTTTGGTTGTTCTTTTGTCTCTTGATCTGCTTCTGATAATTCCATCATTGATATTCATTCATTTAATAGTTTTTGTCCTTTTCTGGTACTTTAGGCAATTCCATTTTTTCAAATATTCTTTAATTTTATTTTCTGAAACTTCTTGCTCATACAGCTTTTCATAATATTGAATTATTTTTGTTTATCCTCATTTGGTAGTATAGAGTTTCTTTCTCATCTACCAGTCTATGTGTCAATGTCTTCTCTTTCTCTGTTTTGATTTGTGTAAGTTCTGTTTAGCGTTTACAGAGCACAGGAGCTTCTGTTAGGGAAGGAGGAAGAGTGTGTGTGTGTGTGTGTGTGTGTGTGTGTGTGTGTGTGTGTGTGTGTGTGTGTGTGTGTGTGTGTGTGTGTTTGAAGGGTGGGAAAGCAAATTTTGTTGTTGTTGTTGTTGTTTTTATGTGCACATCCCAAAAGCAAACCCCATAATTTTTCGGTTCTAAAATGTGAAGCTCGTTAATAGAAAGTGGAGGTCTTAGTACTAGTCGTACAGGGGCGACTACGTCCTCGCAGATCCCCTTTTTGGATCTGATAAACCTAAAGGAGATTCCCCAAGGAAGGGGCCCATACTTCTGTGGGGTAGCGGAAGTCCTTCCCAGAGTTTTTTAGCCTCTGAAACTGCGGACGACTCCCCAAGGAAGGGGCCCATACTTCTGTGGGGTAGCGGAAGTCCTTCCCAGAGTTTTTTAGCCTCTGAAAACTGCGGACGACTCCCCAAGGAAGGGGCCCTTACTTCCATGAGGGAATCGGAAGTCCTTCCCAGAGTTTTTTAGCCTCTGAAAACAGTGAGCGCGTCACTAGCTAAGCCAAAGTGAACCTTACATTTAAAGGATCATGGGAAGCTCTAGTTCGAGGGTGGCGGGTACCCTTGTGAGGGCTTGGAACCTGGGACGCCAGGAATACAGGAATGTGCAAAAGTAGGAAATGGACTTTGCTGAGGGATGACACAGAAAAAACAAAACACAACAAAACAGCCAATTTGGCTAAATAAAGGTACTTAAGAAAACAGAAAAGGAAAAATGTTGAGGTGTTTGTTTGTCTCTCTCTCTCTCTTCTTTTCTCTCTCTTATATGTAACCACATGGTTTGTTTGTTAAGATTTGTGCCTTCCCTAATTTAACTGAAATTTATGGCAGGAAGGACTTGTGTGTGTGTCCTGTCATCCTCTTTGTCCATGTTTTTGTGTATGTGTACGTCTTTGTCCTGTCTTGTGCGCACTCGAGGTAATTGCAACTGTAAAATATCTCTGTTTCCTAGAGATATGAATTTCAAATTGTTAGAAAATTAAAAGCACTGAAAAGAAAGGAAAATGTCTTTGCCCAGTTAGGACTGGCCAACCTGGTCTGGGACAAGGAACAGAGTTCAATTTTCCTATTCCTCTCTGTGTTTTTAAGAAAAGCCAAAATTTAAGGGACAATGTTTTAAGTTAATTTACAGGAAAATTCCATTCTCACATTTACTGTATGTACATGCAAACAGTTTTAATATTGCTCTTCTGTGATGTTTAATGGATGCCAATTCTCTGCTAAGATGGAAATGTCTGTTCATTTTTTTCCCTGGTGATGTCTCCATTTTGTTATAATTGATTTAACTGCGATACTGATGTGTTGTTTGTTTTCCTCAAACCCTGCCTACAAGCTATCTACCCCCCCCCAAATATAATCCTTTTACAATGCCTCTCGTGGTAGAATTACCAGCAAAAGGGGGAAGGGACCCTGTTCTTATGTCTTTCAGCCCTGCACACATGATCCTGAAGCCTATGGAAGCAGACCAAATGGGCTCAGAAACTGCCTCCAGTAAAGACATTCCATCCATTTGAGCCAGAATTGGGTTTGAATCTAGTCCTCTAGTCATCACAGCAACCAGAGTGGAGCAGATCTTTCCAAGCCTGGCTGACCAGCCTTACCACCAACACCTAAGGCCACCCAGCAGACATGAATGAAAGGACCCTGAGATGGACAAATAAAGACCAAACATCTATTTTCAATCCCCAGAAGACAGCTGAAAAGACTAGGGGGGAGGGGGGAACTTCATTGTAAAGTTTTCTTTCTTTGCTTCAGTCACGGAACTTCATTGTAAAGTTTTCTTTCTTTGCTTCAGTCACAGAAATTCATTGTAAAGTTTTTTCTTTGTTTTCTTTCTTTCCTTGCTTCATTCACTGAAATTCATTGTAACGTTTCTCTTTCTTGTCTCATCTATATTGTAATCAGTTTAATGTACTCATGTAAGAATTGTATTGGGAGTGGTTGCCACAGTGAGTTCTGTACACTTTAGATTTCTGTCTAGTGGGAGGTAAATTTGTAGCTGCATACACAAACACACAGAGACACGCCATTCAGAATTAGACTGAGGTTATCCCTTTTTCACCTACCTCCACCCAAAGCTGCTTTTAGCTTGCTGGGTTTTTTTGTTGTTGTTGTTGTTTTGACTCCTGCTTTGTGGCATTAAAGCCCAGGCAGTCATATCTCCCTGTTAATTCCATGGGGGAAGGGGGAAGGTCCCCTCAGGCAATTTCCCCACTTGAAGAGCTAGCAGAAAGGATCTTCGAAAACCCAAGGCCTGACTGCTGCCCAGTAAAGCAGGGTATTTTGCACTGGTGGTCTCAGGAGTAAGAGTCCCAGGGCTCATTCTAAAAAAAAAAAAAAAAAAGGAAAAGCCTAGATTGCACACTGGCTAACTTCAATTTGGACTCACAACTCCTAGATGCACTAAAGTAAGAGCTAGGGCAGATTCAAGAACCATCCCTTGGAAATGGGCAGCCTGTGATTTCAAGGTAAACCATGGCTGTGGGAATATTGTGGGGCCTGTGCTTGCTTGAAACCTGTCTGGGAGCTCATCGAAAGTGTTATCAAACATCTGAACATAATTGGCATGGAAAATTGGATACTGTAAATTTATTTCCAGAACTTTTGCCCTGGCCATTGACCATCATGATTGAAAGCTCTCCTTTTGGGAGCCACTGAAGGAATCCTGCTGCTGCCTCTTTCAACTGCCTCTTTCAACGTCTTCCCCCTGCATCAGAGAAAATTGAAAGCACCCATAAAATCTCCCTGACCTGATCAATTTGAAGCTTGTGTCAAAACATGTGTTGCACTCACATGTTTTGAAAAAAAAATGAGGGATTGTAGGAAGTTAGCACCCACCCCTCTCCTAGGAAATGAGATATCCTAGGAGATATTAAAAGGTAGGAAATATTCTGTGGAACACATCTGGAAACATGCTTTTAAACAAACAAAAGACTCCTCTTGGAAACCCCCACCCCAGCTCACATATTCCTCTCACCTGGACTGGAAGTCTTTTGCATGATAAAACCACAATAGGATTTGCCCAAGGCCCTTTCATTCAGCCAAAGCTGGATTAGCCAAGAGTTGCCCCAGCATGCCCCTGGGGGGTCTGAGAGCCAATGGGATACATTTCTATACAGGAAAAGGAAATCTAAGAGGTGGGACCCAACTTAGACTATAAAAACCAGGAACTCAGCATTCCTCTTCCTCTTTTTCTCTTCACCACACCTGGAACCATGTAAGCTACCTTTTCTGTACAGGGGCTCAAGCCATGTGCTCCTGTCCACCATTAAACCTTCCTTCCAAGCAACCTTCATGAATCCAGTGTCTTTTTCCCCACTTGGAACTGAACCTAAAAGGATATTCCTTATAACACTTCCTAGCACAGTACAAGATAAATACACTCCGACCTCAACTTTTTCCTTTTACATATTAATATATAACTAGCCATTTCTATAACCACCAAATCTTTCTAATCAGCAAAACCAAAATCAAAGTTTCATTTCATTTTATTTTTTCTTCACAAGCACAAATTTTATGATATCCACATAAACACATATTTTCCTCTTAATGGGATCAAGAAGAAGGTCCTTCTGCCTTGGTTCCTTCTCTTTGAAACATCATCCCCCTGGAGGTAAGATTGGCCCCCACCTTGGTACTCTTTCCAAAGGCCCTGATTTCACCAGTAGGCCTGGAGGCCCCAGGGATATTGATTTGATTGTTGTCACCAGGAGGGTGGGGATTTGTTGGGCTTTGCATTTGGCTTTTTACATCTGTCAGCCAGCTGGAGTCACTGTGTCACGCCTTCCAGGTCTGACTCGTTTCCAATGCAAGTTGGCTCAAGCACTCACTCCACACACCCACATCCAGGGGTGAAATTCAGCAGGTTCGGACAGGTTCTATAGAACCAGTGGCGGCGATTATGCGCAGTTCGGAGAACCGGTAAATCACACCACTGACTGGCCTCACCCGTACCCTCCCACTCACTCCTTCTCTCCTCCTTCTCGGGCTCATACACACAGACCAAACATGAGAAGCAGCCATGTTGAATGCTAGAAGACTTAGCCAAATTTTTCTGTCGGTTATGTGGGTGTGGCTTGGTGGGGTGGTGCCGCCCCACCTTGCCGTGAGTGATGTCAAGTTGGTCACGCCCACTCAGTCACATGACACCCCCCTCCCACCAAGCATGCCCACCAAGCCACACCCACAGAACCGGTAGGGGAAAAATTTGAATGTCACCCCTGCCCACATCCCAGCAATTCCTCCTGGGATCTCTGCCCCTCACTGAAGTGTGTGTGAGACTCGTGAGCAAGCAGCAGGAGAGAATACAGAATTAACAGAATTAAACAGAATTCGGAGGTCTTCTAGTCCAACCCCCTGATCAGATAGGAGACCCATATCATTCCCGACATGTGGCTGTCCAGTCTCTTCTTCAAAAGCTCCAGTGTTGGAGCACCCACAGTTCCTGGAGGCAAGTTATTCCACTGATTTATTTATTTATTTATTTATTTAGGATTCTTATATGCCGCCCTACTCCCTGGGGACTCAGGGCGGCATACAGCATTTGAAGAACCACTAAACAATATAATTTAAAACAATTTAAAATACATTTTAAAAAGCATACAAAATCTTACATACATGGGGGAGACCAAGATGAAGTTGTCTCAGAACCCCGCCTGTAGGAAGAGCCATGTCTTCATGGCTTTTTGGAAGGCCAGCAAGGTGGGGACAATTCGTATCTCTGGGGGGAGTTGGTTCCAGAGAGCAGGGGCCCCTACAGAGAAGGCTCTCTGCTTAGGACCCACCAGCCAACATTGTTTGGTTGACGGGACCTGGAGGAGACCCACTCTGTGGGATCTGACCGGTCGAAGGGAAGTATGAGGTAGGATGCGGTCCCGGAGGTAACCTGGTCCTAAGCCATATAGGGCTTTAAAGATGATGATCCACATCTTGAATTGTACCCGGAGACCAATGGGCAGCCAATGCAGCTGGCGGAGTATGGGTGTTACATGGGTGTATCTTGAAACACCCACCACAGCACGCGCAGCCGCATTTTGGCAACACCACAAACCACTATCACATTTCGCTGTGTATGTGCTCAACAGCACAATAACTCCTTAACATGTGCTATTTTTCTTTTTGCGTGAAGACAGATGCAAAGAAGAAATTAAGCAGCTCTGCTTTCTTCCTGCTGCCTATCACTTCCTTGCCATCGTCTCCCTTTAGTGGACCAATTGTTTCCTTTACTTTTTTTCTTGTTTTTTATGCGTTGAAAGAAAGTTTTTAAATTATTTTTCACATTTGTTGCAAGTCTTAGTTCATTCTGAGCCTTACCTTTCCTATTTCATTTTTGCAGATTCGGGCTGTATGCTGGTATTCTGTCATAGTTATGTGTACTCTTTCCATTTTTTATACTTATCCTTTTTTGTCTTTCAGTTTATCAGAGAATTCTTTGTGCAACCATGCTGATTTTTTCTTGGATTTCTTGTTTTTCTTTTTCAGTAGTATTGTGCTGGACTGGGCTTTTATAATAATATTTCTTTAGAGTTTCCCAAGCTTCTTGGGTTATTTTCCCATTTAAGATTTTCATCCATGGACTCCTTCCCAAGCTCTCTCTAAGTTTGTTGAAATCAGTTCTTTTAAAGTCTAAGATATTGGTTTGACTATGCTCTATTGCTTGTGTTGGCATTATATTGAATTTCAGTATGTTATGGTCACTCTCCCCCAAAGTTCCTGCAGCTTCAACCTTCTCTATTATTTCCTCTCTATTAGTAAGACTTAGGTCCAATATAGCTTTTCCTCTAGTTCCCTCCTCTACATTTTGGATGATAAAGTTGTCAACCAGGTTGGTCAGGAACCTGTTCAATCCCTCACTTGGTGCAAAGTTTGTCTCCCAGTTGATGTCAGGATAGTTAAAGTCCCCCATTACTTCTGTGGGGTGTTTCCTATATACATTTGTTAACTGACTAGTAAAAAGTTCATCTATTTCTTCTGCTTGGTTGGGTGGCCTATAATATACATCTATGGCAATGTCATTCTTTTTTCCTTTTATATTAACCCATATGCATTCTAGGAGGCTTTCATCTTTACTTGTATTCTGTAGAGACATAGTGATCTCTTACATATAATGCACCTCACCTCCTCTTTAGTTTGGTTTATTTCTTTTGAACAGTTTATGTCCTTCCATCACTACATTACAGTCGTGAGTTTCATCTCACCAAGTTTCAGAAATGGCAACTATGCACCTGCCCTCATCTACTAGTAATTCAAATTCACCCTGTTTGTTCCCCAAACATTGAGCATTAGTATATAGGCATCTGAGTCCTTTATGGCTGACCTTTATGGCTGTGTATGTTTCCTACATCTACCATTTTGTATCTGTGTTTTTCTTCCGTCCCTTCTGTCCCTACCTCCTTATTGTCTTGGGGTTTATGCTTGGGATTAGATCCTAAAGATCCTAAAGATTGATTTATCACCCCTCTCGGTTTTACTTTAAAGCCCTATGGACAAACTGAGCCAGTTGTTTTCTAAATACATTATTCCCAGTTCTTGTGAGGTGCAGCCCATCCCTTGCCAGAAGCTCTTCATGTAGATCAGGGGTTTCAAACTTGCAGCCCACGGGCCGGATGCATCATGTGCTGCCCACGCTCATGCCCAGTTTAGTGAAGGGGGGAAAAGTCACTATACATCATGTGATGCCACGAGTTTGACACCCCAATGTAGATAATATAGACCAGCGGTGGCGAACCTTTTTCTCTCGGCGTGCCAAAAATAGGCGCGCGCACACCCACCAGCGCTCCCGCATGCCACTACCCAAAATGCAATGCGCACCCCCCCTGTGCATGCGCACCCACACCTACATGCACGCGCCTGCACCACGCACGCGCCCACACCGCGCATGCGCACATCTACTGCGCACGTGTAACCGCCCCCTCCTCCTCCTGCTCCAAGCCTCGCACTCCGGGCACAAGCCGGAACGTGAGGCTGACAGGAGAAGGAGGAGGGAGCGGTTACGCGAGCAGCCCAGCCTGCGCAACCGCCCCCTTCTCCTGCTCCAAGCCTCGCACTCCGGGCACCAGCCGGAACGTGAGGCTGGCAGGAGAAGGAGGAGGGAGCGGTTACGCGAGCCGCCCAGCCTGCGCAACCGCCCCCTTCTCCTGCTCCAAGCCTCGCACTCCGGGCACCAGCCGGAACGTGAGGCTGGCAGGAGAAGGAGGAGGGAGCGGTTACGCGAGCCGCCCAGCTTGCGCAACCGCCCCCTTCTCCTGCTCCAAGCCTCGCACTCCGGGCACAAGCCGGAACGTGAGGCTGACAGGAGAAGGAGGAGGGAGCGGTTACGCGAGCCGCCCAGCCTGCGCAACCGCCCCCTTCTCCTGCTCCAAGCCTCGCACTCCGGGCACAAGCCGGAACGTGAGGCTGGCAGGAGAAGGAGGAGGGAGCGGTTACGCGAGCCGCCCAGCCTGCGCAACCGCCCCCTTCTCCTGCTCCAAGCCTCGCACTCCGGGCACAAGCCGGAACGTGAGGCTGACAGGAGAAGGAGGAGGGAGCGGTTACGCGAGCCGCCCAGCTTGCGCAACCGCCCCCTTCTCCTGCTCCAAGCCTCGCACTCCGGGCACAAGCCGGAACGTGAGGCTGGCAGGAGAAGGAGTTCCGGCTGGTGCCCGGAGTGCGAGGCTTGGAGCAGGAGAAGGGGGCGGTTGCGCAGGCTGGGCGGCTCGCGCAACTGCCCCCTCCTCCTTCTGCTCCAAGCCTGGCACTCCGGGCAGAAGCAGGAACATGAGGCTGGCAGCAGAAGGAGGAGGGAGTGGTTACGCAAGCCGCCCAGCCTGCGCAACCGCCCCTCCTCCTTCTGCTTCGGGTAGCTCTAGCAGCTCTGCGCATGCGCGCCAGAAACCCGGAAGTAGAATGTGCCGGACCCGTGGCGTGCCAGCCGAAATGGCTCCGCGTGCCACCTGTGGCACACGTGCCATAGGTTCGCCACCACGGATATAGACCATGGTCTAGGAATCAGAGTTTTTTTGGCATCACCATCCCTTAAGCCAGCTAAAATCCTTTGTTCCCTTATTGGATGTTGATCTTTTGTTGGAAGTACATATAAAAACGTCACTTTTGCTCCTAGCTCCTTAACTTTCTTGCCAAGTTGCTCATAGTCCCTTGATATTGTTTTCAGGTTCTTTGACATGTTGTTCAGTCCCACATGAAGGAGAAAAAAGGGATAGTAATCTGTGACCTTGATTATTTTGGTTAGATTCTCAGCCACATCTTTGATTTTTGTTCCAGGGAGACAACATACCTCCCTAGATTGAATGTCTGGTCTACAGATGGCTGATTCAGTTCCTCTGCGAAGTGAGTTTTCTATCACCAACACTTGCCTTTTTTTTCCTGGGTAAGGGCTTTTTCTTGGGCTACTTTTCTTCCTATCGTAGGAACACTCTTCTCTTTCTACTTTCCTCTATATATAGCTCAGGGCTATCAAACTCAAGGCCTGAGGGCTGGATCCAGCCCACGGAGTGCTTAGATCTGGCCCGCGGGGCCACCTTGGAAACAGCAAAGGACCGGCCCGTGGTGCCTCTGCCAGTAAAAACAAAGCTTGGGAGGGTCGTGGGCAGCCCTCACGAGCTCCATTTTCACTAGCAGAGGGTTGCAGGAGGCTGTTGCAGCCGAAAACAGCACTCGGAAACCTGTTTTCGCTGGCAGAGTGCTCGGGCCCCATAGGCGCCCCTGACACAAGTGATGTCGAGCTGACCATGCCCACCCTGGCCACACCCCCGGGTCAAACACAACCCTGATACGGCCCTCAATGAAATCGAGTTTGACACCCCTAATATAGCTGAACACTCTGACTTTCAAGGACATTCCTCTCCAACAATGCCCTTGTAAAACCAAAACCCTCTCATTAAACTGAACAATGTGTTAAAATCCTATCAAATGTTACTGCTTCTTCTTTAATTGCATTGCACATTAGCTTTATATTTTCCCCATAATAAGTCAGCTGCTTAGTATTTGATTATTTGAGTTGTGCATACTCTATTACTGGAGATTTTTAAAAAAGATCGGATAACTATGTATCCTAGATTGGACTCCTGCCTTGGGCAGGAGGCTGGACTAGACAACCTTCAAGGACCTTTCCCACTCTGTTATTCTGTGATTGACTATATATATATATATATATATATATATATATATATATATATATATATATATATATATATATATATATATATATATATATATATATGTGTGTGTGTGTGTGTGTGTGTGTGTGTGTGTGTGTGTGTGTGTGTGTGTGTGTGTGTGTGTGTGTGTGTGTGTGTGTGTGTGTGTGTGTGTATGTATGTATGTATGTATGTATGTATGTATGTATGTATGTATGTATATATATATATATATATATATATATATATATATATATATATATATATATATATATATATATATATATATATATATATATATATATATATATATATATATATATATGTCAATCACAGTGATATATATATCGCCAGTCTCCAATATTAACCATATTTTTCATATTTGGACACCTGGCATCTTGCCTGCATTTGCCTCTTATTAGAATGAGGTAAAGGTAAAGCAAGCAATATAACCAACTGCCAATGTCTTTTATCTCTTAACTGCCTCTGTCTCCAAGCCAAGTCAGGAAATGGCAGTTAATCTTTTGCTTTCATTTCTTTACGGAGCAACAGAATTTCATTTGAGTGGGAGCAATCATTTTCATTCTCCTTGAATGCCATGCAAAGCCTGGCTAGTGGTATCTTCCATGTTCATCACTGGAGGCTTTTGAGACTGGACAGCCATTTGTCTGAAACGGTGTAGGGCAGGGGTCAGCAACCTGCAGCTCTGGAGCCGCATGTGGCTCTTTCATCCCTCTGCTGTGGCTCCCTGTCGCTCAAAATATGTGTCACCACTGCCAATATACGACACCCGCCGGCATGCAATTTATTGAGCTTTTCAACCCCCTGTAGGCCAACCATGGATAAATCCAAGAAAAGAAAAGTTTCAGAAGAAAACAGAATCTTTACTTCAACTATATATGCTAGTTTTGTGGCAGCTCAGGAAATAGTCAGGCACGGGAAGAGTTTTGTGTTTTCTTTTCTGTGGGAAACGGGTCCAAATGGCTCTTTGAGTGTTTAAGGTTGCAGACCCCTGGTGTAGGGTCTCCTGCTTCAACCGGAGGTTGACTAGAAGACCTCCAAGGTCCATTCCAACTCTATCATTCTTTATACTGTGTCCATCTTGAGGCTGCACTAAACTGAAGACTCTCAGAGTAGCTGCAGGCAAGGTAAAAAAAAGGGGGCAAGGGGCTGGCCAATCCCACTGGCACAGTCATCGTGCTGATTTTCTTTCATTACAGGTTTCAGACACCCCTGCAAGACTCCAAACTTTTCAGGAAACGGCCCCTTCGAACTTCATGCTAAACAATTTGAGGACTTGCTGCTGGGAATTCTTACTAGATTTGCAATGAGCCAACATGAAGGGGGACGGCAAACAGAAATTAAACGGAAAAGCAAAGCAAGGAAAACAGGCTGCAAAATTCTACATTTAAGTGAAACGTATGACAACAGTGCCCTCACCGCTGTTTGCGAAAAAAATTGTGGATAGTAAATGGCTGCAATGTGGAAGAGGAGGGACAGTTCAGCAAATGTTTGTAACGTTCTATACCCTTGAAATCAGTTGCATAAAAACTGTTAAGGTGAGAATAAATATCTCATAGAGCCGATTTAGATCCTTCCTTGGAATTCAGACAGTTAGAAATAAAGCCAAGATTAAAAGTCTAATAGAAAATATTTATTTCGGTACAAAAACAATAAATCCTGAATAATTACATTTTTGCTAAGAAAATGCGACCGTCCCGGTCAAGAGCTAAGTCAAAGAGAATAATGGTGGTTTAGGAATGCACACATGCATACAACTCATATCACGTGTTCTGCCTGTATTGGAACGTACCATAATATTAGGATAGGGGTGCATCACCCTGCCTAGACATACAACTGTCAATATTCACTACGTGACAAAAACGGATGCATGAAGCAATCAAAACGTAAGATTGGAAGAATGGATCTAGAATTGTTGTGATCCTCCAAAATAAAAGATAAACCCCCAAACTATCTCCTGGCAAGAGAAGATCTTCTGGGAATATTTTGGAAACTTTCAGTGAAAAATCTGAAAATACAAAGTAGGAAATTTCCCATTCCCCAGAAGCAGCTAGTAGCAGGAGCAGAAACAGTTGGGGGTGGAGCTGTTTTATCAGCCCAGAGTTTGCATATTTCCATAAAGAGTCAAAAGTCCAACTCCTCTTGGCGCGAATTTCATACTGAACATTAGTTGAGTAGGTTCTTTTGTACAGGCAGGCGTGAGCTGCCATTCTGACCTTCAACTTGGTCCTTTGATTCTCTGAGAGCCTGATAATTCTCACAGAGAAATAGCAGCTGACTTGGAAGAAAGGCAAGCTGTCCACATGGAGGCTTAATGAAAGACACTTTCCCTTTGTCTGCACTGATGACAAGGAACTGACCCTTCCTAGCGTGAATGTTCTTGGGTGTGTGGCAGAAGTGATCTTGTGGAGGTACTGTGGGAACTCAAAAGGACTGTAAAAAGGATCCTCAAAGCAAGGTAAAGGGGAATTTGGGCTCTTATCATTCTGAGCCTCTCAATCTACGATTCTTTGTTTCTCATGGTTTGGGGGTGGGGGGTGTATTAGTATTTGATTTTTTTTAATGCTGTATATCACCCAGAGTCACACTGTTTTAGTTGTGGAGGGGGATTATAAAACTTGCAGAAAAACAAATACTGTATTTTTCAGAGTATAAGATGCACTGGAGTATAAGATGCACCTTAGTTTTGGGGGAGGAAAATAGGGGAAAACAATCTGCCTACCAGGTATTCATCTGGCTAGCATCCTTAGTCTGGTCAGCTTCAGCACATTATTTTATCCCCTGGTTAGGACTTTAAAAAACCTTCTTCTGCGAGAATAACAATGAAAGAACCTGCAAGCCAGTAAGAGCTGGGAAGATCGTTAGCACCTGGTTAGGGCTAGAAAAAAACTTATTCGGAGCAAGTAGAGCAATGAAAAAAAAATTCTGCAAAGACTTAGGGCTGGAAAAACATTCTTTGGAGAGAGTAACAATGAAAGAGCCTGCAAGGTAAGAGCTGAGAAGATGTTAGCACCTAGTTAGGGCTGGAAAAAAAGCTACATTCAAAGTATAAGACGCACCCAAATTTTCAGCCACTTTTAGGGAGGAAAAAGGTGCATCTTATACTCCGAAAAATACGGTAAGTAAAACTTGGAGAACTCTATTAGGGTTTTTTAACTCTGCTAACTAAATTATATTAAATAAGGAGTGAAGAGACCATAGAAATAAAGATCTTTACCAAATTTAATTCTCTGAGTAGAAACAAAGCTGTTACTGAACAGAGCTCTGTTCAAGCCAGAAAAATAAGATGGCACATGGAAATCATAATAAAAATCTATTTAAAAAAAGAGGGGGCATAGCTTTGAGATAAGAAGCATTGGAGTACTGTAAGTGCATTACCTGGCACCAAACAGCAAAAGGCCGAGTACTTTCTCATTAAATAATTCACTAGCATGAATTGATAGCATGAAGCCAAGCAGTCACTTCACAAATTTGGCATGTCCAGGAGATGGAAGATTGAACATGGGCATCCTAGACCAGTATTTCTTAACCTTGAAAGCTTTAAGTAGTGGGGCTGGAGAATTCTGGGAGCTGAATCCACACATTTTAAATTTGTAAGGTTGAGATACTGCTATAGTTATAGTTGTTTCTGTTATAGTTATTGTTATAGTTATTTCAAGGCTTTAACCTGCTTAGGTGGGAAGCCACTAAGAGTCTGTTTATGCAGAGACTATTCTTTGGTAGAAGAATACCAAAGCTTTGTTTCAGATTACAGGCAATTCAAATGAATGTAAAGGTTTATTACAATCTTAAGCTCTCCACAAGGATTTGAATTACTAACGGCCAAAGCAAATTGGCGGTAGATAAGAATCAATGGAATTCAAGGTGGGCTGGACTTAGCCTTCTTGTGGGCGTGAAGGGACTCAAGACTGATGATGCATTTGACTCCTCCCTCGGGCTGAGTCTGGTCATCTCTTATGTCTCCTATATCACCCACTTCTTGGCCCCTTTCCCCCTCCATGGGTTGTTCTGTGCTGCTCCCCCCCACCTCTTGCATTGTGTTTTCAAAGTCCGAGTTCTCAGGGCAGAAGGGAAGCAGTTTCTTTTTTAAATTTTTTTTTTATTATTTTTCTTCATTAAACATCTAAATATTTTGATACAGATCTACACCTGTTTTTACAACATTGTTATATTTCGATTATGCACATTAAATCATAAATTTACAGTCTCTTCTGTCTTCGTTTTCTTCTCACGTTGTCACACAGTCTTTCCTCTTTTTTTTAGTCCAGTTGTACCATCTAGTCCATGTTTTGTAGTATTCTGAGTTGCATTGTCCTTTGAGTTGAATAGTCAGCATGTCCATTTCAGCACATCTATATATTTTGTCCATTAGTATATTTTCTGGTATGTAGTATTAAATATTGTATGTTTTTTGGATGTTGTTTTTCCATTATCCCCAGCAGAAAAAATTCTGGGGTGAATTCCATTGTTCTCTCTGTAATTTCTTGTAACCAAGCATGCACCTTTTTCCAATAGCCCTTTGCTTCAGGACACAACCACCACGCATGAAATAAGGTACCTACGTCTTTTTTACATTTCCAGTAAGCCGAATTCATTTTTGGGTATATTTTGGCCAATCTTGATGGAGCTAAATGCCATCTATAAAACATTTTATAATAATTCTCTTTGTATGCTGTTGACTTAGTTATTTTGCAGTTTATATTCCATATTCTCTCCCAGTCAGCCAAGTGTATGTTGTGACCTACGTTTTTTGCCCATGCTATCATGGATTCTTTAACAATTTCCTCCATTTTATCAAATTCCAGTAGATATTTATATAGTTTTGATATTATTTTTTCGTCTGGGCCAATCAAAATTTTATCCAGTTTTTGCACTTCCATATCTATACCCATACCCTCAGTATCTTTTTTGTGTCGAGTTTTTAATTGTAAGTAAGTCAACCAATCAATATTTATATTTTGTTCCGCCAATTGTTCTCTACTTTTTAATTTCCCTGTCGGATCTAATATGTCGCTATATTTTGCTGCTTTGGTTATATCAATTAAGTTCAGGTAGGTCATGGCTTCTATAATTGAAAGCCATTTGGGGATTTTCATGTAGTTCTTCTTTTTAGTTTCGTATCATGTTTTTAACAAAGATTTTCTAATTAGGTGTTGGTTGAAGTTAAGTTGTGGCTTAGTTCCATCTCTCCATATGTAAGCATGCCATCCCATTTGTAGGTCGTGGCCCTCTAGCGTTAGTATTCTTTTGTTGGTTAAATTTATCCATTCTTTTATCCATGCCAAGGATGCTGCTTTGTAGTAAAGTTTCCAGTCAGGGAGTCCTAGGCCACCTCTGCTCTTATCATCCTGTAGATTCGTTAATTTGATTCTTGGCTTTTTGTTTTGCCATATAAATTTAGATATAATTTTATTCAAATTAGTAAAAAATTTAGTCTCTAATTCAATTGGAACCGTTTGAAATAGGTATAAAAATTTTGGCAGTATACTCATTTTAATCGCAGCTATACGCCCTAATAATGATAACTGTAATTTTTTCCATTTTTCTAATTCTAATCTTGTTTGGTTTACTGATTTGTCATAATTGTCTTTTTTAATGGATGAACATCTGTTCGTTAGTATTATCCCTAAATGTTTAATTGTTTTGGTTGTTTGTAAGCCTAATTTCCTTCCAATTCATCTTTTTGTTTTATTGTCATATTTTTTGTTAATAATTTAGTTTTTTGTTTATTGATTTTCAATCCTGCCGATTCTCCGTATTCCTCTATCTCTTTAATCAGTTTTTGTCCTGTTTCAATTGGTTCTTCTATAAAAAATACGAGATCATCGGCAAATGCCTGTAATTTATACTCCTGGTTTCTAATCTTTGTTCCCTTAATATCCTTATTATTTCGAATTTTGTTTAGTAGTGTTTCCAATGTTAAGATAAAGAGCAGAGGTGACATCGGACATCCCTGACGTACTCCTTTAAAGATCTGGAATGATTGTGTCATGTCCCCATTTATCATAATCTTGGCTGACTGGAAGGTGTAGATTGTTTCTATAATTTTTTCAAATTTGTCGCCAAATTTCATCTCTTTGATCAAACCTATCATATACTGCCAATTTACGTTGTCGAACGCTTTTTGCGCATCCAGGAAAGCTAGGGCGACCTGCTTTTCTGGATGCGCTTCATAATATTCCAATATATCTAAAACAATTCTTGTATTGTTTTTTATCTGCCGCATTGGTAAAAATCCATTTTGATCCGAATAAATAATTTTATTTAGTATTTTTTTTGTTCTTTCTGCCATAATTGTCATGAAAATTTTATAATCTGTGTTCAACAACGAAATTGGCCTGTAGTTTTGTATATGATTTTTTCTCGGTACATTCTTTCATGATCGTGGTGATATATGTTTCCCTCCACGTATTTGGTATCCTAGCTCCTGTTAATGCTTCATTATATAGCTCTAATAAAATATCCTCTAGTATTGTACTCAGTTTTTTGTAATATTCCCCTGGAAATCCATCCAGTCCTGGTGTTTTATTGTTGTTTTGTTTTTGAATTGCATTTTGGATTTCTTGCGTTGTAATATCCCTGTTTAACATTTTCTTATCAATTTCCTCTATTTGCGGCATACTAATTTCCTTTAAATATTCTGTTATTTTATTTAATTCCACTGGGTCCTGTCTGTATAAGTCTCTATAATATTCTGTGGCAATTTCTTTTATTTTTTCATCTGAGTGTTGTATTTCCCCATTTGTATCCATCAGTTGATTTATAATTCTGTTGCTTTTTTCCTTTTTAATTTTATAAGCTAGCCATCTACCGGGTTTATTTGCTGTTTCAAAGAATGTTTGTTTTGTAAGCCTAATGTCCTTCAAATATTCCTGTTGTTCAATTAAGTTCAATTTATACCTCGTTTCCATTAATAATTTATGTGTATTCTCTTCCTTTGGTTCTTTTTGTAGTCTTTTTTCTAACTGTTGAATATCCTTTATTTTTTCATTGTATTCTTGCCATTTTTCTCTATTTTCTTTGCCGTATAGGCAATTGTAATTCCCCTTATATATGTTTTTAATGTATCCCATAAGTTTTGTATAGTTGTAGGCTGTTTCTTATTCTCTTTCATAAATAATTTTATTTCTTTGGTAATTGTTTGTATGTATTCATCTTCTTGGAGTATTTTTGTGTTCAGAGTCCATCTCCTTATTCCTTTCTTTTTTCCTTTCCATATTACTATTAAGGGGCTATGGTCTGCCCATATGTTTGGGGCTATCTCCACTGATGCTATGTTCTTGCACATTTCTTTATTTGTCCAGACCATGTCTATTCTTGAAAAGGATTGGTGTGGTATTGAATGAAATGTATATTGTTTGTCTTTAGGGTGTAATAATCGCCATGTGTCTGTCAAATTCAACTCCTCTATCATGTCTTTAAATGTAGTTGGTAGTGTATTTTTGTTAATTTTTTTGTTTTTCCCTGTTATGTAGTCTCTTTTTGGATCTATTATACCGTTAAAATCCCCTATTAAACATATATTTTTATATTTAGTTGTCGTTAATTTCTCATGTATCTTTTTTGTTTTTGATTGGGTGCGTATATGTTCACTAATAATATTTTTTCTCCCTGAAGGGAAGCAGTTTCAAAGGAATCCACCTCTCCCTCATCGGAAGGAGCTGGCAAACCAGGTGGTGGTTGTGGAAACCTAGAAACAACATTTAGAATGTCTCTCTTCAGGAGGGACCCTGTTCAGGAGTTGAAGGCCAGATGTGGAAGGCCCATTGTGAGTGCTCCACCTCATCCCAGAGCAATCCAGAGGGGCTGGTTAACATATCCCTTGACAGGTTCCTCAGGCAAAACTGGGTGGGGACTGGGAATTGGGTTGGCTGTGGCTTGTTGGGGAAGCACTGGTGAAATGGATGAATTAAATCAGGGGCATGAACATACTGTGCATTTTCCCAGGAGCGATCTGCAACAGGATAGTTTTTCCAATGAATCAGATATGGAATGCCTTTGCCTCTTTTCCTAGAGTCTAGGATTTCTTCCACTTCATATTCTGGTTCCTCTTCCGCTATGACTGGTGGTGGAGTGGGGCAGTGGGATTGTATTGTGCTCTGGGAGGGGCACCTTTGGAGAGTAATGTTCAGTGAAATACTGGATGCAACTTCACTGATGGGGGCAATTGGAGGTGAAAGGCTACAGGGTTGATTTGTTGGAGAACTTTGAATGGCCCCACAAATTTAGCATCTAACTTCTTGGAAGGTCTTGAAGTAGCTAAGAACTTGACGGAGAGCCAAATCTTGTCTCCTACTGCTATGAGTGGGCCCTCCCACTGACGTGCATCTGCTAACCTCTTGTAAGTCTGTTTCGCTTGCTTGAGCTGGTGTTTCAATAGTTCTTCGGCAGCAGATTGCTCCTGTAAGAAATCAACTGCCCCAGGACTGTTGAGTCCAGTGCAGAGTGCTCTGGTAACACTTTATAGTGTGTGCCATACATGGCTTGAAACAGTGTCATTGAAGTCGAGTGCAGAAAATTGTTGTAAGAAAATTCTGCAAGTGGCAATAACAATGGCCAGTTGTCTTGGCTGTAGGTGCAGTATCACCTCAAATACTGTTGGAGGAGCTGGTTAGTTTTTTCAGCTTCTCCATTCGTGACAGGGTGGTGAGGTGAGGGAAGGTTGACCTTGACATTTAGTAGCTGGAAAAGTGCTTTCCAAAACCTAGATTGGAATTGTATGCCTTTGTCTGAAATGAGTGCTAAGACCATGCTATGGTAGTGAAAATTGTGGTCTAGAAAAAGTTGGAGTGTGTCTTTGGCATTAGACAATCCCTTGCAGTGTATGAAATGAGCCATATTGGTGAAAAAATCTACCACCATAGTGAAGCCATGGACAGGGGTAAACAAGTGATGAAATCCAGAAAGACTGTATGCCATGAAAGAGACAGCCTTGGAGGAGGAGTTGAGCTGGACCTGCGCTGAGGAGAAAAGGAGGATGGGGGGAGAGTGGAGTGGATATAAAAGGAGGAGGTTTTGGCGGGAAAGAGAAGGGGGTGTAGAAAGAGACAGCCTTGGGGGAGGAGTTGAAGAGCACTGAAGAGAAAAGGAGGAGGAGGGGGAGAGGATATAAAAGAAGGTGGTTTTGGCGGGAAAGAGAAGGGGGTGGAGAAAGAGACAGCCTTGGGGGAAGGAGTTGAGCTGGACCTGCACTGAAGAGAAAAGGAGGGGGAGGGGGAGAGGGGAGAGGATATAAAAGGAGATTTTAGCGGGAAAGAGAAGGAGCGGAGAAAGAGACAGAGAAGCGTGCAGCCTTGGGGAGAGGAGTGAGTTGCACCTACACGAGAAAAGGAGGAAGGGGGGGGGGAGAAGAGGCTATAAAAGGAGGAGGTTTTAGCGGGAAAGGGAGAGGGAAAAAAGACAATGGGAAAAAAGAGAAAGGGAGAAGAGGAGAGGCTTCTGTGAGACAAGCAGTGAGGAGAAAGAGAGGGAGAAGATGAGAGCCGATCAGTAAACACTCTCCAGCCAAGAGTGCAAAGTTTAATGTCAGAGAAACAGGCACAAGTTTCAAGTGTGTGTGTGTTTAGGTATGTTTATTCGTGTGCAGTTCCTCTGGGAGACATAATTAACTCTGCTGTGTTTGCAGACCTTATCCTTTGATATGTAGATTAGGTCTGGATAACTTATTTCAAGGTTTGAGAAAATTTGCTAATTTAATTAAGTTGGAGACACTGATTCTCAGACCATTGTGGATTCTGTTAATATTTTAAGGGAAGATGGAAACAGTATAAAGAATAAAATATATTTGGATAGAAATCATCTCACAACTTCCACACACAAACACACACATACCTCCTCCTCCCCCCCCCAACATACCCTCAGCTATTTCACAACCCAATTTTTATAGTCAACTTTTCTGTGCCAGCTGGAGAGAAGGCTTAAAGAGATGGGATGAAAGCTGTGGATTTCCTGGGCCACCTGCTATTTTACACATTGGATATTTGGTCTCATAACCTCTGGTCCTTCCAGTCACTAATTCAAATGGAGGACAGCACGTTGAAGAAGCGTAGTTTAAGGAAGTATATTCTCTACAATAATATGTCAGTGATATTCTGTGCAGCAATGAGTAATACCAATTTCTTTTCTTTCCATGCAGCCTGAATCTTGATTTATTTTTCTTTTTGTAACAAAGACAATTATGTCTTGGAAGATGCAAGAAAAAATTAAAGGTGAGGCATTCAGGTTTTTCTTCCACCTAGCTAAGAAGTAAAGAAAGAAGGACAAAATTAGAGAAAAACTTAACTAATCCTTTGGCTAAAATCATTGATTTCTCTTCTAATCTAAGCAGAGGAATCACAATAAGTAAGGCAGGCATAAATTGAAATAGCAAACTTGGGTGGGCAAAATTTTGATCTGCAAAATTTGGAGATGACTGGACTCAAGCTAGAATTAGGAAGAGCTGAGAGGTAGGATTATTTTCTTTGGTCATCCTTGGTTCTCAAGGTAAGAGCAGTGGTGGGATTCAGCCAGTTTGCACCTATTCGGGAGAACCGGTTGTTAACTTTCTAAGCAGATCGGAGAACCAGTTGTTGGAAGAAATCTTATTTTGTTTTTTCCACTTTACAGGGCTAATCCTGTAAGGAAGGCAGGAAGGAAACATTCTGGTGTTGTTTCTAGCCTAATCTTTATTGTCCTGCTTACAGAAACTGCCTCTCTGGTTAACCCTTATTACATTGTAACAGCTAAGACAATGTGCCCATCGACGTGAGTGATGTTGAGTTGGCCACGCCCACACGGTCACATGACTACTGAGTCAAGCCTTCCCAGCTGATCATTAGGGCAGAGAACCGGTTGTTATATTATTTGAATCCCACCACTGGGTAAGAGTTGTACTGGAACCAAATATTTTAAATCTGCTGAAACAGGAAGAGCATCTGAAAGGACTCTTCCAGATGATCTTCTAAGCTGGAGAGAGGCTCATTGAGTAAGTCAAGAGACTTTCACACTTGGGATTCTGTAGTGGAGTGTCAGTTTCAGATAGAATTCAGCAACAGATATATCTGCTTATGCAAAAACAGGGAGATTTTCCAGTGTGCACCCCAAAAAACCTGCGGAAATCTCCCAGATGTAGGCCTGATTTTGTCATATGACTTGGGCACCCTCCCCTAATATATTCACCTGAAATATTGCAAGATGATCAACACTCATTAGATTTTTGGCAGTCATCTTGAGTTCTGCCTGTGAACATTCAGCGGTACAAGACTTGGGGATCATGTGAGGTTTCAGCTACCGTATTTTTCGGAGTATAAGACGCACCGGAGTATAAGACGCACCTTAGTTTTTGGGGAGGAAAATAGGGGAAAACAATCTGCCTACCAGGTATTCATCTGGCTAGCGTCCTTAGTCTGGTCAGCTTCAGCACATTATTTTATCCCCTGGTTAGGACTTAAAAAAACCTTCTTCTGAGAGAGTAACAATGGAAGAGCCTGCAAGCTGGTAAGAGCTGGGAAGATAGTTAGCACCTGGTTAGGGCTAGAAAAAAACTTATTCGGAGCAAGTAGAGCAATGAAAACCTGCAAAGACTTAGGGCTGGAAAAACATTCTTTGGAGAGAGTAACAATGAAAAAGCCTGCAAGGTAAGAGCTGGGAAGATCTGTTAGCACCTAGTTAGGGCTGGAAAAAAAAGCTACATTTGAAGTATAAGACGCACCCAAATTTTCAGCTACTGAAAAAGGGAGGAAAAAGGTGCGTCTTATACTCCGAAAAATACGGTACTTAAAATATGTGTTCGAATTGTTTTGACTAGGAAAGGTAGGTAGCCCTACTTGGGTATTGGGGGCAGCGTTTTCCTAGAAACGCACCTCTATGTATTGTTTTCTGCCTTCCAATATTGGTAGGTGATGATTCTGGATGTTGTGTTTGTTGGACTCCTGAGTTGACAACTGCATCTTCTTCTGGAACCTCTGATGCAAAGAGGGCAAGAAATGCTGATAAAAATAAAGGTTGGGACCCTTTGTAATCTTGGAGAGGGAAGTAATGAAACAAAATGGGCCACACCTAAAAACAGGGTTCTCCCCCCCCTTATTTTGAGGAGAGAAGTTGGAGATCTTTCTTTCTTTTTTTCTTTCTTTCTTTTTCTTTCTTTCTATCTTTCTTTCTTTCTTTCTATCTTTCTTTCTTTTTCTTTCTTTCTTTCTTTTTCTTTCTTTCTTTCTTTTTCTTTCTTTCTTTCTTTCTTTCTTTTTCTTTCTTTCTTTTTCTTTCTTTCTCTTTCTTTCTTTCTTTCTTTTTCTTTCTTTCTTTCTTTCTTTTTCTTTTTTTCTTTCTCTTTCTTTTCTTTCTTTCTTTTTTTCTTTCTCTTTCTTTCTTTCTTTCTTTCTTTCTTTCTTTCTTTCTTTCTTTCTTTCTTTCTTTCTTTCTTTCTTTCTTTCTTTCTTTCTTTCTTTCGAAAAGGAAAACCTCACACAAAACCAGCATTGCACCTTTGGTGAATTTCCCACCTCACATTCAGGACAGAAACCAATGCCACTGACTTTTGGCGGTTGGAGTTAGAGAGGGAAATCCAGATCAGGGAACCCTAGTTGGGTTATTGGGGCAGTATCTTCCTAATAAGAAAACTGGACCACATCTGTTTGTATTGGGTTTTTTTTTCTTTTTGCCTTCCTTTAGGGGCAGGAGATTCTGGATGTTATGATCTGTTGAATTCTGTGGTGAGACCTGCATTTTCTTCTGGAAACTCTGATACAAAGCATGCAAGAAATGATGATAAAAACAGACACCTACCTGGAACACTTTGTAAGCTTGGGTGGGGTGGGGTGTAATAAGACAAAATGAGTGAAGCTGTGCTAAACCTACTGGATGTAAAAATCAGAATTCTTTTTTTCTGGTTGTGATGAAACAAAAGTTGAGGCTGTTTCTCTTTTTGAAAAGAAAACCCTCTCATAAAGCCAATTTAGGCCAACACTGAAGCTTTGGTGTGGATTCACATGTCACCTTGGTGTCTCCCATTTTCAAGGCAGTATTATTTTACGGTATTATAATTATATTTGTGATATTACATTTTTGGACTTGGACATTTTTGAAGTGTTGCCAGCTGCTTCTTCTGGCAGGGTTGTTAGCAGTGGTGGGTTCCTACCGGTGCGGTCCACTCTATAGCACCGGTAGCAGCCCGCTGGTGACATCACAGTACCGGTGCGGTCGGTTGCCGGTGCCTGGGCGCCACCATTTTTAAAAAAAATTAATTTTTTTAAAAAAAATTTCTTCTGCGCATGCCTAGAAGCCAAACTTCCGGCACTGCGCATGCGCTGCCTTCCTACCCCACAGTGAGTCCAAGCAGGGGAGGATGGCTGAGGGAGCGTGTGAGATGCTGAAAGAACGGGCAGCAGGAGCTATCTCCATTCCCCTCCCTTCAGCAGTCTAAGAAGCCACGAACGTGCGGTGATGATCCCAGGCATTTTTGCACGTTCGAGCTTCTCGAGCTGCTGAGGGAGGGGGAATGGGCGGCAGGACCTATCTCAGTTCCCCTCCCTTCAGCAGTCCGAGAAGCCAGGTCCACCCAGTCACATGGCCAACAAGCCACATCCACAAAATAAGCCACGCCCACAGAGTGGTAGTAAAAAAATTAGGAACCCGCCTCTGGTTGTTAGGCATTTAAAAGCAATGAGATTGACTTTGTGTCTCCCACAAATGCGAGAAGGATGTAAGCTATTGGCCATTCCAGATCCATTTGATTTCTTCTGTGGGGAAAGAAACCTGAAGGCCACACAAAAAAGATACCAGGGCTGGGCTTCTGTCCTCCTCAGAGGCATTCTTGTCTGCTTCCTTCTGTTGTTCCTTGTGGAGGGAAGGGGAGGGAGATGAGAGACGTTTAGGGTTTATCTGTGGTGGGATCAGCAGGTGCAAGTCAAACCACAAACATGAACTGTCAACAAGTGCAAACACATGTGTCTTCTCCAAACAAAAACTCTCCAGATGTTTTGGAATTCCTCTCCTAATTCCACTGCCTTGTAGATTGGTATGCCAGGTAGAGCATACAAAGCCAGAAGAAGGCAGTTTTAAGATACAGAACACTGAGCTGCATAAATAGAGGGATACAATCAAGGACCAAAGAGGTACTAGTACCACTCTATAAAGCCTTGGTCAGACCACATCTAGAGTACTGCATCCAGTTTTGGTCACCACACTACAAAAAAGACATTGAAACCCTAGAGAAAGTGCAGAAGAGAGCAACCAGGATGATAAAGGGTCTGGAAAATAAAACATACAAAGAGCGGTTGCAGGAACTGAACTTGGCCAGTCTGGTGAAGAGAAGGACCAGGGGTGACATGATAGCAGTGTTCCAATGCTTGAGGGGATGCCACAGAGAGGAGGGGAGCAGGCTGTTCTCTATGGCACCAGAAAGCCAAACAAGGAATAACGGATGGAAGCTAACCAAGGAGAGATTCAACCTGGAAGTGAGGAGAAACTTTCTGACGGTGAGAGCGACCAACCAGTGGAACAGCTTGCCAGCGGAGGTTGTGAGAGCCTCAACACTTGCGAACTTCAAGGGGAGACTGGACTGCCATCTGTCTCAAATGGTGTAGGAACTCCTGCTTGAGCAGGGGGTTGGACTAGATGACCTACAAGGTCCCTTCCAACTCTAATAATAAATAAATCTAAACACAAAAACGTCATACAAATTATAGCCAGTCATTTGGAGTAAATGTACATTCTCTTGCCATAAAGGGCAAATACTGGCATTAGTAGTGGTTGATTCTTTTCCTCTTCTACTTGCCTGCCTGTCTATCTGTCTGTCTGATGTAGTATGATATTGTGTGACTACAATCCTAAGCAATCACAATAAAACCGTGAACTTCATCTCTTAATATTTTCCTGTTTTCTGCTTTGCAGTTCTACATAAGCGCATCGCAGACAAGAAATTCATTATGGTAGCAGCTGTTGTGATCATAGTGGTAGTTTTGATCATTGCTGTAATTTCATTGGCTGGTAAGTAATGAGGCATTCCTATTTCAAGATTTTGGAAGCAGTTTGCCCTTGCCTCTTTTCTAAGGCAGAGGGAGAAGGGCTGGCCCAAGGTCACCTAGCCGGCTCTCCTGGCTAAGGCAGGACTTGAATTCACAGCCTTAAGGTTTGTGCCTAAGACAAGACTAGAGCTCACAGTCTCCTGGTTTCTAGCTTGATGCCTTAACCACAACACCAAGCAGGCTCTTTTCCTGCAGTAGTAGCTGGTCTACATTTATGTGTCTCCTAACAAACTCAACTCTCACTTCCATATTCAGTTATTGAATTCATTTATTGCTTCCCAAACATGGGTAAATTACCCAAGTGGGTAAAGACACACAAATCCATTACCGAATCCCAACAAAGACATTTACATTGACTTGAAGTGTTTTACCAACCTTGGGTAAAAAAGACTTTCTGATAAGCAGTTTTGCGTAATGAAGGAAAAAAAATTGGGAAGCAATGATTTAAACGTTTCACTTCCACCATTATGATCACTTACTACATTCAGGAACCATCTGACATATTCATGTAAAATAATCCATACTTTATCATACATTTTCTCTATATTGACAAATGTGCAGTGAACTTGTTTTTACATGTTCATATTTACGTAATTGACCTACTGAAGAGTGAGATTTGGTCTTTTTTCATGTAGAGCATAAAACCACAACGAACTTCTCAAATTAAATGAAATTCAATAGTGAAAAAAGTAAGGTTCTACATTTAGGCAAGAAAAACAAAATGCACAGGTACAGTATATGTGGTACCTTGCTCAACAGTAGTAACTGTGAGAGGGATCTTGGAGTCCTAGTGGACAACCATTTAAATATGAGCTAGCAGTGTGCAGCAGCTGCCAAAAAAGCCAACACAGTTCTAGGCTGCATTAACAGAGGGATCAAGATCATGTGAAGTGTTAATACCACTTTATAATGCCTTGGTAAGGCCACACTTGGAATACTGCATCCAGTTTTGGTCGCCACGATGTAAAAAGGATGTTGAGACTCTAGAAAGAGTGCAGAGAAGAGCAACAAAAATGATTAGGGGACTGGAGGCTAAAACATATGAAGAACGGTTGCAGGAACTGGGTATGTCTAGTTTAATGAAAAGAAGGACCAGGGGTGACATGATAGCAGTGTTCCAATATCTCAGGGGTCGCCACAAAGAAGAGGGAGTCAAACTTTTCTCCAAGGCACCTGGGGGTAGAACAAGAAGCAATGGGTGGAAACCAGTAGTGGGTTCCTACCGGTGCGCTCTCCGCCTTTCTTCGCCGCCGAGCCGAAGAAGCTGGCGGCGTTTGCGGCGCGGGGCTTCCCCCGCCCGCTTTCCCGGGACGCCGGGATGCCGCCATTTGCGTTCTTCTGCACTCTGCGCAAGCAGCAACTTAGAACTAAGGAGAAATTTCCTGACAGTTAGAACAATTAATCAGTGGAACAGCTTGCCTCCAGAAGTTGTGAATGCTCCAACACTGGAAGTTTTTAAGAAGATGTTGGATAACCATTTGTCTGAAGTAGTGTAGAGTTTCCTGCCTAGGCAGGGGGTTGGACTAGAAGACCTCCAAGGTCCCTTCCAACTTTGTTGTTATTATTATTAATTGATTGCATTAGCACCTTTCATACCACTTTAATTAGAAATCTGCCAGATACTTTCCCAGACTTACTTAACAAACTAACTCCCTGGTACACTCTGCACTCAACACCTACTAGGTCTCCATAATACAATTTTATCATACATTTTCTCTACATTGACAAATGTGAAATGAACCTGCTTTTACATATTCAGGATACAAATCTAAAATTACATTATAAAGTTATATACATGTTTGTGTATACGGGTAGTGCTCAGTTAGTGACCACTTGTTCAGTAGCTGTTCCCAGTTATGGCAGCCCTGAATAAGGAGACTTATGACCAGTCCTTGAGTATCACAGCAGCCCCACAGTGATGTGATTGCAATTTGTTGCTTGGCAACTAGCCTACATTTACAACAGGCACAGCATTCCACAGTCAACCTGATTGCCGTTTGTGACTTTCATAGCCAGTTTCTGATTAGCAACATCATTGGGAAGTGAGCTGGAAGTCTCAAGTCGCAGTCATATAAGATTGCACTTAGGAACTGATCATGATTTGCTTAACAAGTGCAGCCGAAACTGACAAATTAATTGCTGTCATGGGCATGATCATGTGATTCCCCCCCACTTTGCAATGCAATTGCCAGTTGCAGTTGGTAAATGAGGATTACCTCTATTTACAGGTGAATTCACTTGGTTTGCTTTAAAAAAAACCCTGTAATTTCAATTTAAGTGATGCAGCTTAATATTAACTATTCATACTTTTTTCAGTATTGTAGTTAATTGTTTTAATTGTTTTTGTTTTTGTTCTAGTTAAAAAACCAGAAACATATCCGCCTTGTCCTCTCCTTGCAAGCCAAGGTGTTGCCTGCCCAGATTTCTGGATTGGATACAGAGGAAAATGTTTCTATACATCAAAAGAAGAAAGGAATTGGTCTCTCAGTTTAAAGACCTGTTCTTCATTTAATGCCTCCTTGGCTGTGATTGATACTCAGAATGAATTGGTGAGGAATAAGGAGACATCATAAATAATTGCAGAGTTGTCCTGGCATTCGTAAATGTAAAAAGCAGTCCTATTACATTTACTATTATTACCGTATCTACAGCAGGGGTGTCAAACTCAATTTCATTGAGGGCCGCATCAGGGTTGTGTTTGACCTTGGAGGGCTGGGAGGGGCGTAGTCATGATGGGCGTGGCCATGGTGGCCATGACACAGGACTCATGGCAGAAGGCACCTGTGGTGGCCAAGTGCTAAGGCAGGACTTCCCTGAGACCCTCCCTCCCTCTCATTATACAGGTAATCCTCGAGTTACGAATGTAATAGAGCCTGCCAATTACATTCGTAACCCAGGGATTCGTTTGACTGAATCATGTTAAATGAACGTGATCACTCCCTGCTTTCCCCAATGCATTTGTTAATCGAATGCTCAGGCCATTAAATGCACATGAGGTATCTCAGAGTGGGGAATAGCATGCAGGGCCTAGTGGAGGCCATCCAAGGCTACTTTACAGAATGTGTGAACAATCTGGGTCCCATTACTCCTGTGAACTGAAATTTCTATGATGACCAGACCAGTATTATTCACAAAGTTGTGGCCTTTATACTATCCCTGCATTCACATAATTGTGATTTCCAATGCTCCCTGCCAGCATCCCACAAGCAAAATCAATGGGGAAGCCAGCAGGAAGTTGGAAGTCATTCCCACTACTACTGCTTTTTTTTTGCCAACCCATAATCATTTTGATAAATCTCTTTAACTATGTAAGTATTGACTTATTATTGAAGTTCATTTGCCATTACAATTATTTTTCTATTTATGATATATAAATGGCTTAGATCAGTGATGGCGAACCTTTTTTTCCTCGGGTGCCGAAATAGTGCGCGCATGTGCTATCGCACGCGCGTGCGTGCCCACACCCATAATTCAAAGCCCCCCACTTGCCCCACCCCCCTGCACATGCGTGCGTGACCCCCCCACCCCCATTTCCCGACTTCCAGTTGGACCAGTAGGCCCATTTTTTGCCCTCCCCAGGCTCCAGAGGCTTTCTTGGAGCTTGGGGAGGGTGAAAACGCTCCCCCCTGCCACCCCGGAGACTCTCCGGAGGCCAAAATTGCCCTCCCAGAGCCTCCACGCGAGCCAAAAATTAGCTGGCGGGCACGCACATGTGCACTGGAGCTGAGGTAGGGCAACGGCTCGCGTGCCAGCAGATATGGCTCCGCGTGCCACCTGTGGCACCCGTGCCATAGGTTCGCCATCACTGGCTTAGATGATGAAGGGACCATCTAACAATTATGGGAATAAAAAATTGGTCAACCTAAAATTTAATGTTCATTTTTGTCATATCAGACTGCACTGTTTTTCTCTCAAAGGATGACCCAACAAGTCACAGGGTTGTCTAGTTATTGTTATTATTATTCTCTGTTCACAACAATGTGAAGTCAAAGCTGCCAGTTCTTTTGCTGGTGTTGACCTTCATATGCATTGAGTTTTTTCCAAGAACCTAGGGTTTACATTTATTATTAGAGTTGGAAGGGACCTTGTAGGTCATCTAGTCCAACCCCCTGCTCAAGCAGGAGTTCCTACACCATTTGAGAAAGATGGCAGTCCAGTCTCTCCTTGAAGGTCGCAAGTGTTGGGGCTCTCACAACCTCCGCTGGCAAGCTGTTCCACTGGTTGATCGCTCTCACCGTCAGAAAGTTTCTCCTCACTTCCAGGTTGAATCTCTCCTTGGTCAGCTTCCATCCATTATTCCTTGTTTGGTTTTCTGGTGCCATAGAGAACAGCCTGTCCTCCTCCTCTCTGTGGCATCTCCTCAAGTATTGGAACACTGCTATCATGTCACCCCTGGTCCTTCTCTTCACCAGACTGGCCAAGCTCAGTTCCTGCAACCACTCTTTGTATGTTTTATTTTCCAGACCCTTTATCATCCTGGTTTCTCTCTTCTGCACTTTCTCTAGAGTTTCAATGTCTTTTTTGTAGCGTGGTGACCAAAACTGGATGCAGTACTCTAGGTGTGGTCTGACCAAGGCTTTATAGAGTGGTACTAGTACCTCTCTGGTCCTTGATTGTATCCCTCTAGTTATGCAGCTCAGGACTGCGTTGGCCTTTTTGGCTGCTGCTCCACACTGCTGGCTCATATTTAGATGGCTGTCTACCAGAACTCCGAGATCCCTCTCGCAATCGCTGCTATTGAGTGTGGTTGAGTTTGTATGTGTATTTTTGATTCTTCTTACCTAGGTGTTGTAAAGTATCAGTATAGTGGCAGCCATGACACTTCTTGTCACCTGACATATAGTATATGTGCAGATGTGCAGATTTTCTAAGTGCCATCCAAGATTTTTGGTATGGCATTCAGTGTGCCGATAACCACTGGGACTACCACAGCTGGTTTATGCCTTAATTGTCAGGGTTCCAAGTAATAGATCCATCGCAAGCAAAACTCCGAGGCAGGTAGATGCCTCAAAGAATAACTTTATTGGAAATATCATATTGGCACATATCTGGTGAAAATCGACTCTGAAGGTTCCCGTGGTTTTCACCTAATTAAAAGTGAAAGTCTCCCCCCCCCCAATCCCAAACCCCAAACAATTAGTCACATGGCCCAATCAAGGCAACGTCCACTGGTCTGGTGACATCACTCCTCGTTCCTCCAGCCAGTTGTGAGAACGTCCTTGGTTCCCAAGAGAAAATATTTTGACTACACAACCCCAGCTATCTCTAATCCCCCTTCCCTATCCCTCAGCTCCAGTGTGGCAGCACTGAAGCTCCAAGATGGCTTCGGCCAGGCTAGCTTCAGGGTTGACATTAAACTTTCAATTTCAGTTTTCAGATCTTAATACTTTCTGATTTTCTCCAATCCTTTGTCTTCTATTCTACTACCACTTAGTGTTGCCGCATCAATTATTCACACTTTATTCTTTTCAACCACAATTAGATCTAATATGTTATTAACCAAGACCTTATTAGTTTGCATTTGCAAATAAAAAAAAAATGGAAACGGGCGTGCAAGATTTAAAAAAAGAAAAGAAAAAAGCAGTGACTTCTCATTCCTCTCAGTGCAGAAAAATACTAAATAGAGTTACAGCCTTAAACTTTTTCTTTGCATTTTTAGTAACTACAAGCCATTTCTATAACTACAAGATTAATCCAGTCCTCAAGACGTACAGCCAAAGTTGCTTTCCCCCCTTCTATTTCAAGCAGAAAGTCGGAAACAATTTGTAAATGGGAAAAAGTGGATAAAGTCTTTGTTTAAAAGATGTCCACCAAGTCCAGTAGTTTTTCCATCCATTCTTCCATTGTGGGAAATAACATCTTTCCACTCATGCATTTTAAATTTTCAATACTGTCAGCATATATAATGATAGTTTGCCTTCAAGCTCCTTGCTTAACAACCCTAAATCTGCGGTGGCGCAGTGGTTAGAGGGCAGTACTGCAGGCTACTTCTGCTGCCTGCCGGCTGCCTGCAATTTGGCAGTTAAAATCTCACCAGGCTCAAGGTTGACTCAGCCTTCCATCCTTCCGAGGTGGGTAAAATGAGGACCCAGATTGTTTGGGGGCAATAGGCTGAACTCTGTGAACGGCTTAGAGAGGGCTATAAAAGCGCTGTGAAGCGGTATATAAGTCTAAGTGCTATTGCTAAAGGGAAAAGTTATAATTTCAGTTTTATATTCTTTTTAAAAATCTTATCATGAGATCTAGCTTAATTGGCTCCCACCCTTGTGGTTGTTGTGGTTTGATGTTCATCGTGTTTATTCTGAAATTTAATAGTCATAGTCAAACATGGCTTACCCACTGTTTCGTAATCTTTGACTCCCTCCTGTGGTCAAAGAGCAGATCTTTTAAATAACACACCAATTTAGCCAATCAGGCTCAATCAAAATCAGAACTTTTCATTCTCCCACAACAAGCGCCTCAGAGTCACAAGTATAAATTGCATTATCAAACAAAAATGGCTGACTGTATGATCTACTGCTTCTTCTGTCTCTTTGCACAACCTGCACTTTGAATCATTCGATGATTTTTTTTAATGCTGGCCTTGATTGCATTACTTCAAATCGGTTGTTTTCAAGCAGACAAAAATCAAGCCTTCAGTTCCTTCCTTTTTAAATGTTCCATTTGTAAGCCATTTCCAGGTTTTATCTTTATCCACTTTCCAATTGATCTTTATAGATATTGACCATATAATGTTTTTCCTTGCTAGCATGCTGTTCTTTTTATTACATTATTTTGATATTCATGTCTTGTTTTCTGCGTATCCGTAAGTTCCAATTTTTAATTGTATCAATGCTTGTTCTTGGCCATCTTTTATGTAATCAGTCAAAGCATGCTTAATTAATTTGACACTTTGACTTAAAGTAAAACTCTGCCTTGATTTCTGTAAGGCAAGTATAAACTATCAGTATCAGTACAAGGATGTAATGCATAATGAATTGTCAGTAGCTTTCTTGTTTTTTGGTCCAAAGTGTCCAGCTAATGTCCAATTAACAATTCCAGCAGTGTGTCATCTCACAGCTATGGCCCAGTTATAGGTGACTTTGATAGTGTTTCCAACTTCAATTTTGTCTTTAGCACTTTTTTCATTCTTTGGATGTATTTTGCACCAATCGCATTTTAACTTGTCAATGCTTGGTGTTATTTGGGTATAAAATACCCAGATACTTGTAAGCTTCACCTTGATGGCTCCTGTTGGTTTTGCCGTTTGACTTTTCAATTCCATTACTATTTGTGAATTTACTCCAATGTATTGCCATTGTCACAAATTTATCTAGGCTAAATTCCACTGCCATGTGCTAAATATTTTTACAGTATTTGTTAATGGCTGGATTTTGATTTCTGATTTTCCGTCAGATCATCCATATATAAAGTGACCAGATTTATTTATTTTTAAGCGGGACGGGGGGGGCCGCCTGGGCGCCGCCATTTGTTTTGCCCTCTGCGCATGCGCAGAACGCTGCGCATGCGCAGAGGGCAAAACAGCAAATGTCGGCGTCCAGGTGACAGGCCCTTCGGGAGCCCGCCTCCCCTTCGGGAGGCCTTTCCTCGCCTCCCGCCTCCCCTTCGGCCGGGCTGGCAAGCAACGAACGGGAGGCGGGAGACGGGGAAAGGAGGCAGCCGGCAGCTTACCTGCTCCAGGCATCCAAGCGCCGCGGTCTCCTGGTCGCCCGCCCGGCCCCAGGGCAACGGCGGCAGCGAGGCGACGGGGGGAAGAAAGGGGAGGGGGATGAGGAAGGGCTGTTTGCGCCGCCGGAGGGGCCGCTCGTGATTTCAAAGCGGCGACGGCTCCTCGTCCCTCACCCCTCCCAACAGCAGCGGCGCCTCCGAGGGCGGGGCTAGGGATGGGGTGGGGGAAGGAGAGGAGGAGCAGCCTCCCTTCCCCCTCCCCCCAGCAGGCAGCCGCCTCGCTGGAATTCCGCCCGACTTGCTTCCGGTACCTCTCTTTTGCTTCCCCTCTAAGGTGACCAGACGTCCCGCTGTTTCCGCATTCTTTTCAAAAAAAGCGGGACTTTTTGAAAAGAATGCGGGACGCGGGACACAGGCTTGAAAAGCGTGTCTGTCCCGCCAAAAGTGGGACGTCTGGTCACCTTATCCATATAAAGCAAATGTGAGATTATATTAGCATATTTTTTTTTGCTGTTTGGTAGCCAAGATTTGTTTTCTTCAATATCACTGAAAGTGGACCACAGCAATGATAAATATCAAGGGTGATAATGAGTCACCTGGAAGATGCCTCTCCTAAATTTGACAAGCCCATATTTTTCATTTCCAACCACCAATTCTAGCTTTCACTCCTTCATTATTTAATACTAGCGTACCCGGCCACACGTTGCTGTGGCTCAGTCTGGTTAAATGGAAAAGAAAGAAAAGAGAAAGTGCACTTTTCTAATATGTTTAATTGCACAATGCTTGTGGGTATACAATATTTTTTGTTGTTCCATTGTCTGTGCAGATATAGAGATTGTCTGGTTTGCCGACTCTAGAACATGCAACATATAATTGTCCATGTGAGAAGCAATCCGTGTCTAGATATAAACCACACAATTCTAAAGATTGGCCTTGAGCTTTATTGATGGTGATTGCAAACACCAATCGAATTGGGAATTGCAATCTCTTAAATTGAAATAGCATATCCGTTGGAATTGCAGTATGTGCAGTGGCATCCCTGGCTGGTTGCCTGGGTATTTATAGATGTCAACGTGTTTTTCTGACAGGAAGCCATTGGGAGGGGCCTTTCTTCCCCCTACTCCCATGTCCATCATCCCTGCCCTCTCCCTTCCCCCTCCCATGCGCTCCTCTTTCCCGCTCTTTCTACGATCCTGACACTTTTCCCAAATCCACCAGGGGGTGCCATCTGCCTCAGACAGGGAACCATTGAGAAGGGCCTTTCTTCCCCCTACTACAATGCCCATCATCCCTGCCCTCTCCTTTCCCCCTCCCATGCGCTCTAGGATGCTGCACTCACTCTCCTTAATGGCCCAGGCCTTCCAGAGTTATGCTGCAACACACACACAAACACACACACACACCGAGGGGTGCTAGGGGTGTCTTACCCCCACAGTATTTGTTTCCAGAGGGTAAGTCATTGATGTACCAAGTTTTGTTAAAATTGCTCGAGCCGTTCCAGAGTTATGGTAGAACATACATCCATACAGTATAATGTGTGTTGCTTTTACGTGCAACAGATGGCGCTTACCTGTCACAGGTGTGACATCTATATAACAGTAGCTATATAAAAACATGCACGTATTTGAATGCAACGTTGTGTCAAAATTTCAAAGCAATCGGTGAAGAACTTTCGGAGATTTAAGATTTTGAACAAACAAACATTTACATTTTTATTTATATAGATTATTTGTCCCCCCAACCTGGCTCTTCATACGTCCAGCAATATATTCCTCATTCCTATGAATTCATCCATCTTGCAGCTGGTTGTCCTCTTCTCTTTCCTTCCACTATTCCTGGCATTATAGACTTCTCAAAAGAGCTAGGCCTTCACCCATGATGCTCAAAACATAGCTACAGCCTGGTCACTTGTACTTCAACTAAGAACTTTGGGTGGATTTATTCTGTGATATATTTTTTAACTATACATGGTATTTTCAGGAGTCTTATCCAACTTCAACATTTGAAATCTTCAATATCTCTCTTTCCTACTTCTTCAAAGCCAAACTTTCACAGAGTATTACAGGGAAAACCATTGCCTGCACATTTCTGATTTTTGTATGTGTAGCTAACTTTTCTATATGTGTAGCATCTTGATATTTTTTATCCAGATCTTTCATGATTGCCCTACCCATTGCTAGTCTTCAATGCATTTCTTGATCAGTACTTCCTTTGTTGAAAGTAGAGCTACTTCAATATCTTCGTTGTCAGTTCTACAGCTGGTTTTTCTGTCTGTTATCATTAATTTGGTCTTCTTTGTACAGAATTTCATTTTAGTTCAATTATTTCACTTTATTCCTTAACTTTTAATACTGACTTTTATTATTAAAGCATGCATATCCTTTACACTTTTAGCTATCAGTGTAGTGTCATCCACATAGCAAAAGTCATCGCTATATCTTCCTCCAATTGTTAAACCACACTCATTTTCTTGAGTTTGAGCCGCGGTGGCGCAGTGGTTAGAGTGCAGTACTACAGGTTACTTCTGCTGACTGCCCGCTGACTGCAATTTGGCAGTTCGAATCTCACCAGGCTCAAAGTTGACTCAGCCTTCCATCCTTCCGAGGTGGGTAAAATGAGGAACCAGATTGTTAGGGGCAATATGCTGACTCTGTAAACCATTTAGAGAGGGCTGTAAAGAACTGTAAATCTAAGTGCTATTGCTCTTGCTATCTTCTTCAATTCATTTTCCCTTGTGATCAGGCGTAAATGTATATAAGATATACAGGTAATCTTCAATTTATGAAGTTACGACCAAACCAGAAAAATATTACAAGATTCGTATTTGAGGTTTGACAGGAGGGGAGCCCTCTGCAAAATGTGACAAAATTTTGGGCACTTGGCAACACAATTTTGCAATGTCCTGTGGTCACATGAAGGTGTTTTATAATGATTTTGCAAAAACCTGGCACTTACTTCCAGTTTTTGGCAAACCCACACCTATAGCAATAGCACTTAGACTTATATACCGCTTTACAGTGCTTTACAGCCTTCTCTTTTATGATCTTGTACAAATAAAATAATTTGACAAAAATGATGTATTTTGGCATTTAATAGTCAGGCAAAAATAACAAAAACTTTCTATCCCCAATGTTAAATGAGGATTTTATTATATATTATTTCCCTTCTCCTAGGATTTTTGGGTAGGCATTTTCCATCCATTTCATTACTGGTTTGGTCTGTCAAGAGAGGTTAACCAGACCTGGAAGTGGTTCGATGGCACAGAGTTTAAAAATCAGTAAGTGTGTTTTATTCATTTGTTTGTTTATGGGACTTATGGGACTTATAGAACTGTTTACCTATTCAAGCATTTATATCAGGGGTGGGTTCCTCCCGGTTCAAAGCAGTTCGCCCGAACCGGTAGTGACCCGCTGGTGACGTCATGATGACGTCACCAAACTGGATTGGTCGGTGCCGGTCCGTGGGCGCCGCCACCTTTTTTTTGCATTTTTTTTAAAAAAAATTCCTTCTGAGCATGCGCAGAAGCCGAGTTCCGGCACTGTGCATGCGGTCGCCATCTTTTTTTCAGTTGTGTTTTTTAAAATTATTATTATTTTTTTGATTTTTCATTATTGCGTATGCGCGCGCAGCGTGCGCACACCCCCACGAGGCGCAACGTGGGAGGGAGCGAACCAGCAGTGAGGTAAGTTGGAACTCACCCCGGTAAGAACTCACCCCTGCACACCGGGAGAGCATACGCCGCCACTTGAATAGGTATTTTGCTTGGGCACATTCCATGGGAAGGGCTCTTGTCCCTTTCGGTTGCTCGGGGACCAGAGCCTACTGGCTCCAAATCTTAACTCTCCCGGCAGCTTGAGGGAAGCAACCAGAAAAAGAAGCCGGCCTACAAATGGTATTTTTCTATACCGATCACAACTAAAAGTGCCCTGTCCAGAGTTTGAGCTCACAGGCTGATCTCGGAAGAACTCTTTGCTCCCCTGAACGTCTTTTCAGGCTAAATCCACGAGGTTTCAGACGCTCAGATCCTACGAGCAGGAAGCCTTTGCACGGTATGTAGTATGCTCCTTATGCGGCGGGGAGGGGGATCTAGCATAGATCATCTCCCCTGTGTGCTGGATCTCAGGATCCTTCCGGGCCTCTGAGGAATAGTATGCAGCCAATTCGTGTGAGCGATGGCTGGGGATTTTGGGAATTGTGGTCTGTATTACTAGCGAATGGTGAAGGCCATCTCAACCCTCAGCACCGCTCCGAGAATCGTTCTCTCTAGAAATGGTGTGTGTGTGTGTGTGTGTGTGTGTGTGTGTGTGTGTGTGTGTGTGTTCAGAAAGCAATGCAGATCCATGGCAAAGTAGCCGAAGGCCTTGTGGGAAGATTGGGATCTTTCTTTCCTCACCCCAGATCTTTTGATGAAGAAGGGGGTTGCTGAGATCAAGACACATCTTTAGAGGGGCAGCGCCCTGAGATCTTTCACTTAGGAACTGGGGATCCACTGACTGCATTGTTAGAGGGCAGGCCCATTTCAGAGAACCTCTGGCAGCTTATTCTTCAACTCCAACCATTCATTCGGAAAGGTTTCCTTGTGTGAGCTAAGCCAAATTTCCTGCACACTAACTAGCCCACACCAGCGAGCGCTAACCCGAGACAGCGGCAGTAGGCTCAGCTGCTTTAGGGAAAAGCGTGACCGCTTCTTTTCAAGCCTCAACCATAAGGGCTAGAAACGTGGCTTTTAAAAAAAAGAGAGCAATCAAACGCTCACTTGCACTCGCAGCGCAAATTGGGGGGGAAGATGCTGGGGAGGGGGGGAGGAGAAGGCTGCCCCAGTCACATGACCATCAAGCCACACCCACAAAATAAGCCACACCCACAGAACCGGTAGTAAAAAAAATTAGAACCCACCCCTGATTTATATGCATCACATTTCATCTTGAGTGGCTGAAAGAATAATAAGAATCAAGATAATTTTTGGCTAATCTTTTTTCCTCAAAATATAAGACACAGAAAGGGAAGGGGGGGAGAAAATTGATCAGGCAATGGTATGTAACATCTGGTGGTCCCTGCACTGCTGGCCAGCTGTGATGGACTGAGAAATTCAGGATGGCTGAGATGATACACCATCTCCAAGAACAAATGGTTTATTTATTTATTCTTATTTATTTATTTATTTTGTCAAGCATGTATATGATTACAAACAAAGTATAAACAAAGTATAAACATGATTGTGAATATATAAAAAATACAAGCATGGTTATAAGTACAAGAAATTTTACGAATACATGGGAACATTAGGACAACGTAGGCACGATGGTGCGCTTATGCATGCCCCTTACAGACCTCTTAGGAATGGGGTGAGGTCAACGGTAGAAATTTTGGGGGGTTTGGGGAAGAAAGCACAGAGTCAGGTAATGTATTCCAGGCATTGACCACTCTGTTGTTGAAGTCGAATTTTTTGCAATCAAGTCTGGAGCGGTTTACATTAAGTCTGTATCTATTGTGAGCTCGTGTATTGTTGCGGTTGAAGCTGAAGTAGTCATTGACAGGTAGGACATTGTAGCAGATAATTTTGTGTGCTACACTTAGGTCAGATTGAAGGTGGCATAGTTCTAAATTTTCTAGGCCCAAAATTTCAAGTCTAGTGGCATAAGGTATTCTGTTTCGAACGGAGGAGTGTAGTGCTCATCTCGTGAAATATCTCTGGACATTCTCAATTATATTAATGTCTGATATGTAATGTGCAGGGGTGGGTTCAGACCGGTTCGGACCACTTCGCCCGAACCGGTAGCGACCCGCTGGTGACATCATGATGACGTCACCAAACCGGATCGGTCGGTGCCAGTCCGTGGCTGCTGCTTTTTTAAAAAAAAATTTTTAATTTTTTTAAAATTTCCGGGTTTTTTTTGTTCTTCTGTGCATGCGCAGAAGCCGAGTTTCTGGCACTGTGCATGCATCGCCATCGGAGCTCCTTTTGAAGTGGGTTGCAAACAAGGTGCAAAGCAGCTCTCGAAGAGAACCAAGTGGGTGTGGCACACCCAGAGCTGCCGCTTCTTTGCAACAGCCGAGTATGGAAGAGGTGCCTCTTCCGTCCTCGGCTGTTGCGAATAAGTGGCGGCTTTGGCCGCCGCCATGCCTGCTTCATTCTCCGGTCCCTCTCCTTCCCTCACTTGGCTGCTACTGCTGGAGTGCTGCCAGGACAAGTGTGTATGTGTGTATGGGGCATGGACCATTCGGCACTGAGGTAGAAGCAGCCGCAGCAGCGGGGAAAGCGAGGCTTCTTTGCCAGCCTCCCAGCTGGCAAAACAGAAATTTTCGCCGTGGCTGGGGGGGGGCATGGCCTGAGGCAGGGAGCGGCTCGCCCGGGTGGCTGCTGCAAAAGCCATGGGAGGAGCGACCCTTCTCACCTCTGATGGGCCTTCCCCGCTGTTGCAGCTGCAGCACCCTGCTCCTGCTGGTGCTGAGGTAGAAGCAGCCATGGTGGTGGGGAAAGCTAGACTTCTTTGCCAGCCTCCCAGATGGCAAAACAAATTTTTGCCTGTTCTGTGGGCATGGCTAGGTGGGGGTCATGTGACTATGGGTGTGGGCATGAGTGAAGTCAAGTTGGCCGTGCCCACTCAGTCACATGATCACCAAACCACACCCACAAAATAAGCCACGCCCACATAACCGGTAGTAAAAAATTTGGAACCCATCCCTGGTAGTGTGGGTTCCAGACAGATGAGCTGTATTCAAGTGTTGGTCTACCAAATGTTTTATATGCTCTGGTTAGAAGTACAGTATTACCAGAGAAGAAGCTACGCAAGATTAGGTTACCCACTCTTAATGCCTTCTTAGCAATGCTGTTGCAGTGGGCTCTGGCACTTAGATCATTAGAGATGAGTACTCCAAAGTCCTTTACTGAGTGAGGATCATCAACAAGGTTGTGATAATCCAGTTTGTATTTTGTGTTTTGATTATTTTTGCCAATGTGTAAAACTGAGCATTTGTTGATTGAGATTAGAAGTTGCCACTTGTTTGACCATTCTGATACATAGTCAAGGTCTTTTTGAAGGGTTGTAGTATTGTCGGTAGTGTTGAATAGTTTTACATCATCTACGAAGAGGACGCAGTTGCTTTTTATAATATTACAAATGTCATTTATGTAAAGACATTTATGTAAAGAATAAAGAGAGTTGGTCATAAAACGCTGCCTTGGGGAACACCGCTGTTAACAGGTACAGGGTTTGATAAAGCAGTTCCTGTTTTGACCACTTGTTGTCTGTTTGACAGAAAAGCAGTTATCCATTTGTGCAGGGGTCCAGAAATGCCATAAGATTTTAGTTTTAGAAGTAGTTTGTCGTGTACTACTGAGTCAAAGGCTTTGCAGAAGTCTATGTACATTGCATCTATTGCTTTGCCCTGATCGAGTTGTGTAGTCCATATGTTTTTACAGTGTAGAAGTTGCAGATTGCAGGATAATTTTTTTCTGAAACCAACTTCTTTGTGAGAGAGTAGGTTGTTTGTCTCTAAGTGAAGGGTAATGGATTGGTTAATGATTGATTCCATGACTCTTGCCAATTTTGATATTTTTGTAAGCAGGGAGAAGCAGCCCAGATGGTCATAAAATTGAAGGGTTCCCCCCCCAAAAAGGCGCTTTCTATAAGGCAGTATTTTTCAGACTGGGTAACTTTAAGAACTCTTCAAGGATTCTCCAGTGAACCATGCTGGCTGGGAGATTCTGGGAGTTGAAATCCACCTAACTCCTTCCAAGAATGAGATATGCCTCCAAATGAATGCTTTCTGCTTTGTGTGTGTGTGCATGTGTGTATTTATTTGCCCTCCAGCCATGCTTCAAGAGTCCCCTCGGGGAGTGGGACAGCATATAAATTTCATTAAAATAAATAAATAAATAATAAATAATCCCTTAGGACCAGGTTACCTTCGGGACCGCATTTTGCCTCATACTTCCCTTCGACCGGTCAGGGCCCACAGAGTGGGTCTCCTCCAGGTCCCGTCAGCCAAACAATGCCGGCTGGCGGGCCCTAGGGGGAGGGCCTTCTCTGTGGGGGGCCCTGTGCTCTGGAACCAACTTCCCCCAGAGACCCAAACCATCCCCACCCTGCTGGCCTTCCGAAAAGCCGTCAAGACATGGCTCTTCCTGCAGGCAGGGGGTAGAGACTAGTCCATCTGAGCTCTCCCCCGGGTATGTCTGGTTGGTGAATATTTTTTAACTGTTCAATTTTTTAACTTTTTAACTTGGTTTTTAATTACTGTTTATTATCTAGTGTTCTTGTATATTGCTGTACGACGCCCTAAGTCCCTCGGGAGTAGGGCGGCATATAAGAACAAATAAATGAATCAATGAATCAATGAATCAATGAATCAATGAATCAATCAATCAATCAATCAATCAATCAATCAATCAATCAATCAATCAATCAATCAATAAATAAATAAATAAATAAATAAATAAATAAATAAACCTGCAGACAGGTTTGTCAGACAAAACTAACTCCAGACTCCACAATCAATTTGATCCAGTGCACCCTGGAGGCTCAATGTTGGCTGATGTTCTCTATGCTCTAAATCTGGGAATCTTCTTGGAAAGGTCATTCCTGCAATGCTAATTTCTGCCCTCAGTTGCCACTCTCCAGCAAACAGTAACTCCGTGTTCTTTTTGCAGGTTTCCAGTGCGAGGAGAAGGCTTCTGTGCATATCTAAATGGAAAAGGGGCTGATAGCACCTTGTGTTCCATGGAGAAACTTTTTCTCTGCAGCCGGCCAGAAAGTTGTAGGATAACTGGATATCAACCTCATCCAAAGAAGGAATTCTTGCCTTGACTAGTATTCATTGGAGGAGCATATGTTTGTAGTCTCTCCTGGCACATCCAGATTTGCTACTGACCATACAGTCTTCAGTTGTAACCCCGAGAATGCATATTCAGATCCTATCTTAACAAAGCTATTCTGGATCTTCTGGGGAATTTCACATTTCCATGTAACATCCATGTTACATCATTCTGTTATGTTTTTATATGTGTAATATTTTCATCTCTCTTGTGCTCCTCCTACATCATCTTCTAAGAAGGTGAGAATTACAGTACATCAAGATGGACAGCTGACAGATTGGACCTACATTGGTATTGAAATCCTAGCTTTTTCCCTAAGCATTTGGGTTGGGGGTGCGTGGGGAGATGAGCACTGCTACTGTTGGTTAATACTAAATTAATAGTTTATCCTTGGGCACAAGTACTGTAAATAGTTATGTTTGGGACGGGTGTTTGTTTTTAATCTGATAATGACTACTTCAGCTTCAACCACAACAATACACGAGCACACAATAGATACAAACTTATGGTAAACCGCTCTAAACTTGATTGCAGAAAATATAACTTCAGTAACGGAGTTGTCAATGCCTGGAATGCACTACCAGAGAATGTGGTTTCTTCCCCAAACCCCCAAAACTTTAACCTTAGATTGTCTACTCACCCCATTCCTAAGAGGTCTTTAAGGGGCATGCATACATTTTTTTTGTTGCAAGATTGTGCCATTTATTTATTTGTTTATCTATCAAATTTGTGTAGTTATACAATTTGGGATGAACACCCTTTGAATGGTGTGGGAGTATATACAGATTTCTAGAGAAAACAATTGCAGACTACAGGAACCATTTGCACTACTCAGGTGACCCTGAGAACACAGATAAACCTCCAAGTGCTTCAATGACCTCTAAAAGGATGCAAATGTCCAGCTGTCTGCAAGGAATATAAATCCTTCCATTCCCCACTATCCTGTCAGAGCTGAAGAAGCTTCTTGGATGAAAAACAAAACTTCAAAGAAAAAACAAGGAAGTCCAGTTGCCTCCTGAAAAAGCACCTTTGGGACAATCATGTCCTGGATGACTGAGGATCTCTACAGACTTTTAGTTAATACCGGTCTTTTTCTCTTGTTTGTTTTCAGTAAAAAAAAGCCTGTACTTTATTTTGCTTTTTTTTTCATTTTCATATACATTTTTTAAATAAAGATAAATTAACCCTAATCCCAAACAACCCTTTTCATGACCTTTCATGACTCTTTTCATATTTTGCCTAAATAGTTCTTGTCATTCTGTATAATGCCTAGGTATTATATACAATGCCTAGGGAAAGTATATAGCTGTGATGGTGAATCTATGGCACGCGTGCCACAGGTGGCACGCAGCACCCTCTCTGTGGACATGTGAGCCATCACCCCAGTTCAGCTCCGCTGCACATGCTCGCACGCCTCCTGCCAGCCAGCCAGTTGTTGGGTCTCTGCTGCACATACGCGGGGAGTGGGACATGTGTGGGGGGATGCGTGCATACACAGGGGGCTGCGTGTGCAGGGGCAGGGCGCATGTGGGAGGCTATGTGTGCATGCGTAAGGTGTGGGGGGGTGCATGTGGGGCATGCGCACATGCACGGGGTGTGGGGTGTGTGCAGGGAACCTCTGCACTCATGCATGGGGGGAAGGTATGTGGGGGCATGTGTTCATGCCCAGGGGTGGGGCATGTGCGAAGGCCATTCATGCATGTGCGGGGTGTGTGTGTGGTGCATGTGGGGGTTGCGTGCATGCGCAGGGGGCTGCATGTGCATGTGCAGGGCACATGCGGGAGGTCATGCGTGCATGCATGGGGTATGTGGGGGCATGCGGGGGGGCATGCGGGGGGCATGCATGCATGCATGGGATGTGGGGTGTGTGCAGGGGGACCAAGCATGCATGCATGGGGGGAACATGCAGGGGGCCACGTGTTCATGCGCAGGGGTGGGACATGTGCAGGAGGCCATGCACCCAAGTGTGGGATGTGAGTGGGGTGCATGCGGAGGGTTGAGTGCATGCACAGGCAGCTGCATGTGCGTGTGCATGGCGCATGTGGGAGGCCGTGTGTGCATGCACGTGGTGTGTGTGTGTGGTGCATGCGGGGGCCTGCACGCACATTCAAGGGGGGGCACATGCACGGGGGCACACACATTGCATTTTTTGGCTAATAGGCCTATAATTTACAGATAGATCTCAAGTACCCTTTTTTAAATGGGCACGATAATAGCTAAGTCCCAGTGCAGTGTGGTCAATATAGGGCAGAGAAACAAGAACCTGGAATCCATCAGTCCATATTCTTTGGTAATACTTTGAGTGTATCAAAGTCATTGCCTGGAGCTTTGACAGGCTTTACAATAGTTGCTTTATAAGGTTTTTTATTTCAGCACTTGTGACGGGCCCAGTTGGGAAGCAGGTTGGCATTGAGCTCTGAAGTCAAATTTGGAAGGCTCTTCTTGTAAATATAATGCTCTGTAATGGTTTTCCCATACAGTTGCAGGTAAAAGGTGGGGACGTGAAAGGGGCCTGTCAATTGAATGAGGAAGTTATCGGGTATCAAAACAGAGTGGAATTTCTGGCTTGAGATGCTGTTATTAATTGCTGCTGGGTAGTCCTAGAGAATTCTCTTTTCTTATTTTGTGAAAGGTGTTTATATTGTTTCTGCAGAAACATACTGTATAATCTTGAATAGAATACTCAGCTGAGGTCTCTTTATAAATGCCCTGATCAGTTTGCTCTTGGCCTCAAAATATTCTGCATCAGACCTGGGCTGGGAGGGAAAAGACTTGGTTTTTTTCTCTTTCGTTGAGATCTCAGTGGAGAGTATTGGCTGAAATAACTGTATTAGTTGGGAAAATTTCTGCAAGGGGGAATTGTCAGATCCCTCTTTATCTGTAGTCGTGGAATGGAGATGGGATACTGTTTCATATAGAAGCAGGTGGGATATTTGCTAAGCTGTTGAGATCATTTGACATGGATCATCCTTAGTTCTAAGTTTGATTCAGATATTGGGATAGGTTCTCTTTCCATAAAACAGTTATCAAATGCATTCATTCGTTTGTTTGTTTGTTTGTATACTTAAGCCTTTACACAATCTGCTTTCTCCTGTTACAGGATATGCTGAAAGTGAAAAGATCAATCTTCAGAATAACAAAATGACCAAATTGGAAGGGAACTTGGAGGTCTACTAGTCCAGCCCTCTGCTCAAGCAGGACACCCTATTTCAGAATACAGAACTATTTCAGAAAAACAATTGTCTAAATCTCTTCTTAAAAGCCTCCAGTGTTGGAACACCCACAACTTCTGTAGAGAAGCTATTCCACTGATTAATTGTTCTAACTCTTAGGAAATTTCTCCTAATTTCTAGGTTGGTTTTCTCTTTGATTAATTTCCACCCATTGCTTCTTGTCCTGCCTTCAGATGCTTTGGAGAGTACATTGACCCCCTCTTCTTTGTGGCAGCCCCTCAAATATTGTAACATTGCTATTATGTCACCCCTCGTCCTTCTTTTCATTAAACTAAGACATACCCAATTCTTGCAACCGTTCTTCATATGTTTGGGCCTCTAGTCCCTAATCATATTTATTGCTCTTCTCTGCACTCTTTCTAGAATCTCAACATCTGTTTTATATTGTGGCAATCAAAACTGGATGCAATATTCCAAGTGCATCCAAGACATTATACAGTGGTACTAACATGTCACGTGATCTTGATTCTATCCAGAGGTGGGTTGCTCCCAGAACTGGTAGTGGGAATTTTTCCCCGCTCGCCGAACCGGGAGTGATCGTCAACTGGCCATGCCTCTGAACTGGCTCTAATGGCTGTGCTGTAAGGTGCTGCCATTTTGTTTTTTGCTTCTGCGCATGCACAGAAGCTGAGTTTTCGGCACTGCGCATATCCATGTGTGTGCACAAAGTGCGCCCATGCGCGCAGCCGCACAGCAGCATGGGAGGAAGCGAACCAGCGGCAAGGTTCTATCCCTCTGTTAATGCAGCCTAGAACTGGGTTGGCTTTTTTAGCAACTGCAGAATACTGCTGGCCTCATATTTAAGTGGCTATCCATCAGGACTCCTAGATCCCTCTGATGGTTACTGCTGTTGAGCCAGGTACCACCTATTCCAGTGATGGCGAACCTTTTTTTCCTTGGGTGCCGAAAGTGCATGCACGCGCGCTATCGCACAGGCGCGAGTGCCCACACCCATAATTCAATGCCTGGGGAGGGCGAAAACAGCCTCCCCCACTCCCCCGGAGGCCCTCTGGAGGCTGGAAATGGCCCGTTTCCCAACTTCTGGTGGGCCCGGTAGGTCTATTTTTCGCCCTCCCCAGGCTCCAGAGGCTTCTCTGGAGCCTGGGGAGGGCAAAAACGCCCTCCCTCATCCCCCCGGAGGCCCTCCGGAAGCCGAAAATGCCCTCCCAGAGCCTCCGTGCGAGCCAAAAATCAGCTGGCCGGCACGCACATGCGCGCTGGTGCTGAGCTAGGCAACAGCTCGCGTGCCAGCAGGTATGGCTCCGCGTGCCACCTGTGGCACGCGTGCCATAGGTTCGCCATCACTGACCTATTCTATATCTGTGCATTTGGTTTTTCTTGCCTAAATGTAGAACCTTACCTTTTCCACCATTGAATTTCATTTTGTTGCATAGTGCCCAATGTTCAAGTCTGTCAAGATCCTTCTGTATCTTAAGCCTATCTTCTGGAGTGTTGGCTATTCCTGCCAGTTTGGTGTCATCTGCAAATTTGATGAGTTCCCCATCTATCCTGTCGTCCAGGCCAAGATAATCATAAATGGGGACATGACTAAACCATTTGAAATATCAAAAGGAGTCCGACAGGGATGTCCACTGTCACCTCTGCTCTTTATTTTAACCTTAGAAATATTATTAAATATAATTAGAGCTAATTTGAACATTAAAGGGACTAAAGTCAGAAACGAGGAATACAAGCTGCAGGCCTTCGCCGATGACCTGGTTTTCTTCTTGGAGGACCCACTGGAGACAGGACAAACATTGATTAAAAATATAGAAGAGTACAGTGTTAGGACTCTGTCCAAATGGTTGAGTTGGTAATATATAAACAAGCCAACAATATAAGTTTGTATATATTGAAGTAATATAGCTTTAAAATGTTTGCTATATTCTGATTGGCTGTAGTGTTGCAATTTGCCATAAGAGGGAGCTAGAGATCATGGTTATCTCTCTCTGCTGATTCATTCGTTATTGACTCTTTGACTGATATAGTGAGCTCTGTGTAATGCTCTGTTACTCTATGATAGTTTGATGTGTTTGTAAGCTGTAATCTTTGTTTGATGTGTAAGACAAAGACAGGCTGGTAAGAAGATTATTGTACTTCTTGATATTGACTGACTTGAACATATATGACCTGGACTGTTTATTTGGACTGTGCTATTTCTAAAAGTAAACACTATATGCACTTTAACATATCTGTGTATATGACTGGATAATTACTCATATTTACTGGATATCTACTGCAATTCCACATTTCTACGTGCATGTCCTTGATAACTCAAGAGTTGCTCTGCACACACCTTAACATACGGGGAGGTGGCAGGCCTGAGAATCAACAAACAAAAAACTAAACTATTAATCAAGAATATGACAGCAAACCAAAAGGAAAAGTTGGAAGAAAATCTGGGTCTACAATGTACAAAAAAAATTAAATATTAGGGGATTAATTTGACCAATAGATGTTCCTCCATTAAGGACGATAACTATATGAAATTAGTACACCAAATAAAAACCGAATTAGAAAAATGGGGAAAACTGCAGTTATATTAGGACGAATAGCGATGGTCAAGATGAATATCCTACCAAAATTCCTATACCTTTTCCAAACATTACCCATAAAATTAGACACTAAATTTTTTACCAATTTGAACAAAATTACTCTAAAATGTATATGGCAAGGTAAAAAGCCAAGAATTAAATTAATTAATTTACAAGATAATAGGAGCAGAGGTGGCTTTGGACTCCCTGATTGGAGATTATATTACAGAGCAGCCTCGTTGGCCTGGTTAAAGGAATGGATAAACTTGAGAAACAGGCAGATATTGTTACTAGAGGGCCATGACCTGCAGAAGGGATGGCATGCTTACTTATGGGACACAGAAAACAAACCGCAGAGATATTTTCATAGACATCTAATTAGAGATTCCCTGTTAAAGAATTGGCATGAAATAAAAAGAAAACACTACCTGAAAATTCCCAACTGGCTGTCCACTATGGAGGCTATGATATATCCAAATATAGTAGACATAACTAAAATGATTAAATACAGAGATATATTGGATGCATCTGGAAAACTAAAAAGTAGGGAAGAATTGGCAAAAGAAGGCATAAAGATTGATTGGTGGCCCTATCTTCAAATACAATCGAGGTATAAAAAGGACATAGAAGGAATTGGCATTGATATGGAAACTAAACAATTAGACAAACTTCTGACGGGTCCAGAAGAAAAAATTATTTCCAAATTATACAACAATTTGCTAGAATTTGATAGAGCCAAGGACATAGTGAAGGGGCCAATGATCGCATGGGCAAAGAATGTTGGACACAATATACACTTGGCTGACTGGGAGCAAATCTGGAACAGGAATTATGAAATAACAAAATCAGTATCATATAAAGAAAACCACTATAAAATGTTTTAGCACTGGCATTTGGCCCCAACACGATTATACTTAAAATATACTCAAATTCAAATTCGGCCTTCTTCCATATGTGGTGTTTATATCCTGAAGCGAAAAAGTATTGGATCAAAATACATAACTGGTCCAGGATATAACAGAAATAACTGTAGAATATACTCCCAAACTTTTGTTATTAGGCATAATCAAAAGACAACATCCCAAAAATATTAAATATCTAATATTGCATATTACGACAATGGCCAGGATTGTGTATGTACAATATTGGAAGGATCCCCAAATACCTATGGAAAATATGATAATGAGGAAAATATATGACTGTGCTGAAATGGATAAATTAACCACCGAATTAAAAGGATATTATGATGTATGGACAAAATGGTATAATTGGACTAAAAATAGGAAATTGAAGAGGCAATGCGGGACGAGGACGCAAGATTAGACAATATGGAAAAACGATGTATAAGTTGCATAAATACAATAATAATGTGTATATATGGCTGTAGATCTGCTTTAAAATGTTATATTTAAAACGCAAAAATCAATACAAATATGCAAAAAAAAAGATGTCCACCAAGTCCAATAATTTTTCCATCCATTCTTCCATTGTGGGAAATAATATATCTTTCCATTCATGCATATTAAATTTTCAATACTGTCAGAATATATAATGACAAAATTTTCCTTCAAGCTCTTTGCGTCCAAGTTTTGGCCACATAAAAGGTATTGCCCATGGACAGATTTTGTCTTTCCTTTTTTCTCCTACATCAACATGGGTATGACTTCTTTGGGGGCTCTTAGGGGGCTGTAGTCAGCCTATTGGGGGGGCTGCAGACTAATTGGCTTTAAATTGTTCCAAGTGGGGTCAGATGTATTCGTGGAGAAGACACAATAAAGGGAGACCGCTCTGGGACAGCGTTTCCCAATCTTGCCAACCTTAAGACGGAGGTCCTGGGATGTTCTGGGAGCTGAAATCCCAAATTTTGACAAAATTGGGAAGCGCAACTGGAGGGGCTCTTAGGGGGAGGCTGGAACTCCCACAGAGCACGTTGCCAGGTGGTGGATTGGGGGGGCCCTACCCTAAGGTGACCAGACGTCCCGCTTTTGGCGGGACAGACACCTTTTTCAAGTGTGTGTCCCGCGTCCCGCATTCTTTTCAAAAAGTCCCGCTTTTTTGAAAAGAATGCGGAAACAGCGGGACGTCTGGTCACCTTAATAAGGGGAAGCAAAAGAGAGGTACCGGAAGCAAGTCGGGCGGAATTTCAGAGAGCCGTCTGCCTGCTGGGGAGAGGGGGAAGGGGGGCTGCTCCTCCTCTCCTTCCCCCGCCCCATCCCTAGCCCCGCCCTCGGAGGCGCCGCTGCTGTTGGGATGCGGGGGGTGGGGTGAGGGACGAGGAGCCGGCAGCGCAAACAGCCCTTCCTCGTCCCCCTCCCCTTCCTTCCCCCCGTCGCCTCACTGCCGCCGTTGCCCTGGGGCCGGGCGGGCGACCGGGAGACCGCGGCGCTTGGATGCCTGCAGCTCGTGACAGGTAAGCTGCCGGCTGCCTCCTTTCCCCGTCTCCCGCCTCCCGTTCGTTGCTTGCCAGCCCGGCTGAAGGGGAGGCGGGAGGCGAGGAAAGGCCTCCCGAAGGGCTGCCGGCTCCCGAAGGGGAGGCGGGAGGCCTTTCCTCGCCTCCCGCCTCCCCTTCGGGAGCCGGCAGCCCTTCGGGAGACTGCCTCCCCTTCGGGAGGCCTTTCCTCGCCTCCCGCCTCCCCTTCGGCCGGGCTGGCAAGCAACGAACGGGAGGCGGAGACGGGGAAAGGAGGCAGCCGGCAGCTTACCTGTCGCGAGCTCCAGGCATCCAAGCGCCCTCCCGCCTCCCCCCCCACCTGGACGTCGACATTTGCTGTTTTGCCCTCTGCGCATGCGCAGCGTTCTGCGCATGCGCAGAGGGCAAAACAAATGGCGGCGCCCAGGCGCCCCCCGTCTCGCTTTAAAAAAAAATCTGGTCACTTTACCCTACCCAGTACAGCTTTTATGCTATAATGGTGGGTTGGAGGGAATCAAATACCTCCCATGGACCAACAGGCCTGGTGAGTGGCAGCTGGCTCATCAGTATCGACTGAAGGCAGAGACCATATTGGTCAGAATGGCTTCAGAAGAACATCACATGGTGTGGTGGCAGCCACTTGAACAGCGTGTGCACAGTGGTGTAGAATGCAAAGGGAAGACTACTGCACTATATATTTCCCAGGAAAATGTTAATGGCGGCAAAACCTAACAATGACCCCGAGTACGGGCGTCCCTTAAATGGGGCAGAGGTGCTAAGAATCTCCTGGTCCGCTAGAAGCATGATAAACCCAAAACTATGAATTGGAACGTGGAATCTCAGAAGCCTATATGAATCTGGGAAAACATACAACACTATCCAAGAAATGCCCAAATACAATATCTCTATATTGGGAGTTAGTGAAATGCGCTGTCCTGAAAATGAAATGTGTAGAATAGGAGATTATACTATCTACTATTCTGGTGAAAATAGTAAACACTATCGAAATGGAGTAGCTATAATCATAAACAATATTGTAAATAAATGCATCAAGTCCTTTATTCCTGTAGCTGATAGAGCAGGGGTATCAAACCCAATTTTCATTGAGGGCCACATCAGGATTGTGTTTAACCTCAGGGGGCCGGGGTGGGCATGGCCAGCTCAATATCACTTGTGTTAGGGGCACCTGTGGTCAGTGGTGGGTTCCTAACAGTGCGGTCCACTCTATAGCACCGGTAGCGGCCCGCTGGTGACGTCACAGTACTGGTGCGGTCGGTTGCTGGTGCCTGGGCGCCGCCATTTAAAAAAAAAATTTAATTTTTTTTTTAAATTTTCTTCTGCACTTGCCCAGAAGCCAAGTTTCCGGCACTGCTCATGCACTGCCTTCCTACCCCACAGTGAGTCCAAGCAGGGGAGGATGGCTGAGGGAGCGCGTGAGATGCTGAAAGAACAGGAACTATCTCCATTCCCCTCCCTTCAGTAGTCCGAGAAGCCACAAATGCGCGGTGATGATCTTAGGCATTTTTGCACGTTCGATGCTGAGGGGAGGGGGAATGGGCAGCAGGACCTATCTCAGTTCCCCTCCCTTCAGCAGTCTGAGAAGCCATGCCCACCCGGTCACATGGTGGGCAAGCCACACCCACAAAATAAGCCACGCCCACGGAGTGGTAGTAAAAATATTAGGAACCCGCCCCTGCCTGTGGTGGCCCAAGCACTTTGCCAGCAAAAACAAGCTTCTGAGCTCCATTTTTGGCTGCAATGGCCTCCTGCAACCCTCTGCCAGCGAAAACGGAGCTCAGGAGGGCCACACACTAGGCCCTCCTGAACTCTGTTTTCACTGGCAGAGGCACTGTGGGCCAGTCTTTTGCTGTTTCTGGGGCGGCCTTGCGGGCCAGATCTAAGCACCCTGCAGGCCGGATCTGGCCCCCGGCCCTTGAGTTTGACACCTCTGCAATAGTGATGACGATCCAAATAAATAGTACTCCAGTAAATATGGATGTTATACAATTTTACCCTCCCACAGCTGATAGTGATGAGGAGGATTTAGAGAAGTTCTATGAAGATATAAGCAGTGTACTGAAAACCCTAAAAAGTAATGATATCACAATACTCATGGGGGACTTCAATACAAAAGTGGGAGAAGGAAGTGATGCTCCTGTAGTTGGAAACTTTGGCTTAGGAACCAGAAATGGTAGAGGTGACAGATTTGTAGACTTCTGCAAGGAACATAGGCAATGTGTGATGAATATTTTTTTTCAAGTTGCCAAAAAGTCGCCTCTACACTTGGAGATCACCAGCAGATACATGAAATAATGTACCAAGGAATCAAATTGACTATTTTACAATAAACAGCTGAAATTAAAAAGGATGAAGAACCCGAATCCTGCTAAACCAAGAATTGACAGTGATTTCATCATTAAACATGGAGGTAAGATAAAAGAAGAACTAGAAATTCATTTAAGAGAAACCAACAACCTGAATAATGAAGATGTAGAAGTGAACTGGAATAAATTTAAAAATGCAATAGTAGAGGTAACAAATTCAAAACAGAGAGAGGGGTACCACAAGAAACAACAGTGGATGATGGATGAAATTCTTCATCTCATGGATGAAAGAAGCTCTTATAAAAATAAAAACAAAAAAAATACAATGAATTGCAGAAAACAATTAGAAGAAAAAATTGACTGGTAAAAGAAAAGTGGTTTGCAAAGAGATGCAAGGAAATAGAAGAGACAGAATGTATGCATGATAATTTCAACTTACACAAAAAAGTGAAGGAAGCAGCAGGCCTCTACAAAAATAAAACCAACAACTTAGTTGACAAGGAGGGGGAAATTATCTTAGATGAGGATGAAAAACCTAAAAAGATGGAAGGAATATATTGAATAATTTTTTGAGGACACCAGAGAGGATACTGATATGGGAAGTATAACAACTGGACCAAACATCAATATGGAGGAAGTTGAATGTGCAATAAAAATAGCGAAAACAAGAAAAGCCACAGGACCTGATGATATCCCAGTAGAAATTTTAAAATTGCTGAAAGACAATGGGAAGAAATTTTTCCTGCAGCTCTTCAATCGAATATATGAAACAGGAAAGATACCAAATGATTGGCTAAAGGCAACCTTTGTGACAATCCCCCCCAAAAGTGTACCGAATAAAGAACAATAAGCTTAATGAGTCATGCCCTGAAAATATTCCTGAAAATAATTCACACAAGAATATACAACAATATTGAGGAGCATCTAGGTAACACACAATTTGGTTTCAGAAACTATCTTGGTACACGAGATGCCTTTTCAGCATTCAAGTTCTTGTACAGTATTGTGGAGATGTCAATCACAGCGTTTACATGTGCTTCATTGATTTTGAAAAAACATTTGATAAAATAAGACACAGCAAACTATTACAGATCCTTAAACCAGTGGGACTAGATGACAAAGACATCAAATCATAAAGAATCTATATTGGCATCAGGTAGCAAATGTGAGACTGGGCCAAAAATACTCAGCTGATGCAGAAATACAAAGAGGGGTCAGACAGGGATATATTCTGTCTCCACTGTTGTTCAATATCTACTCTGAGTCAATCTTCAATGAAGCATTGGAAAACATCGATACTGGCATCAAAGTAAATGCTGTTTAGATCAACAATTTAAGATATGCTGATGATACAGTTCTGCTTGCCAGTAAGCATGAAGACCTTCAGCTCCTCATCAACAGAGTCACAGAAATATCTGAAAAATACGGCCTGAAGCTTAACACCTCAAAGACCAAGATCATGGTCGTCAGCAAACAACCCATTAATTTACCACCAATAAATTCAGAAGGATACTACTAGAAAAAGTTGAAAGGATCACAAACCTCAGTGCTAATTTACATGAAAGCTGGGACATGACCACTGAAGTAAAGACAAGGACAGAGAAAGCTCAAACAACATTCTTCAAAATGAAAAAGGTGTTCTGCAGTCACGACATAAGCCTAAGACTGAAAATCAGGCTTGTCAGATGTTACATCTTTTCTATCCTGCTCTACGGAATAGAGAGTTGGTCTCTGACAGAAAGCCACTTGAAGAAACTAGAAGCATTTGAAATGTGGATTTACAGACGGCTGTTACTTATAAGCTGGGTTGACAAGATCAGAAATGAGGAGGTGATAAGCCGCCTGGGAAAGCCAAGGGAAATCATCAAAACAATCAAAAAAAGAAAATTAGAATATTTTGGACATGTGATGTGACACCCAGAAAAATACAGCATACTCCATTTAATCCTCCAGGGAAACTTTGAAGGCAAACAAGGTCCAGGCAGAAGAAGATGATTATGGCTTCAAAATCTTAAGAACTGGTTTGGACAAAACTCAGCAGCACTTTTTCATGCGACTATTGATAAAAATAGAATCACCAACATGATCTCCAACGTCCGATGATGGATATGGCACAAGAAGAACTAGAAGTGGAAATCGCTTCTGTCGCAAAAGCGAAAGTAAAAGTGGTGGCCCCTTCGCGTTGATTGGACAAGGCATAATAGAGGGGAGGTTGTTTTGCTAATGATCCAGGATTTGGCAATCCCAGGGATGGGGAGTATGATTTACGATGGGTGTCAGCAACCACGGCTCGCGAGTCACATGTGGCTCTTTGACCCCTCTCTTGTGGCTCCCTGCCGACCCGGTCATGCAACCTGCTCCCCGCTCCGAGACACTGGCCTGACCTGGCCATGGCCAACGCCATGGCCAACGCCAACCTCACTAACACAAGGTGAGGTGGGAATGGGATCCAGGAGGAGGGTACAACAGAAAGGGGGACAGGCCCGCAGCTGAGGAGCGAGCATGAGCCACAGTGGCAGGTTCCACAAAGATGAACCTCCTCCTTCACCTCTCACTATCCTCTGGCTGGCTGTTGCGAGGCTGGGAAAGTGCTTGCACGAGCAGGGTTATTCTCAACCGTGCAGCCATGCTTAGCCAAAGCTCAGCGAAGGC